>CAXIVR010000002.1:14246510-14629010 GCA_964035755.1 Teleogryllus oceanicus
TCTATCTACTATCTATCCCATCTATTCTTTATTTTTAAATTTTATTATTTATTTTTTTATTTATTTTTTTATTTATTTATTTATTTATTTTATTTATTTATTTATTTATTTTATTTATTTATTTATTTATTTATTTATTTATTATTATTTATATGAATATTATTATTATTAATTTATTAATTTATTTTATTCCATATTTATTTATTTATTTATTTATTTATTTGTTTATTTATTTATTTATTTACGTAAAAGTTAAAATCATGTAATGACGTCCTATGGGGAAAAGTGAATTGTGCATTTTAAAAATTCTGTGATCCTACACCAAGTCATAACTACTAAATTTTGAATTTTGAAAGGAGAAAAACAAAAACTCCTATGAAGTAAAATCTATTTTAAAAATAAAAAGCAATAAATTTTGAATTTATTCCAGAACGGCCAACTTTACAGAAAGGACTCATTAAATGCACCTTTGAATCAACGAACTTCACATGAAATAAAAATAGATTTTCCAAACATCACAAACAATGCATTCAATATCGTCCAGAATTGACTGACTCTTATGTTCTTTCAATAACATGAGAAATTCATAAAATTAAGTTGTAGCTAGGTGAGGAAAATTGGAATTCTCTCAAACGCCGCGCCTAGACCCTTATTCCCACCTATGAAAGAAGACTGGTTGCCGCCCCAAAAGGCCTAGGGACTGAAACATAGGACAAAGATGGATTCAGGAAACCTAGCAGTCAAAAAGTAAATACGATAATAGAGCCTGAAGCATGACATTGTGCTCCTATGGAAGAGCAACAGATGCCGAAGAGAGCAATCATTGACTGAAAAGAGATTTTGAATTAAAGAAATAATTTGATTGAAAGTTTTCCATTAATAGTTACAGATTTTCATGGCTTTTAAAAAAAGAAGTCTACAGAAATCATTCAATCTATAGATCCAGATTTAGAGGAAATTAATCGTGATTAAAACATCAGTGTTTCAAGTAAGTACCCAAATAAAAGAATTCTAGACGTTCATTTCGCGTTGTTCGTGATTATCAGCAAAAATTTAATTTTGTCAAATAGTAATTAAAAGTTTTCATGTTCGTTTTTTCTTATTTATGAAATCAGTTATACTTAAATGTAAATTTTAATGAATGTTGACAAAACATTGAAGTTAAATGAAACATGTGTCATACTTAATGTTCTGTTCTATGTAATTACAGGATAACTAAATTGTATTTCTGAATTTTTGTGAATAACCGAATAACTCTCAATTAAAAGGTAACAACGCTTAATTTGTCACACGAAAATATACTCAATGAATCTGCTGTAAAACACTGTAATTGTGTGTAGGTTTTGTTTGAATTTATTAATCGGTGATTTACAGCATGAGTTTAAAGTTGATTTTTACTCTCCTGTAAAATTAGGTTTTCACGACTTATGTTTATTCACTGGAGTCAAAGAAATACTAATACAATAAACTGGTACCCTTACAAACCTATTAAATACTCGAATTAAACACTAAACTGAATTGGAACCAGCATGTTGACGAAAATAGTAGAAGCTAAAATAAAATTACGGCAATTAAATCCTCTAATTTACAGAAACAGCCCATTACCATATCACTATTCAATTGCAGTATATAATATCATCCTATCACCGTTACTGCTGTATGCTTGTCCATCTGTATAAATGCCACAAAAACAAATCTTAAAAAATTACAAATCGTTCTGAACCAATTTTTCAAAGCAATATCCAATGTACCTTGGTTGTGATCAATTTATATAGCAATCAGCTATATAAAGAATTCAACTTAGAACCCATTGAACATCACATCGCATACCTAGCTACTAACGTTTACTATTGTTTACCCCAAATTCCTTCCCTTGCAACCTTCACACTCGCAAAAATCATAACCACAATAGAATCAAAAGCAGATATCGCTTCAGTATTCCTAAAAACCTTCCAAACAAAATAGAATTTCGAAATCCAAACTAAATTGAGGATCAAATAGGGCATCCTCAACCTTTGTTAAATTTAAGTTTTAAATGTAGTTAGCGCGAAGTAGCTTTAAACCCCAAACAACCTCGCATCGACAGGTTACAATGAACACATTCTTCGTAGTGCGCATAGTCTAGAAGATGCCGACTTACCATGTTTTATTCTTTCTTGTCACATCGGCAGTTGCCACTTGAGGTTTGATTTCTGAAATGCAAAATTTTCATGAAAATCAAGAAAAAAATCTGAACACAAGTACAGGAAACTAAATACTTCAACTTCATGAGAATTCAGAAGGGAAAATATTAAATTATTTAGCATTTGAACATTAAACTACAACTGAGCGTACACATATTTGCAGCAATAGACAATTACAACTGAAACAACAACAACAACAACAACAAAACAATTATTATTATTATTATTATTATTATTATTAATTCATTCACAGTTCATGTACATAGATTGTAGTCATACAGATACAATACATCAAAGCATGACAACAATAAAAATCAACAGTAATGGACTAATAAAATTTTAACATTTATAATATTCATAAATACTAATGTAATTAAAATAGCAACAAACACTCATTACTTCCTAATAATTTGGGACCAATGTGCACGTACAAAGTATGACACTTTGGATATTTATTATGGCATTTTATTTATTTTCAGCGTTTCTAGTGAATTCTTTAAAGTCTTCGGATGACGCCCGTTGCTGAAAGAACCACGGAACGGTTTTGATTTCCGAGATGTTCCATTGCTCCTTCACGACATGTGCCAATTCTTTGTACTTGGATCTTCGTATGATATGCTGTAGCGAGATTGCTGGTGTCCAAACTGCTATGTCTACAAATCATACTTTCTTTCATTTTTATTCAAGAGTGTTATATCCGGTCTGTTATGGTGTACTGTACGGTCCGTCAAAATACTACGATCCCAGTACAATTTATAGTTAGTTTTCTAGTACATTATTTGGGATATACTTGTAGTATGGTGTATCATGGCATGGTGCTAAACCACAGATCTTGACGAGTTGGGCGTGATAATTGACCCACCATATCATGCCTGTTCTTATACTCCGTTGGGGCGAGTACACTGCATCCTGCTGTAATGTGTTGAATTGTCTCGCCGCGTTGGCCACAGGCCCGGCAGTTATCAGAGGTCATCTCTGGATCTTTGATGACATATTTGAGATAGTTTCTGGTTGCAATGACTTGATCTTGAATGGCAACCATGAACCCTCAGTCTCTGGGTAGAGATATCCAATGCTGAGCCATTTGTAAGACATGTCTACGTCTACATTTGGATTGGCTATTCAGCTGGGTACTCTCATGGATTGCTTGGTTCCAGAGATCTATCTCTTGTGGAAAGAGGGCTGTTGAAGTTCTATATTAGCTTGATTGAGACTCAGAGGTGTATAATTGTAGTCCGCTCAAGTACCACTTGTGTAGATGAGAAGATAACGCTTCTTCCAAGTATTCTCTATTGGTAATCTGTTTGAAATGGAGATTACTTATTTTCAGGATACCACGACCTCCCATCTTCCTTGGAAGCGTTACCCTTGAATTGAGCTGGGTAGGTATTGGAACGGCTCATCGATTCTTAAGCCTTCAAGGATTCAATATCCGTCCTGACCATTTAATGATGCCCAGTGAGAAAGTTATTACTGGTATTACATATAGTTAACCGCTGCAGTTAGGTTTCGGAATTGAGGTAAGGCTTTGAATAAACCTTTCATTCTCTTCTCGAATCCACCTGCAGCTTTTTCTTTAATTCACTGTGGATTATCAGCTTGTTTTGTTGAATTCCCAGGTATTTATAGTTCATTCTTCCAGGGCTGTTATAGTCTCCCTGTCAGCTTCACGTTCTACCTGATGAGTTTACTCTCTTCCTATACTTTGATTTTGCATTTTTCGATACCAAATTGCATTCCATGTCGGTTGAGAATCTTCGGTGACATGAAGGAGCTTCAGTCCCTGTAATGTTCCTTTATTAATTATTATTATTATTATTATTATTATATTATATATTATTATTATATTATTATTACTATTATTATTTCATCGTTAGAATGGCAACAGTTTCGGTCTCATTGAGTACATATATTCTAAGAGATCAATGCTGTATTTATAAATTGAGGCAAATGCCTGAAAATAGATTCAAAAACGATTCTACATACTATTAAACAAATATGCAATACATCCGAAAATACAAACTGAAAATTAAACTGGGTTTCTATTCTGAAAACTAATCTCGAGTCTCCTGGTAATGATCAACTGCTTAATGATCTACCTGAGTCTAGTGAGATTGAGACGATGAGTTTACATGTATTCCCAACCAGTACAAATAATATCTTTCAGGAGGATAAAATAAAGTAGCATTACTCAGTTAAGTCCAATCTATAACTTAATAAAACATACAGAACCCCTGAATGTGCACCATATTATACTCTAAAATACCATTAGCAAGCTCAAAGTAATGCCACAAATTGCTTATGGTTTAAACACTGTAAACTCAAATTGAAAACAACCTGCTATCGAACTAGAAAGATGTAGATATGCAATTACAATCACCAGGAAACATTAGAACACATTATAAAGCTCTGTCCTATTTATGAAGCATTAAGAGGAGATACGGTAAAAATCAAACCACCTGAACTATTGAGGCGAAATTATCGGAGTAATATTCAAACTAGTGGGTACCCATTCAGGCACAACTTATATAGTTCTCGGCCCAACGCACAACATTCTACTAGTATCAGATTCACTGCTGTGTTGGTGGAGAAGGATGTGTGTCCCTCACTCCCTGTGAGATGCCTGAGATGGAGGAGCATGCAGCACTTATATTAATTATGTTTCACGTTGTGGTTGAAAGGTATGTAACGTTTTTAATGAAAATGTGCTGAACTGCACCCAGGATTGCGTTATATAACACGTGTCTCTCTGTTAGTGATTGTAAATGTGTTTTTCTTTCCACATATGATTCAGCCCTGAAGATGGAAAAAATTTCCGAAACGTCGACAAGCAATCAACTTGTAGTTCGCTATTACTTATGACCAAGCCCCGTTAACCTGCCTTCAATATTTCATCAATTGGTTGTTAAGAATCTTTATATTAGCATAATATAAATATGTTAAAATTTTTGTTAGTTTTAAATTTTTTAAATTAAGTTCTGTATTTTCTAGTATATTGCTCATTATTTCCATAATAGTATCCTGGCGTTTAACTTAGGTTAAACTAATAAATAAATTACTTATATTTATTACTATTATATTATGACTATTATTATTATTTATTGCAAGCCCTATTTAATCATTCCATAAACAATTAAGATATTAAGTACTATTTGACAATCTCTGAGAAATAAAAGTACCATTAAAAAGTTCTAAAAATTTTGGATACGGAAAAACATCCAGACTGGTGTCATCTTTAAACATTTTTCCTGATTTCACCAATTTCGATATCGTTGTAATGGTATTCACTTAAAAATATTTATGAGATAAAACAAATGTTCTCAAAGAATTCCTGAGTAGCCTATTTGGTTTAGCTCAAAATTGTAATGACAGCCTGTATGTAATCTAAGATACCTGTGGTCCCCATCGGCGTCATTGTCGGATCAGAAGATTTCGGATAACTCAAGACAAATTTCGTGGTAAAGAATTGTCCAGCTCAAAAGTTGGCTAACTGAGTTCACTTTAACGAATGAAAGCCTTGATTAGATCAGTAACGTATGAAATAGCTTGAGTTGCTTTTGATCTGGTTTTGATAAATTGTTTACGTCATTTTCCTTGGTATGAGGAAATATTAAAAACATTTTGATTTTATTGATAGCATTTTATTGATAATTTCTGGTGATATTTAGGTCATCAAATTCACCCCTCCTAGTAATTTCTAAAGACCGGAAAAATATGTAATATGAAACGTCGAAATATGTACCTCTCCCTTACAAAAATTGGCCGGAAAATTTATCTTCCCAACCGCGCCGACAAATTCGACAACCCGCGGCCAGGGGAGAGCAGGAGGAGGGACGCGTTGACCATTCCTAGCAGGTAGATCCACAGTTGTTTCTGATTGGTGCAACATCCCAAGGGGTACAAAGGACGCTGTCTCACGGGAGAGGGCTAGTTTGTTTTACGTACGAGACGGAAATATCGTCATATTTCTCAGAGAAGGAGATTTTTCCTGCGTGTACACCACGACGAAAAAATATTTCTGAGAGGGGTTTTCGACGAGAATTCCTGTCAATAGAGCAGTAAATATTTAGCATTCTAGCAACAATTTTCTTAGCACTAATTTTTAACAATTTATCTGTAACTCCTGTCAAACTGCTATTTTGATATGTTCATTTCAGGCACAATTTTCGGGCCCTTCCGGCCGTTCTAATTTCGAATTTGTTTATAAAAGTATAAATTATTGCAAAATTATTAATTCGCGATTTTCGTTGTTGGAAATTGTTTATAAATTTGCAAATGTTGCAAATTTTTGTCTCATCTCATTTAAATGCGATGCAATATTCCGGAATCCGATTGGTACTATATTTCGTTCTCGAGATATATGTAATTGTTTATAAGAAATTGTCAGCAAGTTTTCAAATAAAGAAATATTTATTTTGTGTGTTGAAAGTTTACGTGAGTAAAATCACATCACAAAATGCTACTTTATTTACACAAGTATAGAAATTTCAAATGAACTATATAAACTTTAATTTATTATTTCAATTCAATTTTATCATTCAATAATTCAGGATCTTCTTCTAAAAATGTTAATTTGATGTTTTCATTTGAAAATAGTCGAATCAGAGTACATTGTAAATCTACGCATTGTTAATACATATTTTAAAGAACATTAATTATTATATTTAAAACATTTTTCAGATTGGCGAACATTTCAATAAAATTTTATGAATTCCTAAATGCTTAAAAATAAATATCTCCAAAATTCAATTATTGTAGCGTCTTAAAATAAAACAAAGACACGTACTTGGTAAACGAGTTGTACTACTAGAAGGAAACAAAGATGTTTTAGAACAATTCAAAGAGATTTAGCGTTTATGTCTATCGTTTAGTAAATACCAATTTCGTTCTATTTTGAGGTGAAAATACATAGAACGAACTCTGTGATCAAGTCATATTACTTTCCCAACATAGGCTACATTTCAGTTTCAGTCTCACAAATATTGTCAGAGTTCGAAGGTGGTGTGTTGGACGCTGCTCCCATTCTACGAAACTACCGAAACCTTGAATTTTGCATGACCATCTGTCATGGTTTCTATATCTGCGTAGATCTTCCTGAAACTACACAAATACACCGTACGTAATTATTTACCCATGAATTGCAAGCACCATTCTAATAAATTTCTTTGAAGTCGTGGATATGCGAATCGAAAATAATAATATTACTGCTTTGGCAAGAGGTATGAATTCAAATTCATTCGTATTTTGCCGATAATGCCTTCGGAAATAATATAAGTTTTCTAATTAAAATCAAGTAACTTCATTCTGAATTTATTCTGATTTTTTCTTTGTTCTGAACTGTTGAGAATCTTTCGCTTCTTGTAACCAATTTAACAAATAACAACAGACAAAATGCATGTAAACCCTGTTCACTATATTCTAACAATAATATTTAAATGAATTTTCTTTGCTTTCACCAATCAAATTTTATCATTAACAAGTGCACTTTGTCAATTTATTACAACAACAATTAATTTAATCCTTAGAAATTTATGTATAGCCACGTTCTCTCAATACCTTAAAATAAAATGACATTTTGGCCTTGTTATAATCTGATATAATAGAATAGTAAATGTTTGTTTACACTTCCTTGCTGTAGTTCTGCGACCTATCGATTTCCACCATCCATATCCTAATCACACTAATTGTAAACAGGAACATTCATTTTCGCTGCATTTCAACGTTCGAATTCCAACACACTTCCATCGCCCGCGACTTAACCACCGATCCTCCTCGTAACTAGGCTCGACTGCGTCTCAAGAAGTTGTATCTTCTGACCACGTTGTTTTTATAAAATAAAGGACGACTTGTTCATTACAATGTTTTTCTACTTTTATTTATGTTCCTCACTCAATAAACCCACGGTATTGTCTCAATTTCACAAAATGTTCCCTATTAATGCTACTTTCCGTGGTTCATTTTAAAAATACTGGTTTCTCTTATTTAATAAATAAATATAGTTCTACTCGTCACCTTTTATAACATCTGACGGTCTTCTCACAATGTATAATATTTCTTATCATTACGAATTATATCTCCTATTCAACAGAACAACTTGGTGGCATGTTTCTATCGTCAAAATCGTTGCCATTATGTTAATTGTTGCCGTACCATAGTCTATTTTAATCTTCGTTTCGATAATGTCAATAATTGCGATTTGTTACATTTCACCAATTCATTCTTCATTTGTTTGTCCATGCCACCGCATTGAAAATCAAGCGTCTTTTCTAATAAAAAATAAACATCGACGCGTCTTAATAGACCGTCACACATCTGTACAGGGAAGACGTAGTGGTTTCTCACAAAACAGGTCATTTAAGGTATGTAATGTTCAGCCGTCGAAACATTTAACCATTAGCCGGCGGCGCTCGTTTACTACGCTCCGTGCAGTAACGCTCCGTGCTCAACGCCCTGAAGGGGTTTGAGACGCGTTGCGTCAAGATGTAGACGCAACAAAATAAAAATAAAAATAAAAAATAAAAATTATAAATTACCCTAAGGAAAATGTCAAATAATCAATGGTAATGATCACCAGCTTAACATTG
This sequence comes from Teleogryllus oceanicus, assembly GCA_964035755.1. Lineage (NCBI taxonomy): Eukaryota > Metazoa > Arthropoda > Insecta > Orthoptera > Gryllidae > Teleogryllus > Teleogryllus oceanicus. The sequence goes on from CAXIVR010000002.1 coordinate 14,255,278, forward strand.
CCTTTATTATTTGGATATGTTCAACATTCCAAAATCCTACAAAAAACGTATGCTTTTCCAGGTTATAATAAAACAAATTCAATAAATATAAGCATTTATTTACGTTATTTGTAAAATACTGAAATATCTAACAAGTTATTTGATTCATGTCTCATCGGAGATCTGAGATGAAAAAACTGATAAGCAGAGATAATTAGAGTAATTGTGAGTGATTGATGAAGCTGAATGATCAAACGAAAAACAATGTTTCTTGCTTCATATAATGATACCTTGTTTAATAAAGCATGTAATTACATGCGTGATAAATATATTTAATCATGCAAATTAATGAAAATTTTCAAAAGTAAAATTATCAATAAAACGTTTCATCAGCAAGTATTATTTTATTAAATACTTTTTTGTGATTCATGTGCTCCTGTGTTAATCACGTTGTACACGTGATTGGTATGATCCAATTTCTAATACAAAACCTGCTAGACACATACCTAAAGATAATAGTTGTTAAATAGTTATGTACGACATGAATATCGTTAGATATCTTATTACAATACGAAATTGGATAATCATGAAATGAGGCTCTAAAGCCGAAATTGTTCACCAATTCAATATTATAATATAATGTTACCATTTAAATATCATTGAAAGGCGCAATTCGTCAAAGTTCATGTGAACTATAATTTTGTTTAAATTTGTCTCCTTGTTCTGCGAAAATGACATCTGACAGTACTTATGTTAACAGTTCTTATACCATGAGTTTGTTCTAATATTACTTCCAGTACGCAAATTATTATTTTTGGTATTAATGAAGAATGCATACAACGTTTGATTTCTGCCTGAACGCGTCGGAACGGCGTTCCGGTACTCCGAATAATTATTAAATTAAATTAAATTAAATTAAATTAAATTATGTGTATATATTGTATTAAAAGCGCGTTTCAGGACCTAAGATTTTAAAAATAAAGCACTGGTCATATGCATCATAATAACTTATTACGACACTGATCTCAGTTTTGTCTATCTAAAGATAATGAAAGTGGTCAATAAGTTTACTCACCTAAATAAAGTTTATGTTACTTTACATACTATTTAGACAGTGTTTTATGTTCAAAACAAGTGTTGCTTCAACAACATGTATTTTCACGTCTTATTTGTAATGGCTACGTAATAAACAATACGGACTATGTGAACTTGCAAAAAAACAAAAAAAAAAACTTATTCATGCAGCAATTATATTATTTTCTTTCGCTGGGATTGATCCGGTCCATTAAGTTAACACGCCTGACGCGTTTCCCTACACCACCAGCTATAAAGCAAAACTTCCTCCTTCCCGACGCGAAATGTATATGAAGCATATGCATTTGCAGTTTTCAAGAATCTTTATCGTTAATATTGTTTTTCAACAATGTTAATATTTGTTTGAAATATTCAAAATTCAGATCATTCGTCCAAAATTGAACGTACGCCATTTTTAAACGTCTTCTGCTTCAAGGAATAAATTTACAAAAAAAAATGAAGCTCTTTGGAAAAAAGTACCTTCAAAATTAAAAGATCGTTTCAAATTGAAGATTCGTAATATTAGTCAGATCGATCAAGGAATATCCATTTTATTTATTTATTTATTTATTTTTATTTATTTATTTTTATTTATTTATTTTTTATTTATTTAATTTATTTTTATTTATTTATTTTTATTTATTTAATTTATTTTTATTTATTTATTTTTATTTATTTATTTATTTATTTTACGTCAAAAACAGTTAAAAACTGCGTATGACGTGCTATGGGGAAAAGTGAATTGTAGCACATTTTCAAAATTCTGTGATCTAAGTCATATACTACTTAAATTTTGAATTTTGAAAGGAGAAATAAAAACTCCATGTAGTAAAATCTATTTTCAAAAATTAACAAGCAATAAATTTTGAATTTTGAAAGGAGAAAAAATCTCCCATGTAGTAAAATCTATTTTAAAAAATAAGCAATAAATTTTGAATTTGAAAGGGAGAAAAACAAAAACTCCCATGTAATAAAATATATTTTCAAGGATAAATAAGCAATACATTTTGGCTCTTATTACTTCTTGCCGTGACAACATGGAAACGATAATTTGAATAATTGTATTTCCCACTGAATTTAGAAGACGTGCACAGAAAATGAAGTTACATTTATGTCCAGAAGAAAACAAGGCCATCTCAGCATTTGCTCAATGGATCAGGAAACTGGACAAAAAACCTGATCGAGATGGGGTCATTGACCGGAAGCTGTAGTACAATAGTTGTTACAGGTTGTTTATACTCATTTACACAGTTCAAATGGTAAATAATGCATTATGTATCATTGTTAAAATTAATGTTACTTTTCTTGTGATGCTCAGTATAGTCTCTAATTGTATAGAAACAGTTATGCAGCAGAAACGATTTCACTGGGATTTAAACTTTTCTATGAATTTAATGTTTAATGTCATCTGGCAAAGTGTTGTAAATAATGTACATGTATTATGTGATTTTTTTTTAATGAGCTGTTGATACTGTCACCTGATGAATATGATTTCTACGTCGAGTGTTATAGTAATAGACTTTGGCATTTTCTGAAAATATATTCCCGCCCTTGAGCAAGTCATTTTGATAAAACCACTGATTCGTAAATAAGAAGACACGGTAATGGAAGAATTTAGATTAATGAAGAGAGGCTTACATTAATCACGTGGGTGGGATTTGGTTATTATTCGTACAATTGTTTTTGTAATCTAAGTCTGGAGCTATAAGATGTGTTTCTCCAGAATATTATGCCATATCTCAGGCGGGAATGAACATTCACGAAGTATACACAACGAGCAGTATGAAGGCTGACTGAATTTGCAAGAATTCTGAACGCGTAGCATAATGAACTTAATTTTGTGTTCAATTCATTTAAATGGACGTTCCATTTAAGGTTTGCCTGAATTAAGAGACCTAAAAAATTTTGTTGCCTTAACATCAGTCAATGGTACACTGTTCATTTTCAATGGGGACAGAATTGTTTATTTGAAATGGAAAACTGCATTAAAACCGTTTTCTTTTCGTTCACTATTAATTTGTTATTTCGACCAATTTGAAACATCTGATATTGTACTATTTACTGTTTCTTTATTGCAAAGGATGTTCGTATCATCCGCAAAGAGAACTGTTCTTCCGTTTCGAATCGTCGAGGATATCGTTTACGTAAAGTAGGAACAGAATAGGCCTAAAATCGATTCTTGAGAACTCACATGCAACGGGCAAAGAGTCGGAAAGGTGCGTACGTAATGTTCCATCACTCCAGTAAGGTATTTCAACTCTGAGATCGTTGTTTAAGGTACGAACATAACCAATCTAGAGCAATACCACGAATTCCATATGAAGGTAATTTGGAAAGTAAAATGTCATGATCAATGACGTCAAAAGCTTTTGAGAGATCTAAAAATAATCCAATAGGTGCCTCGTTTTGATCCAATGATGAAGCGACATCTTTAAGAAAAGAAAATATAGCTGTTTACGTTGATTTTGATTTTCTAAATGCATGTTGGCAATCTGAAAGCGCGTCGTGTTTAGTGAGAAAGGTTTCCATTCGTATGTAAAAAAGTCTCTCTAATATTTTTGAAAAGACTGATAGAAGAGAAATGGGCCGATAATTTCGTTTCATTTTCGTGAAAATCGTGTTTACTTTAGGATCTAGATTTACTCATCCATAGACGGATTGACAATAAGGTTTTTCGAAACTCACTTTTTCAGGCTAAAAAAATAAGCGATTTGACAGCCCTATTTATAGAAAGTAGTACAAGAAAAAGATCAACAATCCACTTTTTTCGAATTAGCGATATACAAAACGTGTTTTCTGTGAAGATTTTGACACTTTCTCGTTGCCGAGATCGCCAAGCCAGTAGTGTCGTAATGATCTCGGATCGAAGAGTTACAGGATCTAGTCCCGCCTCGGGCATGGTTGTATTTGTGTTCGTCCTTTCACCTCTTATCACCACCATATCGTTTCATCTTCATAGTTATTATACCGTTAACTCCAGTAGTGGTCGCTAATGACCTAGATGTTGATGCGACCCTAAATAACAAAAAAAACCCTCAAAGGACAAATCCCAGGCATTCACGTGAAAATAGCAAAATGTGTAATACAGTACTAAATATGTAAAAATATGCATTGAAAAAAATTTGGGTATTGCGTTAAGACGTGACGATTCGCCAAGATCACAAAATTCAGTTCGGTGAGTGGAAAGACATAATGTAATTACATAAAGAAATATGTAATAACATAAAAATTCAGGCTCTAGTTATTACAGTTTGTCCACCAAGCACAGATTTCATAGAGTCTCTGCTATTGAAATGCGCTGTCACACGAGTTTGACTGAGGAAACTGGCTAACCCATGTGAAGTGTCGCATATTATGCCACTGCCTCTAACACGACTTAACATGAAGAAAAACATTTCTAATTCTGTTCTACTCTTTAATACTTGTATAACGTAGTGTGAATTACATTTTTATGAACTCAAAATTTTTAAATGTTTGTTAGTTTTAATAACTCTTACATTTTAATAGTGATCATACTAATAGAACTATATTTCTATAATAATTATATTTAAACTATATTAATTATTCGAATTATTATTCCCAATTAATGGTACACTTTATTTTCTTGTTCTAGTGCAATGACAAGTAATTCATCTGAGAGATAGCTTAACTTGTAGCAGATTTGCTTATGACGTTTACTATGTGATTCATAAATTTCATGGAGTCTGTCATTCTTAGTAATTCTGAATTAAATATAAAAGCATCTCTCGTGGTTTCCAGATTCTGGCGGAATGGAATGAAATTTTCCGTAGTTTCCTTATCGGTATCAATATTATTGATCCATTTTATCAGTTTCCTAAAAAGATCTGCACAATTTGATGGACAATCTCAGATAAAGAAGATAAAAGCACTGCACTCCACGGACGGACATGTCAGAAAATGTAACGAATAATTTTGACTTCTATTTCCTGCATGAACAGAAACAAGGGCATCTTTTTATCGAATGAGGAAAACGGTCACCAAATAATGACTCCGAACTGATGCTGTGGTGTGACTGGTAATCCGCGAATTTCGTCACCGCCGCTGGCTGAAAACTTTTGTCATCGCACCCGCTGCGAATGTTTCGTGTCGGTCATTTTTACAATGACAATTACACAGGCAGAGCTGCGCAAATGACAGTTTTGAAGCTCCAGGCGTACGAGTATCAAGCACGATTCATTTCGTATTCTGTGTATGTGATCGAAATCCAAGTTCAGCACGAGACAATGGAAATGGCCCGGACACTTTCAGCTTTTTAAAATAAGTTGATATGATCCTTTCTGTAATCTTGAATGTCAGTTACTTCATACGTATTGTACATTGCGCAACAACACGCAACAGCGTCAGTCCACAGTCTCTCCTATTGAAAGGCAATTTTTCCTCTAACACTTCCGGTTGTATATTATTTTACATCCGGTTAATGCGGAAATAATCCTGAAACATTTTGCCAAGCGAAGGCGCATTTTACTCACCGCCGTGACAGTCGAAGGAGAGCTGTGCAAATGACAGTTGCGAAGCGCCAGGAAAAACACTGCCCTCACCCGTATTCCCTGGCTGTGGTCGAAGCCCAAAAGTTCAGCACGAGACCGTGGCAATGGCCCTGACCCGCCCCGCTGCAGTCGGAGTCGTGGAATCAACTGGTTTTCTTCCGCCGCGCCGCGGCGCCCCACGCCTGGCGCATGCGCGTGAGGCGTCGGCGACCGCGGCCCAAACGCCCCCCCCCCTTCCTCCTCCTCTCTCGGTAGGTTTATCTCATTCTTTGAGGAAGGAAAGAAGGAAGGTGGCAGGAGATATCAAGTACGGAGTGCGTTTTTTCCCTGTTCTAAACGCATAAGATATTACTCCCTTCCTAGTAGAGTATTTTATTGTATTTAGAGCCGGATAAAATGCATTTTATTATCGATCGTTCTTGCTGGCTTGCTTCCACGGTGCAGGAAGACGGGCCCTCCTCATCTGCCTGCGAAATCCATTCGTGAAGGCTCGCAAATATCCGCTCTTCTCGACAGGAACTCTGTGCGCAGTTTGCTGGAAGTTTCGGTTGATTTGCTTCTAATAAGCACCATGAGCTATCTTATCAAAGAGGAAATAATTAACACGCAATTTTAATTGATTTTAATAATACGCTAGTAGTGCTACATTAATTCGCCAGGGCTCGCGCCGAATTTCCGACGGGAATGCTCGCAATTTGCACTGAGAGATACAGGGAAATCTTGTTAAATCTGGGGGAAAAGGGTATATTTTAAATGAATAAACAGAATTTATATAGTATTTGATTAGCGCTGATTATATGTTAACATGTAAGAAAATAATTTCAGTACAGATTTTAGTGAGTAAAATTACTAATGGAGTTTAATATTTTTTCAAGACACTGACAAAATCATTTAACGTTACCACATTTTAATGTAATGTAATATGTTCTTAAAATGTTGTCAAAATTATAAACTAGAGGTGCTACAAAATGGTACAGACCTTCTCGTAGTATAGTTCCCAAATTTCCTTGGTGTGATGCGGCTTTAAGGTTTTACTCCATTCTCTGGCCTGCTGCCATCTATCGTCGCACAAAGTACACTTTTTGCTTTCCTAGTAGTACAACCGATATATTACTTGAAGAATTTTAAAGAAGAGTAAAAACGACCTAAATAAAAAATTTCATTGAAAAATTTGCAGCGGTTTTTAAGAAAATGGCAATTAAGCATTACTGTAAATGCGAAATTTGAAGCCCTTTTTCACACGAATCTATTGCGTTTTCGAAAAATTTATTTGAAATCATTTGAAGGTCTTCTACTCGCAATAGAAATAATGCATACAAATCGATGAAAATGTCCATATTAATGAAGTTAGAGGTATTTCAAAAAATTACATTTGTGTAATTTTTGAAAAAACATGTGTATACACCAAAATGAACTTAACGTCATTTAAACAGCGCACATAGCACTACATATTAGAAAAATTTGAAGAAAACATTAAGAGCATTTTTTGAGAAAATGGCATTTGAGCGTTTCTGAAAATGCGGAATTTTGAGCTTATTGGTACAGAAAACGGCTGAGTTTTCGCGAAACTTTATTTGACATTATTTAAGGAAATGTACTCATAAATAATGTGAAGAATAATCTCAATGTACTCAATAATAATGTGAAGAAATTGCATTTAATGTAAATATACCGACGTGAGAGACAAGTAAAAAAACCTATTAAATTTTTTTGAAAAAACAAATGATTAGAGCAATATGGCGTTTATTTCATAGTATAGGGCTTGTTTGGCAGTAACCCTACCAAAAAATTAAAGAAAAAAATTGGAGCCGTTTTTGAGAAAATCTTGCTTTTGTAATTTTTTAAAATTGCACTATTGCATGCACTATAGCACGAAAACTACTAATTTCCGAAACAATGTACCTGACCTTATTTAAAGAACTATTTATGCACAACAAATTTCATTTGAAGGAAAAATCTGACTTCAATTTTCTAGTCATGTATTCAATTTTGTAGTAAGACGCTGAAAAATATTCAAACTTTTGCAATTTTCGAAAATCAGAGTTAACAGTGAAAATCAAACCTATGCCACCTTTATAAATGTATTGTACTATATTCTTACAAAAACTTTAAAGAAAACATTTTGAGACGTTTTTGAGAAATTTTGAAAATGTCCGGGGAGCTTCATGTAAAGTACCCCCGAATTTTAAAAGAATGTTTTAAAATAAGTCTTTGCACAATTTTTTGAAAACTTAAATATGTTATTTTGCGTTCAATATAGGCAATATCAATTTTTAAACAATATTTTTCTCAAATACGGCACCCATTTTTTCGTTCAAGTATCTCCACTTTTCTCTCAAAATGACAGTAAAAAATTTGGGCTAGTCTGGTTTCCGGCAAACTCTTTTTTCGGAAATCGCCAACTTTTAACAATTATATATTACAAAATTGAAGATAGATATTTTTGGTTTAAACAAAGTCTGTTGTAAAAAAGTCAGCTCTTTCAAAAAGGTCAGGTACAAGTTTTTGAAAAACGTTTATGAGTAGTTTTCACATAATTTATGATGGAAATTAATGCAATTAAAGAAACATTTTCCCCAAAACCGCTCCAATTTTTTTCTTTAGTTCCTTTCCAGGGAAAAAACACGGGACGCTTAAAAGACTGGCGAATATCTCACTTTCGTTGATTTCTCTGAATTTTAGGAAATTGCACATTGGAAATGATGGGAAAGACAATTAGATTTTCAAGCGTCGGCTCAAGTTTGTACGTAAGAGCGGCTGCACGGTAGAGCGATAAGGCTTACAGCGAGTTAATTCGGTGGATCTGAGTTCGAGTCTAGGCGCAGAAAAAAATTCTTGAAAAGACTTTTGCAGGTTCATGAATAGTATAATATTGGGAAGACGTTCCTAATAACACGACAAAGTATGTGCTGTTGAAGCACCATTAGTTCTATTTGAGACGCATATAAAAATATCTTTTCTGGCACAATGAACTGCAGCATTACATACCTTTATGTGTTCTACGTACCTAGTATGCGAGAAAATAAAATTAACTGTGTTTAACATAATATTCTTGATTTTTAAATGTGATGAATGTATGGCATTAATCTTCTATTGCACCCCGGATTTTTCAGTGTTTCCTTCTGTAAAAATCTATAGAATTCATGCAGTGTAAATATTCCGTTTCTTCACGTATTATACTTGGCACACGATGTTTCAGTGCTGATCCTCATCGTATTTTCTCCGCATACACACTCTTACATATACTGTACAAGTAAACCAATCTAATTATCTACGAAGATGACGAGGCCAGAATCAATACTGATTCACTGACTTACTCACTGTGTTACTATCTGATATGAAGTACTTCTGTAGCTTATTCTGGTTGACAATCGTTCTTTGAATCAGCAAACCACTGAATCAGTCTGCATTCCCGTATTCCTTCGGGGATGGACGGCTCAATGTTTGTCGATGTATGGAACACAGCTTGCTCCATTTTTACGTAATAACCGATCTGAGCCAATTCAGAAAATTTATGAGAAGTTTTGTAAAGATGTTTAAGTGAAATAAAATAAATATTTTTTAGATAAGGAGGTTGCGGTAAATGTGCGAACAAATACGGAAATTTATTGAATACACTGACTTGTATAACTTTACTGAATATACCAAGCCTTTATGAAGACACTTTCAGGCCGACATAATTTAGTTGTTGTTTCAAGTTCTTCCTATCTTTACAATGTAACGTTACTGTAAAATATTTTATTTTTTTAATAGTTTATAGGGACAATAACACATTTATACCATGGTCCAGTTATTCACTTAATTTCAGTGTTTATTTCTGAGAATGTTAAGACAAGCTTATCACAAAATTCTGTTTGCGAAAAAGTTTGCAGATTTTCAAGATTAATTTCAAAACAAATTTTAATTAAGGAAAATAATATAATGTTCACTATGTACTATTTCCTTTCAATGTTCGACTAAATTTCTTGGAAACTGATTTTTCTAATTACAAAAATGTTTTGATTGGTTTACTTTTACTTTCAGAGTTTAAGAGGACTCTACTGTTCTAGGACTTGTTCGTGGGAATAATTGCACTATCTTGCTGAACATTACCACATTACGTATTTTGAACATTTATAATAGAGATGGCGCAAGGACTCAAATCATGGAGTTGGCAGAAATGACAGGTGAAAAATACGAAATTTGTGTTTCATAGCGCTTCCACGTGATTTGTTATTTTACATTTGCACGCGCGTCTACTGCCATGGCAGCCCCGTAAGTGTATACCCCGACTTAAATGTAGCTCATTACAAAACATTCACATACAATACATGTACATTATTTTACAACACTTTGCCAGCTGACATTAAACGATTAAATTCGATCGAAAATTTTAAATCCAAAGTGAAATCGTTTCTGCTGCATAACTGTTTCTATACAATTAGAGATTATTCTGAGCATTACAAGGAAAGTTATATTAATTTTAAGTGATATTTAATGTTTTATTTACCATTTGAACTGTATAATTCTAAACAATATCTAACAAGTATTGTATCGCAGCTTCTGGGACAATGGCCTCCATCTCGATTAGGTTTTTCGTCCAGTTTCCCTGATTAATTTGAGAAAATGCTGAGATGGCCTCTTGTTTTGCTTCTGGACATAAATGTAACTTCATTATCTGGGCACGACTCCTAGAATTCAGTGGTAAATATTGTTAATCAAATTATTGTTTCCATGTTATCGTGGCAGGAAGTATTATTCTTTCACGAAGGGCATAATGGATAAGAGCCCAACATTTATTGCTGATATTTCCTTGAAAATAGATTTTATTACATCGCGTTACATTACTGGTTAAAGGGAATTGATTTTTGTTTGGTATTGTACAGCAAATCTTGAGGAGAAAAACATTCCTATGTACTGGGTTATAGGAGAAGCACGAGATTTTGCTGGCATAGGAGAAGGTTATTTTTCGTCTTCTAATGTGAAGGGGCTCTTCTTCAGCTTCCGCATAGATACTTGAGACCGGACTTGTCCTGTAGGCTCCAATTGCCATGCGCAGATAATTAATATGGATTGGGTTTACTCTGTTTAGTACATAGTTTTTTGCTGATTGATAAATAATTGATCCATAATATATTTTGGGAGGGATGAGGGTTCTAAGTGGACAAAATAATATTTTTATCTGCACCCCATGAGGTCGAGGAAATAGATTTGATGATATTCATTCTGAGGAGGCATTCACTTTTTAGTGCATTGATGTGTGGTTGCCAGGTGAGATTGTTATGAAAAATCATACCAAGAATCTTGATTTCCTTTTCACAATTAATTGCTTGAGAATTTATATTAAGTTTTAGTTGAACGTCGGTATTCTTGTTCTTCCCAAAGATGATGCATTTTGTCTTCGTTTGTGAGAATTTGAAACCAACTTTGTTGGACCAATTTTGTATCGAGTCAAAGGAGCTTTGTAATTGTTGTTGAATAGTTTTAGGGGTTTTTCCACTAACTAATATGGTGATATCATCAGCGAACATATATATTTTTACTGGTTTCTGAATTAGTTCGGTTATATTGTTTTGGGCAACAAGGAAAAAGGTAACACTAAGGACGGAGCCTTGGGGTAAAAAACTATTACATAGTTTGAGTTTGTCGGAGAGGATGTTATTGAATTTTACCTGGAGAAATCTTTCACGAAGAAAGTTGGCAATGATGATTAGAATGTGTCCGTCTATTCCCTTATCATACAGTAGTTGTAGGGTTCTGTCTTTCCACACCATGTCGTAGGCTTTTTCTACATCGAGGCTGATTAGTGCAAGGCGTTGGTTTGTTATGAATGCGTCGCATATGTTGCTGTGGATGTTGATGAGATGGCCAATTGTTGATCTATTTCTTCTGAATCCACTTTGGTAGGGTGATATTAAGTCATTGTGTTCAAAGTACCATACTAATATTCTGTTGATTACCTATTCCATTAGTTTACAAAGGGTGGAAGTTAATGAGATTGGTCTGTAGTTGATAGGATTGGTTATGTCTTTATTTGGTTTAGGTGTTGGTATAACTATCGCTTCTTTCCACTTGTTAGGAAATGACTCACAGGTTAAGAGTTCATTGAATAGATTAGTAATATATTCTATGGCATTGATTGGTAATTCTTTCAAAAAAATATTTAAAATGCCATCTGGGCATGGGCTGGATTTTCTCAGATTGGAGAGGACAGAAGTAATTTCTTGAACTTGGAGAGGATAGTTCAGTGTTGGGTGGCAAGAAGTATTTAGTTGCAGTATTTTATCTATTGTGACACCAGAATTTAATTTGTGGGATTGAAATTCATCACTGAAATTTTAGTCGGTGGAGTTTAATAACTCCACCGTAAAGGTCTGAGCCAACATGTTTGCAATTTTTTGGGGGGCTGTAACTACTCTATTATTCACTGTTAACAGTTTAGTATGAATGGAAGGTTTGTATATTCCATTTATTGCTTTAATTTTATTCCAGTTGTCAGATACGCTTGTATAATTGTTAATAGATGAGATAAAGGTTTCCCATGATTTTCTTTTGTTTACTTTGTAAGTTTTCCTTGCTAGGGCTCTCGTTCTTTTATATTCTATTTGATTTTCGGTTGTTGGGTGTCTCTTATATCTGATCAAGGCTTGTTTGTGAATTCTTCTGACATTTTGACATTTCTGATTCCACCATGGAAGTCGCCGCTTCGGAGGTTTGTTTGAAGATTTAGGAATTTTTGTTTCTGCAGTTTGAAGTATGAGTTCAGTTAGGTCCTCAATCTTCTTAGTTGTGTGAGTATTGTTCTTGTGTAGTTGTTCCATTGCATTGATTTTAGTTGAGATAATTAATTTATATTTGTTAAAATCCGCAGCGTTTTTTTAATTAACTCAAAATTCAAGTAGTATATGACGTAGTGTAGGGATCACAGAATTTTAAAAACGTGCACAGAATTCACTTCTCCCCATAGCACGTCATACGCAGTTTTAACTGATTTTTGACGTAAAATTAATAAATAGTGTGTCCTCAAGATGACAAACCCGAAGATAAAGGGGGGGAGTGCTCATCTAATCGAGAACTTCAATACCAAGTCCTGTAAGTCGCAAGAAAACTTCAAATTCGATGGCTATGTCACCCTGCCTTTTCAGCTTCTTTTGTGATTTTAAGAATACACTAAATTTAAACTGGACTATAATCCATGATATTATGGCGGGATCTTGAGGTGTTCTTCCCACGCTACACGATGAAGCCCGGCGCCGACGACACGACTTTTGTTTTTTGTTTTTTAACCTGGTAAAATCCATCATCAAGACACCACGCAAGCGGGGAAACTTAAGTTCCTGATTGATCTCTCAGCATGTAGTGTAGTGAATGTATGCGTAACAGTGTGTAAGTAAGGGGCGAGGATAAGACAAGGAAGAGGAAGGAAAGATCCGTCGCCGTTCTCTTAGGGTAATACTCCGGCATTTGCCTGGTATTGAGAACTTCCTATCAGAGCAGCCGCCGCTAGAATTCTCCTCCAGACAGCAGTTGAGCTCGATCCAACTTTCTAATTGTTGTCGCAAATCCTTTCGCAGTGGGGACTCCAGCCCTAGAAACTCTTAGTCATGGGCACTGCACTGATATCACTTGTGTCCTGAGACACGTCAGCTGGTCTTCCTCTTCATGTAAGGCATTATTCCCGGGAAGATTCTTGTGCCATAGATTTTTTATTTAAAACAGAAGAATTTGATATTAAACTTACTCTACCCCACTACTTTTCCAGCGCACTGTTTGTGAAACAAAACTATATAGGAATAGAAACAGGTCTTTTGTTCCTCATTTGACGGGAAGTTGTTACACCAAAGAGGAAAGATACACAGTATTTCATCTACGGTAACATAACATGATAAACCATTCATAATAATTTTATCGTTAGTTTGAGAATTCCAAGATTTGTTAATAAATATAAAATGTATGTATGCCTTATAATACAAATTTATTGCTTAATACGCAAGAGAGAAAAAGGAAAATATGTAAAATACAAATTCATGGTAGTGTTCAAGACCGAAATACGACTAGTTTGCGAAATCAGCGGTTAATTCTCACATTCACCGGATGGTTTGGATAAAGCTGTAATGACGATGAATATTGAGAATATCCTCCGGCAAATGTTGACATTATCCTCAGGGCGCTTGCTAAAGTAAGGTGATTATCCAAGAGTGATATGTCTTGGGTGTTTGAAAAATGTATTTCGGGATAAAAAAAAATCTTGGAAACTATGTTTTGCACAGACTAAAATTTGTGTCATGAAAAATCGCAAAGATCGAAGTCTGGAGTCTCGTCTCCCAGTTGGAAATGCGCTTGAAAGCGTCGACGAGAGGTACAGTGAGTCAAAATAAATTCGTACAACCTGTGGGGTGAATGAGTATCAAGTGAAAGAATTTAAAATTATTAACCTCACTAAGATATTACATTACACATACATTTGAAAACTATGAGAATAGAATGTGACCTGGGAAAGTAGTAATAAATTATAATATCTAATACCCGCAAAATTCGTTCTCGTGTAAATAATTCTAATTGAAATATTAAACTCGTTCAGCTCAAAGTGCAACTCGTGCACTTGAAAATAGAATGAAAAATAAGCAAAACAGGTAAATTATAATACTGATTTCGCAAACTGATTTCTGACACATCAGCCTTCAATCCCTTGGATACAATTCCCCTTTCTTTGGCAGAACTTTGGATTTCCAATGCTTCCTCTTTCAACAGATTTATAAATCCAGTGAATGAATGCATATCATTCTGTAGAAGATTATGCAGTAATGCATAAGTAAAGCATTATGAAGTAATGCATAGATCGCTTGTAATATTTAGGTCAATGTGTTTAAAATTGTCTTAAGATCTTATTTTCGAAGTTTCAACGTTTCCTCCTCGGACACCTGTATAGAAATATAAGATGTCTAGCAATTTTATACTCTTAGAGGCTGAATGTCTGCTTCTCAATTAGATTAAATTTTCCAACACTTATTCGTCGGCCCCAAAGTTGCGGCGTCAATGGAACCGTTTTACTACATCCACTGAAAAGAATTGGGCTTTATTTTGTGATATATATATATATATATATATATATATATATATATTATATATATATATATTTATTTTCGGCTCGGTGGTTTTATTATAAATTTAGTTAAATTTTATGTTCCAACATTATGTTATTATCTATTTGAATGAACATAAATGTTATTCAATTGATTTTCATACGAAAGTTTCACTAACATTTGCTCACGCAGGTCGACGAATACCTATACAGACTTATGTTTTTCTGAAAACATGTACTGACAATTAGAATTGGGAAATTACGAGAATTCAATGAAAATGAGACCTGCGTCATTCTATTAAGCTTCCCTTCCATTCGTGAGAAAATTTTTAAAGAAAACCTTTAAAGCTCGTTTTGAGAATTTGTTTTAGATATTTTCAAGCGGAAATTGCGCGAAATCTCTTTATTTCAAATAATTGTTCATAACCTTTCTTAAAGAGCTGATTTCTTTACTTTAAATTGGCTTTGTTTGAGGCAAAAATTTCTAACTTCAATTTTGTAGTTTTGAAATGTTAACCTATTACAATTTTTTAAAAAACGGACAGGGCGCTGAAAATGGGACTAGCCCCATATTTTTTACCATCCCTTGATAAATATGATGAGAAATTTTAAGAAAAGGGAGCGGTTTTTGAGAAAAATGTTTTTAAAAAATTAAAGTGCCTATATAGAGAAGCATATAAGAGGATATTGCGCCCAAAATCAGAGAAAAACTACTCTTATTTTTGAAACATTTCACACGAGTTTATTCCAAAATGTCTTTAAAGATCTAATTTAATTAAGGAAAAATCTATATCTTCAATATTATATAGTTTTTGGATGACTCCTAAAAAAGAATTGCACTTTTGCAATTTTTGAAGAATCTGGGATTTCAGCGAATTGCAGACATGCACCATTTTCTTAAGCGTTCTTAAGCTATTCGAGGACAAAGTTTAATAACAAATGAAACTATGTTAAGAAAATGTTTTTGAGCTTTTATGTAAAGAACCTTCAAAAATCAAAATATGCGGCAGAAACTTCCAAAGCCTCGATTGGGGTACATCAATTTCAGAGGAAATCCGCTGAACTAGTGTTGACCAAAGACGGACAGATACAGGTTGCCATCAATCGATTTTTCGGTTGATCAAGAATCCACAAAACATGGATTCTGGCTACACGACGTGTTTGAGGAAGTAATTTATTACATATATAAACTGCATTTCTGAACTTTTCATTACCAGTTTGTTTTTAAATTTCAATTATTAAGTTTCCTAATACTAGAATGGAAATATTACTTTAAGAATGTAATAGAAGCATTATACTTCTAATATTCTATATGTACATTTTCGTAGAAAATGTGGAGTACTTTTTATGAAAATTTCGTTTAAGCCATACTGTAAATGCAAAAATTGAATCTCTTTTTCACAGAAAACTTTTGAATTTTTGAGAAACTTCATAAAACATCATTTGAAGCAAATTCTTCAGCAAATTCAATAATATATACGACTGTCGTTTATGTAAATATTAACGACGTGAGGGAGATGTAAAAAATAAAATTTTCTTATTTTTTAAGAAAATCAAAAGAATAGAGCAAAATGACGTTTATGTCATCTTACACAGGACGTTTAGCACTACCCTTCTAAGGTGTTAAAGAAAAAACTTCGAGTATGAAATTCTTGTTTTTGATAATTTTTGTATTGTACATTTTTCATTCAATATTGTACGCAGACTATTAATTTTTCAAAAAAGCTATGACATTAATTAAAGAACAAATTAGGAGAACGAATTTTAATTAAGGAAAAATTTCCATCTTAAATTTTATAGTTGTAGGATGCGGTCGAAAAATTTGAACCTTTTGCAGTTTTCAAAACAGTTAATAGTGAAAATAAGACCGCTGCCATCTTTAAAGTGTATTCAAGTACAAAAGTTACAAAAATTAAAAATATTTTAAAAAATTTTAAAAATTCGGGAGTCATTTTCGGAGACGTTATTTTAAATGGAAAATATTCCTGGGGCATCCTGTAAAATACCTATATAATTTAAAAAATGTTATTAAAAATCACAGAGCTTCTACCGAAGACATCCGGAGGGTATTCAGTGTGCAAAGAATCTTACGCATGTTTCAGAGACTATAGTTTGCACACATAACAGACTAATGGATGGTGTTTTGAGAAAGAACACTTACTTTTTTGATATTAGAGGACCTCAAAATCTGTAAGTCGTTTGAAATCTCGAAATTGATTTTCCGCAGCATTACATAACTTTCTCTATATACTAAATGCATACATACTATGTACTAAATGCTTCAAGTCCTGTAAAATTCTCCCGACATAAAAATTAACTAGAGGTGCTACAGAATGGCACAGACTTTCTCCTACCAACTTTTTCTAATTTCTTTGGTGTGGCTTGGCTTTAAGGTCTTGCATCATTCTCTGATCAACTGCTATCGTCGTTGTCGAAAGTACTTTTTTTGACAATTTCTCAACTTTTTGCATTCCTAGTAGTAGAACCGAATTATTACTTCAAGAACATTAAAGAAGAGTAAAAACGCGACCTAAATAGAAATTTCATAGAGAAATTTGTAGCCTTTTTGAGAAAATGGCGATTAAGCTTTACAGTAAATACGAAATTTGAAGCTCTTTTTCTCTTCTATTGAGTTTTCGAAAACGTTTATTTGAAGTCCATTAAAGCACATCTACTCACAAATGTAATAATGTATACAAATTGATGGAAATGTCATTATTAACGGCCTGAGAGGTATTTCATTTGGAGCCATTTTTGAGAAAATGTCGTTTGAGCGTTTCTCCAAATTTGGAATTTTGAGCTCATTTTTACAGAAAACTGTTGAGATATCTAGTTACGGACGGACCTCTAGTTACGGAAGAAGTTAAGAACAGACGGCCAGACGGCCAGTCGGCCAGACGGCCAACGGCGAGGAAGACAGACGGCAGACGGCAGCGGCAGACGGCAGACGGCAGACGGACAGACGGACAGACGGACAGACGGACAGACGGACAGACGGACAGACGGAAGACCGACAGATAGACCGACAGATAGACCGACAGATAGACCGACAGATAGACCGACAGATAGACCGACAGATAGACCGACAGATAGACCGACAGATAGACCGACAGATAGACCGACAGATAGACCGACAGATAGACCGACAGATAGACCGACAGATAGACCGACAGATAGACCGACAGATAGACCGACAGATAGACCGACAGATAGACCGACAGATAGACCGACAGATAGACGGACAGACGGAGGGACATAGGGAAGGACGTTTTGAAAAAAACAACACGTTTTGGGTATTCGACCCCAAAACGTGTATTTCCGTTCATATCTCGAAATCGAGTTTCCGCAGCATTACATAATTTTCTCGGTACTCCGTATATACGTATGTATACGAGAAAGTAAGTAGAGGTGCTACAGAACGGCATAGACTTTCTCGTAACAATTTTTTCTGGTTTCCTTGGCGAGGACTGGCTTTAAGTCTTTTGTGTTATTTTTTTAAAATACAGAACAATGCCCGGAAAAATGACTTTACGTCGTATTAAAGATCAATTCGAAATATCTATTGAAGAAATTTGAAGAAAAAATTTGTAGCCATTTTTGAGAAAATTTTGAATTTCTCATTTTGAAAATTTGAGATAGGAGAAACTTTATTTCACATTTTTAAGCCACATGTTTAAATCTCTTAATGTGAAGAAATTGTCTCTAAGGTAAATATTACCGACGTGAGAGACAAGTCAAAAAAATTACATTTTTATAATTTTTGAAAAAACAAAAGAGGAATATGAGATCTATACCATCGGATAGGGTTGGTTGGGTACTAACCCTACAAGAAATGTAAAGAAAAAATGTTAGGCCTTTTTTGAAAAAATCAAATTTTTGAAAGTTTTTAAAATTGCAAATATTGTACGCTCCATTGCACAAAAAATACTAACATTTTCAAAAAATTTACATGACAATAACGAAAGAACTATTTCTGGGTAACAAATTTGATTTGAAGGAAAAATCAGTGTCTTCAATTTTATAGTTGAAGAACGGACGGACCCCTCCCCCCAAAATGCAAACTTGTGTAACTTTCGGAAATTCAGAGTAAACCGCGAAAATAGGACCAATGCTACCTTTATAAGCGTATTTTACTCTATTCTTACCAGAAATTTAAAGAAAAATTTGGTTTCATTTTTCAGAAAATTTTGAAAAAGTACGGGGGCTTCATTTAAAGTACTCCCAAATTTTAAAGAATGTTTTTCAAAATCTCTAAGCTTCAACTAGAGACAAAACGACAGGGCTTTCTTCAACTTGGAAAAGATCGTATGTGTGGTTAAGGCGCTTGTAGTGTTTACAGACGGACGTACAGACGGATTTTTTTAAACTTTCGGAAATTGAGACTTTATCCATAATGCAATCTACTCGATTTTCGTATGCATAGTTTGCTTTAAGAAAAAAATAAAGAAAACATTTGGAGCCATTTTTGTTGGAGATCTTCGAGATTGGTCATATCAATCGGCGAAAATCAATTCTGGAAAAAATATAAATGCGCCTCTGATGGCCAAACATAAACAAGCAGACATACATATGTTTTGCTATAAATCAATGTTTATGTACCAAGGACTCTCATAACGCAAGAACCTGTACAACCTATTAGAGGAAGAAATTGACGAATGATACTTAAAGGAACAAGAAGTATTCATCTTTTCTGAAACTAGATGTTCACAATAAGAGTTACCCACAAAGGAATTTTCGCAACTTTTAGCTGTAACATTACAATAATCTCTCTTTACTACGTAAGTATGTAACAATTCTGTAAGAAGAAAAATAGTAAAAATTACGAGTGAAAACGATCAACGAGTGATTCCGATTAATCATGTGAGTTTACTGCAGTCGGTTGCAACTAGCAGTTGGTTTCCAGGATCAGGTTTTTAGTATCATGTTAGGATATTGTAATTAAATTTAACGTTACTGAATTGGTACCAAAATAGAAGTAACTAAAGAAGAAAGTCATTTTAAAGAATCTTTGTAATAAAGTGTTTTTTTGTATTACATCGTGTGTTTTCCATGATTTGTGCAAATGCCCTGAGCCCATTCACGAGGAAGAACACCTGTCCCCCATGTCAAATTAATTTTGTTGTAGTGCACCAAAATCTGGTTCATCACAGCAGGTGCCCGAACAGTTTGGACTCGTGTATTTAAAAAATGTGGCTCTAGGGAATTTGACCAAACATCGAAAACGTATGATACATGTAAAACTAAGGTGGAAGGGTATTATTGTTTTTTTATCGGCGCATATTGAGTGTAATTTGTAATTATCAGGTTTTACAAGCAGCTCCAAATATTTGATAGGTGTGGGCAAGAAGGTATTGTTTAATTGTGAATAAGGTAAAATGTACATGTGTAGGTGTGAAGGTATTGTTCAATATTGTGAATATTGGTGGAAATTTATTGGTGTTGTTTGTGGGGAAGAATAATTCACATGTGTAAGAAAGTGATAAAATAATTTTGAGGTAATAAATTTGGAAAAAAAAAAAATTTTTTTTTTAATTTAAATGTTAGTAGGGTAAAAATTAAATTTGTTAGTAAGCATTGAATGCACACACTCGTGAAAAATTTATATGTTCAAGCAGCCGTACATGTACAGTCACAGAACAATTTTGGGGGTATTAGTAAGAATTTTTTATTTATATGTTAATAAGATCAATAATATGTATTGGAGTAATTAAAAAAAATTTTGGAGAAAAACAAGTATTTTGTGGTTATAAAGACATATGTAGTAGGGCAGTCATAAAAATAATTTGCAGGAATTAGTAAGAATTTATTGGCGATATTTGTGAACAAGAATAATTATATACATATTAGTGTAGCTATAAGGATAATTTAAAGGGTATTTGTAGAGTGTATGTATTATGTGTTAACAAATAAATAGTCATAGGGGCAATAACAAAGTTGTATTGTGTGTGTAGGCTAAAAGTAGGAATGAACAGTGTTCATGACATAGAAATAGATATTAGGATGAGAGGCAGACAAGAGAATTGTATGATTAAGGATATCTAGGTATTTTATGTTCATATTGAGGAAAATATTTTTTTACGTAAAAGAGTATTACAAGGCAGAGTGATAGGCAATGATAATAGTAAAGGTCATTTACGGGTAGAATTTGCTATAGAAAGATGGAGGTTCTGAATGTAGTAATAGAACGGGATGAGGAGGAGGAACAAATATATAAAAGTGACGAAGGAATAGGTGGAAGTACATTTTTGGAGTCTAGGGACACCAGAAACGAAAACAAATCGAGTGACACAACATGAGAATATTTCGACAGAGAAGTAAAAATAACGTCTACTCCCAAAAACGCATTAGCAACAGGTGCCCCGATCCAAGAAAATGAAGCAGGTGTCAACCTAGATACGGTTTACATGATAATAGAAGCAGTAGAACGGTAAAGATAATTGGCTGAATAGAGAATATATAGAATAGAGAATTAGCTGAAGAACAGAATAGGAAATTAGAAGAAATTGGTAAGAGATTCGATGAAAAGAATAGAAAGAAGTAAAAGAACAAATAGAGCCCTAAACAAGCAAAATAAAACGATCAATAATAAAATAGCTATGATCGGGAATCAAGTAGCGACTCAAAATCAATTAATCGCGGATAGATTTGTAGAGCAAGAAAATAAATTACAATCCCAGATGACCAAATGGGGTGAAAAAATGGAAACCAACAACAAAAACAATTTAGCGATCAGATCGCAGTACAGAACGACAAAATAACGGAGGTTCAAAGCAAACTTCATGGGAATATGTAGACAGTGGAGAACAAAATTGCACAAAACCAGGTCAAATTAATTGATGATGTTCGCAAAATGGAAGTAGGTATAAAGAAGTTACAGCAACGAATTAAAGGCGATGTCAAGGGGAACATCCGAGAGTGCGAAGAGAAAGTGTCATTACTACAATCCGATGTCGAACATATACGAATCTACTTAGTGAATTAAAACAGATATTATTTTAACAAAAGTGTTTATTTTGTTTCTTAACACAATCACTGAAAACACTTGATTTATGTACAGATAGTCTTCATTTGATTATTCTTTATACGGCACACTTCTCTTGATTATTTATTTACACTACACTTCTTTTGAGTATTTATTTTCACTGTTTACTTCTCTTACACTGTCGCACAGTCCTAAGCACTGACCACTGTTCGATGTACTGGCCACAGTCCACTGCACTGACCACAGTTCACGGCGCTGGACACGGTTCACTTTGAGTACAACACTGCACTGCTATTCACCGCGATGCACACACTTCACAGCTCTGCTTCTACTTCAGACTTCAGACTGTCTCGCGTTCGCCGACCGCCCCGTAAATATGTTCGACGGGCGCCGTCGAGAATTTTCTGGACATTGCGATAAGCGCCGCGAACACTCTGAGACCGTATAGTTCGAGGGCCGCCGGCAGATGTCGCAATCCGCGCATAGATGTAGTGCATGGTGGTGCCGGCAAATGACGCAATATTCGTTACAATATAAAGGAATGTAGAGTGCCGTCAACGTTTGGAGGCGCGATGCAACCGATTGCGCTTCCGAAGCCACTGAAATTCTCGGAGAACGGCAGGGAAAACCCATGCGCACTTACGCGAGCAGCAGAACGTCACCTAGCAGCCATGAACGTATCTGAGAAAATTGGGACGGATCTGTCATCAGAAAACACAGTTACCACTAATTTCGACCGATTGGTGGTGGATTCTGAAAACCAAAGAATAGAAATTGATCTGGGACCTGTGGAAGAACGTGAACTAAGCACGGGTATGATATCAGAAGTGACGTCCAAAGTGAAATTGAAGCAACAAGCGGAAGAAATAATCCTATCAGCTGCCGAACAGAAGAACAAGTTGTTGAACTTATTGATAGAGAACTAGAAGGTAGTTCTGAAAACCCAAATACTAGCCGAAGGGTTGAAATTTCGCCTTCAACTAACGAATCACGCTCAATTTAGTAAGCGAAACTACTCACTACAAGTGGTAGTGAAACAGGTAGTGGCAGAATTGAGCAAAGCAATGAGAAAAACACAGCACTGGCTTGAGAGGAAAGGTGGAACAAACTACACGCGAAGCTGGAAGGGATTCACGTATGTGTAATTATCGTTAGGTGTATGTGTATGTATTACTATTGTGTGAATGTTGAGAGGCGATTTATGGAAGAGAGAGAGAGAGAGAGAGAGAGAGAGAGAGAGAGAGAGAGAAAGAAAGAAAATTAGAACTTAAACTCTATGCTGACATTATGAGGGATAGTGTAGATATGATTTGGAAAGGTAGAACATACAGAATGAGGAGTTGGAAGGGGTGCAAGTATGTGGAATAATTAGTTACTTGTTGAGAGATTATGACTTGAAAGAAGAAACAGGAAAAATCGGAAGGCAGAAGTCAGTATATTACCAGATAAAGAAGAAAGAAAAGAGAAATTCAACAAATCAATATGACCGCAGAAAATTCAGTGGTTGAGATGGTAAGGCAGGACACGTAAAACAACGAATGGGAAGAGGAACACGGGTTTGCTGTAAAACATTATTGGGGTCGACAACGGTATTTGGGCAGGAGAAGAGATAATTATTTGGATATGTGAATCAATGTATATGCGTGAATCAATGTATATTTGGATATGTGAATCAGTGTATATGAGGAGAGGGGTTTCGGTTTTTCCCAAAGAATTTCAAAAGCAGCTAAGAAAAAGGTTAGAATTACAAGAGCCAACGAAGCAGGAGTTGATAATGCGAGTGGAGAATAAGAGTTTGGTGGTAGGGAAGAAGTTTGTAGAGATAAGTTAAGCTTATGGTGGGAGCGGTGGCGATTCGTGCAACGGCTAGAGTCCTGGATTTCTCCGAGCCGGCTCATGGAAGGTGAGCTGTCTGGGATCGTGAGAAAATGGGAGCGGATGTGGGTACGAAAGATTACGCCGCATGCCGGAGGCCCATAAATCGTTGCTCAGAAGTGGCACCTCGTGTAAAACCTGAGATCAAACAAACGTGACGCTGATGGCGCCGCCAGCTTGGAAGACCAACCCTCCGCAATCGTCGAAGAAACCACCGTGATCAACGGTCCGTACAAGGCGGTGAAAAGAAGAGAACAAGATGTAGGCACGTTATTGAAGAATGAAAGGAAGTAGTAGAAGATGGAATTTCGAAAGGAAAGTACTGAGGGGAAGCCGCAAACGCACAACTTATCCCATAACACTACTATAGGAGCATCAAGCATGAAATACGCTATTGGTGTTAAGAGAAAGAATAATGTTGGGGAGAAGAGAACATTCCAAGTGTAGTAGAGAAAATCATATGGAAAAGGAAGAACAAAATCTTAGACGTCTAACACCAATAAATTGAATACTGTGGTCCATCAAGACCTCATCCATCCACTAGGAAAAGATAGCAAACATCATTCGGTAGAGTTGTAAATGAATAACAAACATCAGAGAGTGAACAACTGAATATACACAATATATAGTATGATTTTTATGATACGAAAAATCCGAAAGGGGGGAGGAGAGGCTGATGAAACGCATTGCGTTTCTAAATATATTTTCATTTTAAATTGCGCGGTCGCCATGGCCGCAGCTCACTGACTCGTTCAGAACGAGTCGGTGGAGGCAGTTAACGAACGAGGGAAGTAGTGGGGATTGTAATGATAAGTTGAAGCAGAAATATTGAAGTATTTTTGGAGTCCCACGCGCGCGAAAACGAAGGCTTCGATCCCCAACCTTTGATCGGAATGCATCACCGTGATTTGCTAAGCATTAGCTATCGGCAGTGGTGGCGGGGCGACACTCGAACCAATGGCTCGCGATCTCCTCATGTGGCACAAAAAGAAATTTCCGTTGCATTTCGTGTGTGAAAGTTTGCTGTCCGGCCCCATACGTGGGTGGGTACACCGCGGTCGGTGGAATGCAGTGCAGCTAGCCTCTACTATCTTTGAAATTATTTACTGGCCGGTGGCAGACGAGCATGTGCGCGTTACGAATCGCTGGCCCCTGCGCTGTTTTGAAAGAGTCCATCGGTCGCTTCTTCGCACGGGCGGTCATGACAAACCGCGTAGCATTTCAAGGAATCACGCCTCGTGCAAATGTAAAGATTGGCACCGTTACTCGCGCTTGTCCCCATACATGATACATTTTTTTTCAAATGCTGGGGCTGGGCAGGCCGAGTCCATCTTAATTGAAGACACAGCTGTTCCTTTTCAAAAGTATATCGAGTGTACGCGGCATGGCACGCGGGCTTGAGACACAAACGGATCTCTACGGGTTGTAAATTTACGATCGCTCGTCAGGGCGGCCGGGGCAGCGCCGGGGACAGTCGGCGGAGGCGGCCTCTGGGAGGCGGGCGAGACGCTGGCCAGTGAGGGACTGGAACTCTGATCGAGGGCCGCGCGAGTAGCCGAACGAAATATTTCTATGAAGATCGCAGGTGGGATCACATGCTCGTTCACGGAGTTTGTAACGTTACTATATATCAAACAATATATCCATAAATTAGATACATATAATATACGAGAGTAAGTAAACATATTAACAAGGAAAGGTGGTGAATATCTCTGGGTGTACACATAATCGAAGATAACTTTTATCTAACAGACATTACAAATTACTCCCTCTGGGAGCGAGCCTGGCCGATGTCGAAGGGGGCACTCCACCATGAAGTCAGCGCGACCGGCACGGCAACAGATGACCACGAGACTAGACTGGCGGTGGCCTCGAAGCCTATTTAAGCAACGAGCCTCGCTGGAGTCGGCAGTAAGGTAGGCAAATCAGAACGAAAAAAAAGACTCAGAAGAACGTTTCATCTGTGAATACGTGACAGACCGTGTACAACCCAGGTGGTCCGAGGAGTTGGTTGTCACCATATAAGCGAGGATATTGTTTTTGTTGATTTAGAGTCGAAGACATGTGAAAATTTATTTTAATTGAACGATAAGTTATAATAAATATTATTTATATGTTAACCTCAATTTTAATTTTCTTACATTTACGAATCGTCCCGCCACTCTCTTGCACTAACAGAAACATTTTAATGTGACACCAATGCACTGATGTCAATTTTGTGAACCCTTCGAGAGGTGTTGTGGGATGAGCCGATTAACGAACCTGTTAGGGATTCCCTTTTGAGTCTTGTTCAACTTTTCTCCTTTGGTAAATGAAACTTATCAGTCCATAGATTTTCATTAGTTTAAAAAATTAAAAGGGACAGTAAATATGTAGGGGCGAGTTTGTAATACAAGATCAGTTGAGTAGAACATTTATTATATTTCAGATATTACAAAATTATTGTTTGGTTTTAGAGAGGTTAACAAGATCCATAAGCAAAAGTCAACTTCCCATCTTCTGATTTGAACTCCGTCCCAGCAGACGGAGCCACGAAGGCGTAGCGCAGCGCCAGCTCTCTTGCCCGCTCCTTCGCCTGCTCGTCGCCCCCGTCTGCGCGCTCCAGCAGCTGCCGCACCTGCCACACACACGCACAGCTTATAACACCTGCCACGCCCATCACCCGCCCGCCACGCCCACTCACCGTGAGGTACGCCCAAGCGCTCCACGAACGACCCTGCTGCGGCCGGCCCCGCCCACGCCCACGCCCACGCCCGCCACGGCCAGCTCCGCGCCCGCCAGCAGCACGGGGAACGCCGCCTGCGTCAGCGAGACCCTCCACCTGCGCCAACACACACACACACACTTGACGTCCTCCGCCTGCGCTCAGCGGCAGGGCGTTGGCGCCGCGTCGTGCTCACCTGGCCGTCGGCGTAGTGGGGCCCCGGTACAAGTTGCGCAGCGCAAGTAGTCGCGCGGCCGAACGCCAGGCTGTAGAGCGGCGCAGAGGTGGGGGTCGCTGGTGGCCGCCGTGACGCGTCAGAGCTTCTGGCGCTCAGACATCTCCTGGCCGCTGCCAGGAGGAGGATGAGGGGCTGCAGGGGCGCGCCGCCATCGCCGATTCGCGCCCTTCGCGCACTGCGCGCTGCGCCCCAAACCTTACCCCATGAACAAGATGCGCGCGACGTCCATGGCTTTAACCGGCCACTTTTCGCAAACGTTACACCCATAAATCAGCACCCCTTGCACACTGTTGTCAGACCCAGTCAACATGGATATTCGCTTTTCTCATAAAATTAGATAACATCTATAGCCCATAACGCGGAATACAATTTTCAAATCTATTTTTCATTTCCACCCTTTTCGAGCGGTATTGTATCTTCACTTCGAGGGATTTTCTTTGCATCGAGATTAACAAGGTAAGGTGGTAAATATCTCTGGGTGTACACATAATCGAATATAACTTTTATCTAACAGACATTACAAATTACTCCCTCCGGGAGCGAGCCTGGCCGATGTCGAAGGGGGCGCTCCACCATGAAGTCAGCGCGACCGGCACGGCAGCAGCTAGATTGGAGACACGGCACGGCACGGCAACCAGCACGGCAACGAGACTAGACTGGAGTGGCTCCTGCTGCAGTTTGCAGTTTGAAGGGATGCCGCTAAAATCTCGTATCGCTTCAATCTGACTACCTGCTTCCCTGCCAAAACACAAGGCGCCTTCCCCTTCATTCACGCTGAAATGCTACGACACCTAGCTTACAGCATCCCCACTCGGAACAGCGGAGTGAAAATCTCTATGATTTCTGGTAAATCTTTTCTGCTGGTGCTTTCGTATTGCTCTATCGTATCATTATCATATTCATGCCTCTCTTCCGATTTGAAGATTCCTATGGATCAGACCAAGTCACGTGACCGGAACCACTAACCTCGTACGTCAGTATCAAGCTCAGATCACAGGGAAATTGGTGGTAGTTCCTTATCCCTCAATCGAGTAGCATGGATCAGTGGACTCTTTCATTTTACTGTCCACCTTAAATATTCAATACAGATTTTCAGCAGGTGTGACTACTAGCCCAGCTCTGAGACATATGCAAACCTGGAAAACGTTCTTGCCCCTCGTGCCGCAGAAACGCTATCTTGCCACCTACACGCTTCAGCGTTGGATGAAGATGGGATTCAGTGTATAGAGTGTCTAGGTTGCGAACTGCCGAAAACCTTCTGCGCTTCGAGGACCATATGCTCAACCTGCAACCGTGTTCTTGCACAACTAGCGTCGCACGCCACGAGACCTCGACTACATGCGCGCATTTCAGCAAGGTGAGATGAAGACAGTGATTTGAATCACCTGAGTTTTGAGTGCAGTTGCCCACAACTCCTGCGTCACGAGGAGCATGTGCTAATCAGGCCACCATTCTAGCACCCTCCGTCGCCGCCACGAAGCCATCCTCGCACCTACACGCCCATCCGATGTTGAGATAAGGATTCATTAGTCACCTGAGGTTGTCTGAGGTTGCAGCTGCCCGACAACGTCCTGCGCCTCGAGGACCATTCGCTAATCGCGCCACCACCGTGTTCTTGCACCTCCGTCGCCGCCACGAAGCCTATCCTTCCCACCTCACGCGCTCAGCGGTTGAGATGAAGAAGGGATTCTTAGTCACCTGAGGTTGTCTGAGGTTGCAGCTGCCCGACAACCTCTGCGCCTCGAGAGCATAGTCGCTGGTCGCGGCCACCACCGTGTTCTGCACCTCCGTCGCCGCCACGAAGCCTATCGCCCCACCTACACGCGCTTCAGCGGTTGAGATGAAGAAGGATTCATTAGTCACCTGGGTTGTCTGAGGTTGCAGCTGCCCGACAACTCCTGCGCCTCGAGGAGCATGTCGCTGGTCGCGGCCACCACCGTGTTCTTGCACTCCTCGTCGCCGCCACGAAGCCTATCCTTCGCACCCACACGCGCGTCTCAGCGGTTGAGATGAAGAAGGGATTCATTAGTCACCTGAGGTTGTCTGAGGTGCAGCTGCCCGACAACCTCCTGCGCCTCGAGAAGCATGTCGCTGGTCGCGGCCACCACCGTGTTCTTGCACCCTTCCGTCGCCGCCACGAAGCCTATCCTTCCCACCTACACGCGCCTTTCAGTGGTTGAGATGAAGAAGGGATTCTTTAGTCACCTGAGGTTGTCTGAGGTTGCAGCTGCCCGACAACCTCCTGCGCCTCGAGGACCATGTCGCCAATCGCGGCCACCACCGTGTTCTTGCACCCTCCGTCGCCGCCACGAAGCCTATCCTTCCACCTACACGCGTCTCAGCGGTTGAGATGAAGAGGATTCTTTAGTCACCTGAGGTTGTCTGAGGTTGCAGCTGCCCGACAACCTCCTGCGCCTCGGGGACCATGTCGCTGGTCGCGGCCACCACCGTGTTCTTGCACCCTTCCGTCGCCGCCACGAAGCCTATCCTTCCCACCTACACGCGCCTTTCAGTGGTTGAGATGAAGAAGGGATTCTTTAGTCACCTGAGGTTGTCTGAGGTTGCAGCTGCCCGACAACGTCCTGCGCCTCGAGGACCATGTCGCCAATCGCGGCCACCACCGTCGCCCCCTCCGTCGCCGCCACGAAGCCCAGCCCTCGCACCCACACGCGCGTCTCAGAGGAGAACGTCACCAGCGAGAAGGCGTCGCCCTCACGCAGCTCCGACAGGGTCGCTGACAGCGCTTCCTTCACCTGCAAACGGCCGGCATCACTTGCAATCATAGTAACACGTAAATGAGTATATATGTATATATCATTTAGGGAACACTAGTGATTACATATAGGTCACTCGTTAAATACATGGCTACAAAATGTGAATGCAACTTACGTTCTTCCATTTCAATAAGAATGCTTGGTTTCAAATATGAACAAATTTTATTCCAATTAAGTTTTGTGCTACCAACCTGCTGCATTTTGCTGTCGTGCATTGTATGACCAACGTCGATCACAAAGACGACATGTTTTGGCATAAGAGGTTGACTCTCTGGTAGAGAGAAAAATTGGACGAAATATCCACCTCCGCTCATCAGCAGTAGCGACGTGTCCGTGTGCGCCACGTCGTACTGAATCTGGTGAAAAAATAGCGTTGTATAAAATTAAACACATCAAGATACTTATTACTTATCATCTCTTATTCTGTTATAATTTCATCTTCTTGTATTTTTAAAGAGAAAATCATGATTTAGAAATCACTTCGTGAGAAGTGTATAAACTTGTGCGTATTGCCGAATGTTGAAAAGAGGGGAGTTGTCGCATTAGGACGCACCTCGAGCAGCCCCCGCACGCCGTCACCAGAGGCGAGTCTGCGCTGCGCCTCCCCCCCCCCGCCCCCCCGGCGCCAGGCGCTGCACCTGCCCCCCCCCCCCCCGAGCCTCACTCACCGTGGCCAGCGGGTCGTCGGGCCCCTCCGCCGCGTCGTCCACTTCGTTGTCCGCTGCCCGGAGCTTGGCCACCCGCACCAGCGTCAGAGGGGCCGAGTCCCGGACGCGCGCCTCCACCAGCAGCCGCTGCACCACCTGCGGCACCAGTCGCCGGCTGAGTGGGCGTGGGGTGTGGGGAATGGGGGCGTGTGGGGGCGGGGCTCTCACCTGACCCGGGTCGAGCATGAGGCGCAGGCGGTAGCGGCCTTGCTCGCGCGCCAGCAGCTGCTCGTAGGTGAGGTTGAAGGCGACCTTGTCGCGGCCGCCACGTGGAGCGCCACCGTGAAGAGGTGGGCGTGGCGCGCGCTCTGCTGCACCCGCCGCTGGTGCTTTGTCCCCCCGGCGCTCCCACGGGCCGACCGCGGCGTGTCGTGGCGCGCCTCAGAGCAGACTTTAGTGATAAACATTGGCTTCTTTTTGTTACAGTTACAATGCAATTTATAACTTTGGTTTGCGGCTACTTATTTTCGCGAGTTCTCGGAGCAAAGTTGATTGTCGACCTGTGTCTTATTAAAGAAAGTATATCGTTAGATAAGTATATTAAATTATTATTAAATCCACGAATTAACATGACTGGCAAGAATTAACGAAAAGTGTTGAAGAAGTATCAGGAAAGAAATTCGCGAAAAAAATTGATATACCTTCCGGTTAGATTATGTCTTATACTCATAACGAACGTTGTTTTAAGTTATTTCCAACATTCTCAGGAAAGCCGATTCAACATTTCAGACTGCATACTAATCGCCGAGGGTCACAAAATCCAAACATCAGTGCACAATCTAGATTTGTTATACTCTTAACTGGTATTTTCTTTTAAATTTTTCACCACTAGCCTACTCTTTGAAATATTACGCAACTTCATTGTTCAACGCTAGAATTAATTTTTTTATTACAATGCATAACGCAATTGTTAAAACTCTTCTGAACCTTGATTATTACGCCGCATTAAGTTGTTAGTCACGTCATCAATAGACTTTAAGGATGTCTCTTTACGCCTGGTGCTAAACTTCCTCTTGTCTACTGTTTTCGCGTACAGCGAAATTTGACGCGAAGCATTAAAGCATAAAGCAGAAACTTCTTAATTCGTGCGTTTTCTACTCAGGGGAACCCGCCAGTGATCACTCACATTTCGAGGCCTGAAATGAAGGCTTTATCAGGAATCACTGCAGTGAACGTCAGTTGCTGGGTCTCGTCGGTAGGATTCTCCATAACGCCCTTCACTTGAGTCCGGGCATAGCGGTGAAGGACGTCAGACCGGATTTCCAGAACTTTAATGTCACCACGCTGAAACGAAATTCGAGAAGGCATCCGGTGACGTGCATTCTATGGAATGAAGGGAATGAGTCAATCCCCTAAGCAAAGCAGAGTAAAAAGTCCTTTCGATATTTAAAATATTCGTTACTTATGGCCAGAACAAAAATTTTACTCAATCTAAAATTCTGAGCTAAGTACCAGTGGTTGAACCGTAACAATCGATGGTTTCCAAACAATGTGTAGTTTCATCTCGTGACGTCAGCGGAGCTTCGTTCTTGGAGGGGGGCAGACTTCGTCATGTGTCGGGGCAAGTCGGCTTCGGTTCGTGAGTACGCGAGAATGAATTTTCTAATACGTTCCGTTGTGATCGGCTGGTTGCTATTTCAAGTTCGAAAGAATTTTGGCTTTTTGAGAGTGTTTGATTCACGCGCGAACATACAACATAATACAATGTAAGTATAAAGTACATAATAATATCGAGAACGTTTATCTTAAGGTAAAGAAAGTGTTCTAAAAAACCAATTCTTTGTGTTCCATTCTGCAGTTCTCCCTTGCGGGAAGGGAATACATTGGAAAACTCATTCCGCGCAGTAGTCGTGGCATCCAGCGAGGAAAGTGGAAACTAGGCAGGGAACCAGAGAGGAGGCATGATGGCAGATTTAGGGGGGCCCTTCCGGTCCCTCTCCTGTCAACTTTCGTACGCTTCGCAACTTCCAGTTGCTGGTCAGTGACGAGAAGCGACACTGAAGGAAAAATTCTCTTGCTTTCGGCCTTTTTGTTGTTGTTGTTGTTGTTGTTGTTGTTGATGATGGTGTTGTTTTGAGCAGTGGTATCGTGAGTAGTGCTGTCACTTTAATGTCATTGAGAAAATTTGGACGCATATAAAAGGTTACGTGGCGGGGAAGAAAGAAAACTGTACGTTATCTCAGGTGCAGAAGCTCATGAATAAGGCTGTAGAGAGGACAACAGGAGAACAATGGCGCAATGAGGTAGGTCATATAAAAAAGGTAATTTCGAAGGCATGGGAAGACGAAGGAATTGTAGAACAAAATTTTGAAGAAATTATTTCTCTTCAATATTAGAGTTCCATCCCTTCCGAACAATCATCAGAGGGAAGTGACTCTGAAATAAGTGGAGTATTTCCTTTATAACAGTAATTTGTTTGACTATTAAAACTGTGTAAATAGTGTAAATCTAGTAGAAATTCGTGTGTTTGTAATGTTAGAGAACATCTCGGGGCAAATTAGTGTGCTTCGCGAAGTGGAGAGCAGCATTTGACATAGAACGAAAACTGCAGTTGTGACGACGACACATGCAGTCATCCACCCACTGTACCGCTTGTCTTTCTGTCACCGCGATCGCGCGGTCCTCGCCACTCCTCCCCCACCCGCTCTAGCACGTGCTCAGCCTCCCGGCGTGGTAACGCCGCTCCCCACCACAACCCGCCCTCAAGTCGGTTCTTATTTTAATCGGACCACAGGCACGATCGACTGTCAGGAGGATAAAACATTACTGATATTTCGAGGAATCACCGTTCACAAGAATTGCAAACGTGTTTGGATCGTATTCGCCCTTGGTCTATTATGGGATAAATTCTACCAGAATTGCCGCGAGAGTTGATACCTAAAATAGTACAATAATTGCATTCAGAGCAAAAACAAGAAATACAAGTTGCAGAAAAGAGAACTAACAAAACATGAAATTTGTCCAAAGAATTTAAACAGCAAAGAATCCAGAGAATGTGAAAAGTGCAAAACATCAGTAGAATGCACATCACATCCATTGTTTGTAAAGTTAGCGAAAAACATTATTACTGAACTGTACATTTTCAAATCAACGTTCATCGTATATGAAAGGGTTTGCTCTTATTTTTCATATTATGAAAGAAAAACATATTCTTTAATGCACTGATGGATTTTATAAATTTATATTAATAATTTTAAATAACAAAGTACTCGATAAAATAGATCAGATAGAATGTAAGTGACATAAATATCGAATTATATTTGTTTACGATGTTAGAAAGCCTTTACGCAACGAAATTTTCCCAGGAGTCCGTGTTCTACCTGGCGACCAGTTACGTTCGTTTGCAAGACGCAATCTTTCCCGGGTTAATATTCACATTTTGTGAAAATTCATATCAATAACTGTTTAACGTTTCTTATACTTAGGACTTCAAAAGTGCTTCCCCTACTAAAATTGTCACCGCACGCCACTGAAGGCATTATAGAAATACCTTTGACACACCACACATTTGTCACTTCAGGTGGATGGTCCAGGATTTATTAAAGACAGTCAGTTTCTTTCCTTTTCAAAGTTATTAATATACGTTTATCACAGCCAAAGTTGCGATAAATTTATATCAATAAAGGGCATAGCCGAAGCACACCCTCCTAGGGCAATCAGTTGCAGAGATAGGGGAAATGTGTTTTCCATGTTTAATTTTTTCTCAGCTTTTATTGCATGTTTCAAGGTGAAAAAAACTGCAAAGACAGCGAAATATAGTTGAATTGTAAGGTATTTTTGTCAACCAATTTTGACGCCAAATTCATATAGAAAAAAATAAACAAAATTTTTAAATTGATTTTCGACGTAATAGCGTTGGAGTGTTATTAGTTTTTCGCAAAATGTGTCTCACATCATTCTACATCGTCTATTTTTCACATTTGTAAACAACGTAGACGATAGTGAAAAAAATTAAAACCAGTTTTATCAGTTTAAAAATTTAAAATTATTCCGCAATATTCTGCAATACTCTTTGAAAGGGGGAAACTGACTTCTTTAATAAATCCTGGTCCATCATTCTAAAATTATATTTCAAAACAAACTGTCTAGGAAATTAACTTGAAACTACATAAATACTTATATACTAAAATTGTATTACTAAATATAGATTTATCAATAAATAATATTTCTTTAGTATATTCTTAACTTTTTAACACTTTGTACGCAAATAAATTCTTTCAAATAGAAGCAATGTAATAATAAATCTGTATACATGGATCAGGGCGATTATTTTAACATTCTGAATCAGTTGAGCATTTCCCAAAATCGCATCTCTTCCATCGGCTCGAGAAGCCATGCGCCAGCTGGAGATTCTTCGAAAGTGTGTGTTCAGTGAAAGCAGTTGGAGATAGGAATAGTCGTCGCGGATGATTGAGTTCGTTCTGATATTGTCATTGTGTAATGTATTGTGAGAATTGACGCAAATAGTGACTGACAGCAATTGAGTATATTGCAAAGAATCGTTTGATAGACAATTGAGGACATGCACGCCTAAGGTAATCGGAAAGCCCGCAACCAACGAATATCTCGGTGCACGGGCTCTTCACACATAAAAACACACTTTAATGCCAGAATAACCCGTGTAAACAACTTTTCTTTAACAGAAATTTTGAAATACATTTTTCATGACCAAGTATTATTTTCTTATAAACTCCTCGGTTGGAGGAGATAGAAAAGTAATACGAAATACAGGCCCAACACAATGTAGCCAACATTGTTGAAATAATTGCAAATCATTTCTGTATGGTTCCGCAGAACACGACTCACCCTAATTTAGTTTGTCACGAAGGTCATAATAATAGCCCACATGATTAAATCAGCCATACTCACAACAATTGTTTCGTCGCTCTCACAAGCAATACACTCCTGGGTGCAATCGTCCAACCTAGGATAAGTATCTGCAACACAAAATTTAGAAGACATGAATGAAAAAGCCAGAAAATTATTACAAGGGATAGAGTTGCTACAAAATGCAATCGACTTTCTCCTTAGAGTTACTTTCTCCAAGTAACGAATCTCAGCTTCTTCGTTTTCGCCTCAGCCCCTTCCCGCTACCCTCTATCGGCGACTAAGTGAAACACCAGGCCTTACCGCGGTAGCTACCCATCCTTCGGAACAAGAATATCGCGCCCAGGTACCCCCCCCAGGGCCACCTCGGTCGGAACAATCATTACATACATGCAAGGGGTAACCTTCGGGCCACCTGGGTGATGGTACGTCATTGATGATACACAACCTCCCATGTGAGAAAACCAAAAATTTACAAGAAGAAAGAAAAAATATACTTTGATGTTAATAATGTACAGCTGGCTAAGTTTAGGCATTCTACACTTTCTATATACCAGTATTAAATAATTGTATATTGTAATATTGTTCCTGAAAACCCCTTAAGAAAAACTTCCACGTGGCTGTAACTACATACGAGATATTCTATCTTCAATAAATTGTAAAGTTCACATACGAGGTTTGTTTATTTCCTAATTTAAGCCCATTATTTCTGATTTTCTATTCAAACTAAAGAACAAGGTAGTTCTGAATCCTTGATACCAATTCGCCAATTCGGTCACATATATTGACCATCATCAATGACGATAATACAATAATTGTCCAAGAGCGCAAGAAGATAGTTCCATAATTACAGACCCAAATAGATTGCATCCAATCCTGCAAGCAGGGTAATCCATTATTGAGGAATTAGGGTATGGACGAGTACCACGAGAGACCAAGGAGGCCTCCTAGTCTAACCGATGATATAATGGTTATCATGCCGGTCTATTGATCATTAGGTCGCAGGTTCAAACCCGGTGAAAGTCTGGGAATTTTTAAGGTGCCAAAAATCGACTGCACGCACGGACGCTTGTAGGCATATACAATGGATCTTATAAAAGTGACTTGGCCAATTCTGGCAAAATTTAATCCTCAGGCAATTTAGCGTCAATAAGAGTTACGTTTCGAATGAAGTATAAGATTGCGGATATTGTATCTTGGCCTGCTCTATCTGGTGTTCAAATCAAACGTCAAAATTAGCGCCCTACGCCCCTGTGGAAAAGGAATGGCACACTGCCCTAGGTATACTTGCTCAGGAAAAGTTTCACAAGAAGACGCTAGTGGCTTCTGGAGACTAGCCTACTTAGTAATCCGTGTATGGCACAAAAAGAAGAAGAATGTTATTATTAGTATTATTACTTCATCATATGGTTTTTATTATAGTTGTTACAATTTTACTTATAAGTTATGTAAATAGACAGTACAAGTCAGTCTGCCTTGTAGTATAGGGTTTTACGACAGCGGTGGTGGCAACGTACGAACTCTAGGCCTAGGATTGAAACTCGCAAAAAGTATGACTCTTTTCAGCTGCATTTATGGCCCGGGGGGCATTGCCGTTTCGTCATATGTCATCAATACCTTAATCCTTCCAACCCTGACTGGATGTGTGGTTGCTAGATCAGCGTGTAATCTGTGTAATTCAGGAACTCTCTCTCGCTCTCTCGCTCTCTCGCGCTCTCGCACTCTCGCTCTCTCGCTCTCTCTCGCTCTCTCGCTCTCGCTCTCTCGCTCTCGCACTCTCGTCCTCGTCTCTCGCTCTCGCCTCCGCTCCTCGCTCCTCCTCTCGCTCGCTCTCTCTCGCTCTCTCCTCGCTCTCTCTCGCTCTCTCGCTCTCTCTCGCTCTCTCTCGCTCTCCTCGCTCTTCGCTCTCTCTCGCTCTCTCTCGCTCTCTCTCGCTCTCTCTCGCTCTCTCTCGCTCTCTCTCGCTCTCTCTCACTCTCTCTGCTCGCTCTCGCTCTCTCTCGCTCTCTCTCGCTCTCTCTCGCTCTCTCTCTTCGTAGGATAATAGTACAAACAATGAGAGGGGGCTACGTGTTACCACGGGCGTATGGTGTAAATGGACCAGGGCCGTCACGGGCCTAAGAGCAATATAGACGTGATGTTTGGGCATCGGAGACACCTATTCACTGATTATTGTCCCTCTTCACTGAGATCTAGCTAAGTCCTTCAAGCGATAACAGATATTTAGTGTTTTAGTCAAAAACAGTAAAAAAACTGTATGTGACGTATGGGGTAAAGATGGCGGCCAGGAAGGGAATGGAGGAAAACCGAAAATTTAACCCTGACAAAAGGAAGTAACATAAGAAAGCCTCTGCCATTTTTAGCACCACTTGGTTTTCGTTTAAAGTTTCATTGTTTTGTCATTGCAATTAAAATAACATTGTGTAAAACTATAAGAACCTTAACTCTCTAATATCGAATTCCATTCAAAAAACTCAACACACAATTGAGATATAGTGTGAGACGTGTATCGAGTTCAGCACAATCTTCTAGAAAAAGAATAATCATTATAAGGGCCATTTTATCCATAATTTTTGGGGTTAGATTTGTTCACAGAGTCTTTTTTTTTATTTTATCACTTTCGGTATTTGGGATATTAAACGGTGTATTTTCATTCATATCTCTGAACTAATTTTTCACAAAATTTCACTGCTCTACAAATGCAAGAAAGTAAAATGCTCTTATAATGGGAAATCATAGAGGAAAACAATGAAATATCTTTAACGTCGGCAGGTCCGTTGAATAAGCTCCACTCCAAAAGTGATGTTACTCAGCGATTCTCACTTACCTCCATCCTCAGAGTCAGAATCGTTGGAGCACTCAAGGTCACAACCTAGGCCAGTAGCTACGGCATTATCGTCGTCGGATGGACTTGGAAGGCGAACGGAGAAAAAAACACAGTCGTCAGGGTCGCCAACGCCGAATGCTGCGCTCCTGTCACGATAGAAGTTGTGTGGTGGCGCAGATGCCATTGATGACATGCGCATTTCGCTGCCGAAGCGTAGGCGCCTGGGGATAGCGACATACTGCATGATATATATTGCAAAATCAGTGAATTATTGTATTATTATTATTATTATTATTATTATTATTATTATTAGTATATTTAAATTAATATTAGCAAATACAATCCCACAATTTTTAATACCATCCGTTCGAACTGGATGAGAGAATTCGCAGGAATTATATAATAACGTTATTTGAGGGTGTGTTTTTTTTACTGTTACAGAGGTAGGTCTCATGGAATTGATATCTATTTTGTGGCAAGAAACATGCATATGAATGCTCGTCATTTTTTCTTGTAACATAAAAACCAATCTTAATGTAACCTGCACATCAACTGCGGAGCGCCCCCACGCGCACAGAACGATTGAGGAACGCCCATTGGACTGGGAAGAGGGGATTCGTCAGCATCGCGGAGGTCGGCACAGCCCGTCTGATCGTCTGGCTTGACGACGATCAACGAAGTGACGGACGTGACGAAGGCGTAGCGCAGCGCCAGCTCTCTTGCCCGCTCCTTCGCCTGCTCGTCGCCCCCGTCTGCGCGCTCCCGCGGCTGCCGCACCTGCCACACCCACGCACAGCTTCACAACACCTGCCACGCCCACTCACCCGCCACGCCACGCCCACTCACCGTGAGGTACGCCCACAGGCGCTCCACGAACGACGCCTGCTGCGGCTCCAGGCGCTGCACAGCCGCCGCCCTCTCCAGCGGCGCGCCGCCCCGCGCACCGTCGCCCGCAGCCCAGCGCCCACGCCCTCGCCCACGCCCACGCCCACGCCCGCCACGGCCAGCTCCGCGCCCGCCAGCAGCACGGGGAACGCCGCCTGCGTCAGCGAAGACTCCTCCACCTGCGCCAACACACACACACACACTTGACGTCCTCCGCCTGCGCTCAGCGGCAGGGCGTTGGCGCCGCGTCGTGCTCACCTGGCCGTCGGCGTAGTGGAAGGTGACGTCCGCCAGCAGCGGCGACGCCACGGGGTCGCTGGTGGCCGCCGTGACGGCGCGCAGCAGCTCGTCGGGCGCGCAGTTGGGGCCGTTGGGCTGGCCGTCCGTCAGGAGGATGACGAGCGGCTGGCGGCCCCTCCTCCTTGGCGCCCTGCGCGCACCGCCGCGTACGCCGCTTGCACGCGTCGTACAGGTGCGTGGCTGCACACACATCAATGTGTTGACACCACACACGTTCAATCACCTCTATTGGCTTCATAATACATCGTGCTGACGTAGTGTACATCAATTAGTCATTACGATTACGCCGGACAGATAAATGTTCTTCTCTGAAACACTACTATACCTAAAAGAAGAATAATAAGATATTAGTAACGGTCAGGAAATTTAAATTAATTTTAACGGTCATCATTTATAAAAGTTTCATCAACCGTAACAATAAATGTTTGGTACCGAATGATGATTATTTCTTCACAAATTCAATGTAAGTATTTCTTTACAATAATTATCAAAGTAATGATATCATTGAGTAACACACGATCGGTAGCACAAATATTAATTCAACTATCGTAACTAAACGATTCAATGGCGTTCGTTATCATGCTGATCTACATGTGCCTAATCGCTCAGCTGGTTCTCAGGTGGACCTAAGTTTCACTGTCAACCTACATGCCTGATCCTGTAAATGGCTCACTGCCTCCTGCGCCTGGACGACCATCTCAGGGCTGGCGACCACTACAGCGTTGCCAAGTCTCTCAGCCGCCGGCAGAAATCCTCTCCCAGGCACCCACACGAAAGTATCCGTAGAAAACGTCAGCAGCGAGAAGGTGTCGATCTCTCGAATTTCGGACAGGATCGCTGTCATCGCCTCTCGCACCTGGAAAACCACGGTCCTTGAACAAACATCATCAAACTCGAAACACGTAGAAGCATATCCCTTGAAAAAATTTATTGAAAACATAAGAACCCAAATTACCCAAAAATGCAAGGTAGAAACTTTCCTTGGTTGTAGGAAATGGAAAACAAGTCCGAAATTCTACATGTTTTAGATCAGATTAGGTGAAAACATCAATGAGATAATTATAAACAAAATATTATGCAAAACCTGAAACATTTAAAACGATTTCCGAAACGCACGGTTATGGAATGAACTATTACATAATACAGAAACATGAAATTAACGGTACAGGTTCTTAATTTTAAATGTGAATTGTGGTATTCCACTGACCTGCTCTATCTTGCGACCGCACATAGAACCACTGACATCCAGCAGGAAAACCGCATGTTTCGCCATGGGCGGCAGTTCTTCATCGGGAAGGGAGAAGAAATGAACGAAATATCCTCCGTCAGCCACCAGCAACTGCGAGGCGCCGCTGTGATCCACATCGTACTGCACCTGGGGACAAAATGGGGGCTATCCAAACGCGAGTAATGAAAACACATAATCACTTTATACGAGCACCTACACAGTTCTTCCCTTCCATCAAAGAAAGAAATTCCAACCTTATATTGGTGCTTGGTAAGAAAGCTATCTACCGCATTGGACTTACCTCGAGCAGTCCCTGGAGCCCTTCGCCTGACGCCAACTGGCGCTGGGCCTCCGTCAGGCTCCCACCGCACCAGCGCCTCCCCCGGCGCCAACCGATTCACCTGCGCCAACACAGCCACGCCATCCTTCACCGCACCCTCTCCCACCACTCACACAGCACCAGCTCCGCCCCCAGCCCGAGCCTCACTCACCGTGGCCAGCGGGTCGTCGGGCCCCTCCGCCGCGTCGTCCACTTCGTTGTCCGCTGCCCGGAGCTTGGCC
The DNA here is from genome assembly GCA_964035755.1 of Teleogryllus oceanicus. Lineage (NCBI taxonomy): Eukaryota > Metazoa > Arthropoda > Insecta > Orthoptera > Gryllidae > Teleogryllus > Teleogryllus oceanicus. The sequence continues at coordinate 14,295,808 of CAXIVR010000002.1, forward strand.
ACCCGCACCAGCGTCAGGGCCGCCGGCTGAGTGGGCGTGGGGTGTGGGGAATGGGGGCGTGTAGGAGTGGGCGGGCTCTCACCTGACCCGGGTCGAGCATGAGGCGCAGGCGGTAGCGGCCTTGCTCGCGCGCCAGCAGCTGCTCGTAGGTGAGGTTGAAGGCGGCCTTGTCGCGCGCCGCCACGTGGAGCGCCACCGAAGAGGTGGGCGTGGCGCGCGCTCGCTGACGTGCGCCGCCGTGCGCCCCGCGCGCACCGCCGCTGGTACTCCGGGCCCCCCAAAAGCTCGCGCCTCCCTGCCTTAGCCTAAACCATTCTTCAAGCTGCATATGTTCTTTTTCTAGGTAAAATGTGTACCGACTGGGCACTGATGATTGATGTAAAAGAACACAAATATTTGTTAGGTTCTTAAAAGATATGTGTTTATTATTGGGATCAACCGGATTTGAAAGTGGGCTTCGACGAACATTGAACACAGTAGCTTGGCTTTTTGCAGCTTGGAGGACCATTCTCCACTTAGTGAATTATGTTGCAAACATTTCTATTGGTCCAGTCGGTATGTACTTTTTTTCTAGAAAAAGGTCATATTTCCATGAGGTGCGTTGCATGAACCTAGGCACTAGTTCAGATTCCAAGTTTTCGACTTCCCAGACATTGTGCTAACTCGAGGAGACCCGAAAAACCGGTATTGCTCTGACATTTTCAATTCTTTTATTTCTCTAACAAGCTTTAACTTTAAGTACTGTGCACAAATTATTCAAATAAATTCGAAGAGAATGATTTTTCCTACAACTCTAGTATGAAACATGTTTGCAAAACAAATTACTAAGCGTGCTTCAGCTTTTGAAAAAAACGGTGTTCATTTCTCAAAAAGTGTGCAAAAATACACGTTTGAAAAATTATAATTAAACTGTAATAAATAAAATTATTATTACAAATAATACTTTTATTTATATTCTATGTGTAAACAACGTACCCATTACCAAAAATTTTAATATAAAAACAAAATTGAGGATGAGTATGTGTGTACTCGAGATCCAGGTTATCTCTTGAAAGCGGTTACAATGTCATTTTAAAAAAATGATAAACATTATTAGAGGGAAATTATAATGAGGAAAAGAATACTCGGGGGGAGACATCTCTAGAAGGGTGAATGTGAAGAAAGTGAAATTTTCAAACAAAATCTTTATGCAACCCGCAATACATTCTATTTAGACATAGGCACCCAAATTTACACAAATTTCGCGCCTAATCTCGAACGGAAACAATTATAATCTTTCTTTGTGATAAATTAGGAGCAAATCGCGTACATTTCAAATATACCACATCCGAGATTTATAATCCTCCCCATAAACTTCATTACAGATAAAAGTAAATCAATTTTCCAAAGAATGCAAGATCGAACTCCTCAAAATGTTGCCATCAGCGCGCAGCACCGCTCCGAACCAAGCCGACACCAGCAAACTATAGAACAAATTCATATAGGAGTAAACGGCGTTCTCGCTATTCCGAGAAATCTGGCGTCTTCTGAAGGCAAGACGCCACTAGCACGCACTGTTACCAATAAACGGCGAAATCAGCTGTAGATCTGATTTCGTCGTGCAAATAGGCGAGACCTTCGCGCATAATTTGAGAGTTCGTATTTATGGATGTGCGATACTTATCAAATTCCCTTGATTATTATATAATTATATATTATATTGATGATTATTAGTATTCCTTGTGCAAACTGGAGACTTTGGAGGTAAAGCAGGAATAATATGCAAGCGTGCAGGCAAATATATTGGAAAACATGTAAATAACTTCCAGAACAGGTAACACTTGATATCTTCTTAAAATGATCAATGTTAAAAATCAGCTTCTAACACTAATATGTGCTGACTGCCTTAATTGTTCTTTCATTTCAGATTTATTGTTTGTACAAACCAGGAAGGCAGTTTTGCCAAAGGTTTTCGTCCAACAAAGGCACCCGCTCTCCCACACAAGGAATGTAGAATCAAGCTATTTCGTCCTACACTCCGTGAGGTGTATGTGTCCAAGACTCGTTGCAGAGCCCTGGATCTAGACGTCCCAGCTTCTTTCGTTTTGTCCGAGGCTGGCTTAAAAGCCTTCATACACGTCTCTACTTCCTTATTAGACTGGAAAGGCGGTGCGCAGATGTGCTGAATCTCGATGGCTAGTAGAAGCTGGAACACTCGTTGAAAGTAAATTGAGCTCCGTTATCTGGCACTAATACTGCAGGGAGCGCTTCAGAAATATTTTCTCTAGCAGTTCAATTGCCGAAATGAATGTGATGTTTCTGATTTCGACTACATACGGATAATTGAAAAAATCATCAATCACAATCCTTAACATTGCATTACAATAAGGTTCCACACTTGGCACGCCTCACGTCGCCTACGAATCTGCTGAATATTGCGGTTAATTCTCTCCCAATAATAGCGACGTGCGAGTTGCTTGGTCCTTACCATGCCCAAGTGATTGATTGATTTTTTCGTGTTTCCGGGCGCGTCAACTGCTTCGGTCATTAGTCCCGTTAGTGTAGTGCATGCTTTTTCCCGGGAGATGAGCGGTGATCTTCCCCCGCTGGATGGCGAGATCCGGCGCCGACCTACCGTCGGGTAGTGGGGACTCTCCCACCAGCTGGGCACCGCCCCTGCCGGGAGAAGGTCTAAGCTCCCGACCGGTCTCTCCAAATATGTGGTAGTGCAGTGCATGTAAGTGTAAGTGTGTGAGTAAGGGGAGAGGATAGGACAAGGAAGAGGAAGGATAGATCGCGCGCAGTCCGTGGCCCGTTTGGTAGGGTACTGCTCCGGCATTCGCCTGGTGTTGATCGGAGAAACCACGGAAAACTACCGATCAGAGCAGCCGGCCACTAGAATTCTCCTCCAGACAGCGACTGAATTCGACCTAGCTGAAAAGCTAGTGTCGAAAATCCTGCCGCCGTCAGACTCGAACCTAGGACCTCCCGGTCAGAGGCGCTGCAGTGACATCAGTTCATGCACTGAGCTACAGCTACCGGTTGCCCCAGTGACTCTTATGCAGCATCTTCAGAGCACACCGTCTTACACGTGTAAGAATTACCAACCTCGTGAACTCATCTTCTGAAAGTAGCTGCCCCCTCCAATTCTGTCCCTCTTGTTATACCTCTTATTGTTGCTTGTTATCAGACGTGGTGGACAATCTTTTCCTATGTATCCTCGGTTAGTCCTCGACTCTGGATTCTTGTCTGCCTCTTTTGCTATCTTACGTGCCTCCAACGGGAAGTCGACTAAACCATCTATCTTCTGTAAATCGATTTGCGAGCATTCCTCCTCAGATTTGACAAAGTCGAGATCCGGACCATTGGGCACACTCTGCATTAGCGTGTTGCGTTTTCTCCTGAAATGTACCTGGTAGTTATGATCGAAAAAAAACAATGCTATCTTTGAGATTTTTTTATCCGAGCACTCTGGTATCTTTCCGGGATGGAAAAGCTGCACAAGAGGTTAATGGTTCGCAATTATATGAAACTGACTTCCATACAAAAATCATTGAAATCGTATCGTAACAATAATTGTTAGTACTTCCTTCTTTATCTGGGAGTAGTTTTTCTGATGCTTGTTATTATACTTGGATGCAAACGCTATCGGCCTTTCAAATCATCTATTTGTGTTCATATTGCGCCCAAACCACAATCAGATATATAGTTAGCTAGTTGTGGTTTTATCTGATACAAAAATTATTTAGTTTTGCCGCATCCACCAATTTTTTTCTTTCAACAAATAAATTTTGCTCCTTTGTTTCTTAAGACATATATTCTTAAAGAGTTGCAATTGATAAAAGCCCCTCAATATATTTATTATAATAGTCACTTTTCCCCCTCAAGGATTTGCAACTGTTAAATATTAGTGTGGGTTGGCAATTGAAGAATGACCTGAAAGTAATGCGTCCCTAGCTAGAACATGCCCCAAAAATACTGCTTTTCTTTAAAGAAGACACATTTCTCGATCATTACGTTTAACCCTTCTTCTTGCAATATTTTCATTAGATTACTTAAATTTCTCTTATGCTCTTCAATGCGGCGGCACGTCACATTGATGCCATGTAAGTAGCTACAGCAATCCTCTAGTTGTGCTGCTCAGCTGTTCTAAACACTGTTGAAACAACGTCGCCGACTTCGCGTCGATGGGGAGTCTATTATATTGGAATATTCCTAATGGTCTGTTTATCACCACTACGATCTCTTATTTAATGTGAGCCGTAGCCCAACATGCCCCACCCACGAACCAAACCCGAAACCGCGAATCGAAACGTTGGTTAAGGCGGTCCACCATGTTAAACGTGGTGCGTTGGCGACGTCATCGCCTGACGTCGGCATTGGTCAAGTGGAACGAAACCCACGAGGGCCAATGAAAAAATTAGCAAGATGAGAGCATGAACTGAAATTTGCCATTGGTTCCCGAGGAAGAACTGAGGGAACCCGTGCAGAGGTAATTATTCCGTTGGAAGAGGAGAGCTCTAAAATTTCTTGAGGAGAGTAGTCGAGTTCTCTCAGTTGGTTAAACTTTCCAAAGGAGAGCAGTCGGTTAGAATCTCTGAAGAAGAGTGATTGAGAAATCTTTTAGTTTTTCTGGAGAGCTGTTGAGAAGTCTACTGAAGTGGGAAGAATTGGAATGATTTTCGAAGCGCGATTAAGTGTTCATTTCGGCGTGTCACGGACCATTCTATCCAGCCGTTACTCCGTTTTGCAATGGAAAGAATTCTGTGGCGAATTCCAGTTTCCGACTGGCCAGAGAAGCCTTCGTGCTAGAAACGGGAGACGAGTGTGTGGGCAAGGCCGCTTCTTTAGTGGTCAAATTAAGCAAACTTCGCGCCCTATCACGGTCGACAATTAGCTCATCACCCTCGCTACCACGGTCGCAGATCAGCTTCCAGAACATGCAGTTTCCGACCGTCGTCAGCTAACGAGGGAATCGAAGCCGACGGCAACGCAAAGTACTGGTTACAACCGAGAAGTGAGAACATCGGTGGATCTAGGCGAGGACGAGGCTAGCCTGGTCGCCGACGCGTCGAGGATACTTCAAAATTCAAAATTTACTGCTTGTTTATCCTTGAAAATAGATTTTATTACATGGGAGTTTTTGTTTTTTCTCCCTTTCAAAAAATTCAAAATTTAAGTAGTATATGACTTAGTGTAGGAATCACAGAATTTTGAAAATGTGCACACAATTCACTTTTCCCCATAGCACGTCATACGCAGTTTTTAACTGTTTTTTTTTTACGTAAAATAAATAAATAAATAAATACTGCAGCGCCCAGAGCCGCCGCATCGCCGCGACGCGAGGTCGCAAGGATCGCCAGCCGGCGTCCGAGCCCAGCAGTGTTTGCGCCCCGCCAGCGGAACCCGCCGAGGTCGTTCAACCCCTCTCCCATTGCGGCAACGTGAGTACCCGTGCGTAAGAAGATATCAACGATTAAAAACACTTGCATAATCTACTAACGAATAACAAATGTGAGATGAGAATTAAAGAATGATCTGTTTTTCAAACCATTTCTTGAACGAGTCAAAGCAAAATCCATGTTAAGTCGAAAAATTGTTGTAAATACGATTAGGTTATTAAATTATTTCAATTTGTTATTCATTCAGTTTAACGTTTGGATGATGGAGTCATTGATATTTGTTGAATATCGTCCACAAGTTAGTGGGAATTGTAAATAGTTTAAAGGTATACAATTAAAAATTTTGTGTAAATATTTTAATGCCTAAAACGAATCAGAAGCGAAGTTAGCATTTGCACCAGCTGGTTAACTAGGCTAAAAATATAGAATTAATCTCAAAGGAGAGTATTTATTTATTTTTAATGATCATTAAACTTTGTTCAGGCATTAATAAGATAGTTGTAGATTTACTCAACACCGATTACGAATGCGAAGTTCGCGTTCGAGTAACAAACTCCAGATAGTAGAGTTAAGTCTTTGTGTGTGTGTGTGTGTGTGTGTGTGTGTGTGTGTGTGTGTGTGTGTGGTACTAATTGAAGAATATATGCTTTTGTGTCTCAGATGCACAGTCTTTTTCTTTGTCGTAAACTTGCCTGCATGCTCCCTAACGTGCAGTCCCGGTATTAGTCTACAAAGGACAATTGAATTAGATCAACTCGACAGGTGTGACGGCGGACCGGCAGTGAACTGTCGGACGTTAGAGGTAGCGTCCACGCGGATGGAAGCTCATTTAGGGATAACGATGCGTAATCGGAAGAATTGCAAATGCACGATGCGCCGCGGGAATTTTGACGTCGTGTTCCGTGACAAATGGTACTTGCAGATAAGCATCTCTAACATATATCTCGTAGAATTGTAGTCCCCCTTGCTAGCTTGCGGATCAAATCCTTAGACCTGGGTGTAGGCTCAACTTCAATCGGCACTCAATCTTATTGCACCAACTAAGCTTTTTCACAACAAAAGGTGTGGCTTACTGGCTTAAAGACACTGGTGATTCACCTTCATGTTCGTCTTCTGAGTTCTGCCTATATTACGTCGCGCCCAATGGACTCGTCTTGACTAGTAAAAACAGAGCTTTAATCCTTATTTAACCCACTAACATCTGTTTTCATATTGCATTCCTATTTTATTTAAATTTGACACCTAACCTCTAATAAAAAAATTGCGCCCTGGAGTAAGTATCGCGCCCTGGAGGTTGTTTTATTTCTAACTAAAATCCGCGAACCTAACTGCACTGAGTAAAACATATAGAAGTGATATTTTATATTTAAAATAGTACCTTTCAGCATTGTTACCAGAGCTCAGCACTGTCTGGGCAAGCGCGGTTAGACGCAGGACTTTCCAAGAAACAGAAAAATTCACAAGAAGTCGTCGTTCGCTTTCTTGTTGAAACGCGAGCTGAGCATAACCTGATCGCTGTATTGTTTCTACACGAAGCTTACAGTATTTCCGCATAGTCAAGAGCTATTAGTCGCCATTCAAATATCAGTGCATCATTAACAATCTTTGCCGACCAGGAAAAGAATGCTTCTTGAATGCTTACTTCTATACACTCACACACTCATACGCACTGTGCGTGGAGGCCCAACAGACTTAAATCACGCACAGATTGAGTTAAAAAGTCGAAATAATGCGAAAAAATTCGAAAGTTTCTGGCAAGCACTAAACCTTTCTGCAAACAGATTTTAATGCTTGCATATGCTGACATCATGATTGTTCCATTTCAGAAGTCAAAATCACTTGGTTAGGATACGCAAGGCGATATTTTCAATTTTATTATTGTCGCTCTCCCGACAAATTCTAACGATTCTTTTGATGCCTAACATAATAGAATAAACAGAAGTATAATTTTGCACATAGCGCCTGCTCATTATTGTCGCGTCCGTGTGCAGACTGGGGCCATGTTTTTGCAACATTTGGCATTAAACAATTGTTACGTTGCTAAAATATATTACTAGAATGCTCCAAAGCGCCAACTCTCTTCTACAAAAAGTAGCAAACTTTTTAGACTTTAACTTCAAATGTGCCGTCAACGTCGGCGCGGACCAACCTTTGTTTGGTATACGTACACCGACCTCACAGCAGCTAAGCTCGCTGAGCACTTTAGAAGAAGATTCTAACAAATGCAAGGAGAGTACAATGCTTTAGTGATCTGGCTAAATCATCTAGCACTCAGGAATGCCGAAACTTTATGCTCAATTTAGGATGTCTCCCGTAGTGAAGAAATAAAATTCGCTAATTAGTGCAATAGGAGCAAATTTGAGTGTCAAAATTTGTATACTTTATTCTATTAGTGAGTTCAAAGACTTGAAATGATTTCTTAAGAAATTGCTCGAAAACTCAAAAGCTTTCCGTGAAAATGAGCTGAAAATGCCAAACGCTCAAACATTTCCTCAATAGCTGCTCCAATTTTTTTCTTTAAACTTTTTGGCGGTGAAAGCTAACTGCAGTGAATAACATTCCACTAATGCCATTTTGGTTCACTATTTTTTTTATTACACATACGAACTTTTTAAATAGATCTCACGTAAATATTTAAATTATTGACGTTTTCTACTAAATGAGCTCAAAATTGCGCATTTTCAGAAATTTGCGAATGACATTTTCTCAGAAACTGCACCAAATTTTTCAATGAAAATCTGCTTACAGAAACATCTTTTATTTTTCTACTAGCAGAAACTGGAAGACGTTCGGCCCTTTGTCTTTCTCGCTCCGGTTCTCTTCCCCCTTCCGGTGGTCACTTGCGCTCTCCCGCTCTCTTTCCCCCTCCTGCTCTCTTCACCCCTCCCGGTCTCTCCCCCACCTTCCGCTCTCTTCCCCTCCCGCTCTCCCGCCCCCTTATCTCTCTCTTCCCCAATCTCTATCTTTCTTCCCATCTCCCTCGTTCTTCCCTTTCTCTTTCCTCTCTCTCCATTCCCTCTCTCTTCCCCTCTCTGTGACGACACAGAGCATTGAGTTGGCAAGCGCTGACCTAGAGCCTCAGGTCCGGCTACCGTCTGCCCCTCCCCCTCTGCGGAGGGAAACAATTAGTAGTAGGAGAAAGTCTGTGCCATTCTGTAACACAATTTCTTTTTATTTCGGATTCAGCAACGAGCAAACAAGTTGAGAGAAGTACTCCATCAATGTTTCTCGATGTTGAGCGTCACTTGTTTGGACTATTTCGCCTTTTGTACCTTCGTCCAGGAGCAGGAAGGCACCGTTAGCAGCACCGGTGCTCAGAATGTAACCCATGCAAGAACCATGGTGACTCGGACTTGGTGAAGCTCTGCGGCCCAGCATACGCTGACGAGACGTCCCGATTTTAACGGGATTGTCTCGTTATTTATCTTCTGGCCCCGTTGTCCCGAAGAAGCGTTAACGAGACGCTAATTGTTCCCTTGTCCTGTTTAGTCCCGTTTTTTGTTAAATCGATGCTTTATATTTAATTTGATGCATTGGGAGGTATTTTTAAAATGGCAACATCGGTTTTCTTTTGCCGGAGACGCCTACTGGTAAAAATATACTCTTGATGAAATAGGGAGTTTTAGCACCACGCGTAAGGTAGCGATGTTACGCACTAAGTCACGTGACGGACCTTGAAGTCTTAACGTCTTACCTTAGGCCTAAGGTTCGACCTTATACCTTCATAAATAGTGCGCGTCTATAGGAGTCTCTACGGTCACTTTACAAGTGGCAAAATGGCCGTCTAAAAACAGGAAACGTTGGGGATTTTTCCATCTCTGACAAACCGATTCTCGTATGTGAGGCAGTTACAAATATTCCTTACTAACTCCACAACACTGGCAAGAATCAACAGGAAATGTTGGAGAAGTAATATGAAAGCAATTCTCGAAAAAGAAGTTGAAACTATACCTTCGGGATAGGTTATGTCTTACCAAATGCTATAGAAATCTCTATAGTATTTGGTCTTATTCGCATAATGAACGCTGTTTGAAAATATTTCATACGTTCTCAAGAACAGTCAATTCAAAATTCCAGAGTGCATACTCATCGCAGAGGGCCACAAAATTTAAAACTCCGAACACAATGTACATTTATTACACTCTTGTCTCGTATTGTGGTTTAAAAGTCGCAGCACTAGCCTAGACTCTCTGATATATTTTGCAAATTTTGTTCAACGTTTGAAATATTTCTTTTGTTATAATGCATAACGCACTGTCGGAATTGCTAAAATTCTTCTGAACGTTGTTCATTATGACCGTATAGAGTCGTTACTTGCAACGTGATCAATAGAGTTTAAGGATTTCTCCTCGCGCCTGGAGCTAAAGCTCCCTAATGTCAAAGAACTTGCTCATTACACAAACATTTAAGGTCAGTTTATAATTTATTTATTTTATTTATTTATTTTATTTTACGTCAAAACACAGTTAAAAACTGCGTATGACGTGGTATGGAGAAAAGTGAATTGTGTGCACATTTTCAAAATTCTGTGATCCCTACACTAAGTCATATACTACTTAAATTTTGAATTTTTGAAAGGAGAAAAAACAAAAACTCCATGTAGTAAAATATATTTTCAAAAATAAATAAGCAATAAATTTTGAATTTTGAAAGGAGAAAAAACAATCAAAAACTCTTATGTAATAAACTCTATTTTCAAGGATAAATAAGCAATAAATTTTGGCTCTTATTACTTCCTGCCGCGACAACATGGAAACGATAATTTGAATAATTGTATTTCCCACTGAATTCTAGAAGACGTGCACAGAAAATGAAGTTACATTTATGTCCAGAAGCAAAACAAGGGGCCATCTCAGCATTTGCTCAATGGATCAGGAAACTGGACGAAAAACCTGATCGAGATGGGGTCATTGACCCGGAAGCTGTAGTACAATAGTTGTTACAGGTTGTTTATACTTATTTATACAGTTCAAATGGTAAATAATGCATTATGTATCATTGTTAAAATTAATGTTACTGTTCTTGTGATGCTCAGTATAGTCTTTAATTGTATAGAAACAGTTATGCACTTGGGATTTAAACTTTTCTGTTGAATTTAATCGTTTAATGTCATCTGGCAAAGTGTTGTAAAATAATGTACATGTATTGTATGTGAATTTTTTGTAATGAGCTGGACTTGATGTAAAACTTGATGTGGGCAAGTGCAAGTTACAATTTTTGATGTCACACAAAGGTCAAAAATTGAAGCTCCTAATTAGCCTCTCTCTTCGTAACTGTTTTACGAGAAGTCTGCTTATATTTTAAATGAATTGCGTGAGTAGATAAACTACTGCACATCTGGGAGCAATCTCGTGCTCGCGTCTTACCGTTGTCTCCCTGCAATTGGTTCTCACGTGTCCTCTGCGAAAAGTGAACTTTCTTTAATAAATTCGCTATGGACTGATGAAAAGAACATTTTGCCTGTCGAGGCGTCACAGTAATGATTTGTGTTAAGACGTGAAATCCACGATTACGTTTCAAATAATGTACCAATTGTACAAGAAGTAATTTCTCAAATAAATACTTCAAATAAATTTTAGACTTACTTTCATTTTATTCGTGCTTTTCATAATGTTGCATTTTGTGCTGTGCATGTGTTCCGCTTTGTCCCGTATTTTTAGTCAAGAAAATGTAACAATGTCAGTTTTCTTGCTTTTTAAGATCAGGTCACCCTAGCCTAGCGGAGACGTTTAGCTACCGACTCCGCTTTTTTATGAAATTAAAAAATATTTGATAGTTATGCTGATTCAAAAAAACTAATCACACTGACAAACACTCACATTGCGAAACTCGAGACGAAAGCTTCATCTGGCAGCACAGTCTTGAAAATCACCTCCTGCGACTCTTCGGCCGGGTTCACCACCACGCTGTACACATCCGTGCGAGCGTAGCGATGGTGAACATCCGACCGAATCTCCAGAATTCTGATGTCAGGCCGCTGTGAAGAGGAAACAAAAACATTAATCCAAATTAAAATTGTTAGTATTGTGTATAAAGATATAAAGAATCTTGGAGGGGTTTGCAAGTCACATCAAAATATGTCGAAGTCACACTCCGTCAAATCCCACGAGAAAATACATTTCCTACCTACTTTCATTGAGATTTTTACCAAGAATCGTGACGAAATTCTGTAACGAAAACAGATTAAGTTTATAGTGACAATCCACTTGAAAAACATTAATTTTCTTCTTTTTTCTGAATATATAAGAAATACCTTCCACAACTAGTGGCGCTAAAAGAGCTTGTCACATATAGTGACGAATATGTGGTATTATAATACCGCAATTGCTGCCCATATTAACATCAGTCATCACTAGTAAAACTCATTACAAATCGTGGAACAATAAGTGCGAAAATTATTTTTTTAAAGCTAGTAACCGCAATTGATTCGACCATTTCATGCACATTTTATCCTTAAAAAATTAGAAATCAATGACGCGACCCGGCGGGGGCAGTGCCTGCAGCACAGACCCATTGTAGCGAGCGTGGCGTTAATTAACCATTCGTTACCTTCGGCGAATATTTTATTATTTCTCTCCTAATTTCTTACCTGCATCTAATTAAAAATTAACGAAATATCTTATTGATCTACACGTTTAATCCACTAATTAGTTAAGTAGGACTTAATAATTATTATTAAGACAAGACTAAAACCTAAACTAAAATATAATAACACTAGAAATACAAAATTTAAATCTACTATTTACATCCACGATGTCCTCGTGGAAGATATCAACTTCTTTTACAAGCAACACTCATCTAGAAGACGTCCGAACAACTAAATTTTCGTGAATTTACGCGTAGTCAACTAAGTAAATTCTTTTAAACTTGATAACCAGCGTAGCCAGAGTAGAAAAGTGAATATCAAAACTATCAGACATTAAATAAAAGTTCGAACAAAATTATCATTCTCAATTTTTTTATATTACATTTAAATCATACTTTTAAGAGACAAAACTTAATTGGGTTAATTTCAATTTAAGGTTTGAGGTTTGGTTGAAAGAAAATACATCAATACATTGAGGATTCAAATTGTATACCAGAGTAAAAATCGAATTATTACGAGAAATTACCGAAAAACTACTCAAATTCTCGAAAAATTATACCTAATCTTATTTGAAAATTTATATTTAAAAAACAAATTTCATTAAGGAAAAAATATATTTCTTCAATATTGTAGTTGTAGGAGGACGCCGAAAAAATAAATTTTCGCGATTTTTGAAAAATCAGGGAGTCAATGAAAATGAGCTCTTCCTCATTCTTAATGTTTCTTCAACCAGCGTAGCCAGAGTAGAAAAGTGAATATCAAAAATATCAGACATTATATAAAAGTTCAAACAAAATTATCATTCTCAATTTTTTTTTCATATTACATTTAAATCATACTTTTAAGAGACAAAACTTAATTGGGCTAATTTCAATTTAAGGTTTGAGGTTTGGTTGAAAGAAAATACATCAATACATTGAGAATACAAATTGTATATCAGAGTAAAAATCGAATTACGAGAAATTATCGGAAAACTACTCAAATTCTCGAAAAATTCTACCTAATCTTATTTGAAAATTTATATTTAAAAAACAAATTTCATTAAGGAAAAAATATATTTCTTCAATATTGTAGTTGTAAGAGGACGCCGAAAAAATAAGCTTTCGCAATTTTTGAAAAATCAGCGAGTCAATGAAAATGAGCTCTTCGTCATTCTTAATGTTTCTTCACGCTATCCAACAACAAAATGTATTTAAAAAATTGATACCATTTTTTCGAAAATTTTGAAAATGTCCCAGGGTCTTTGTGTAATATATCCCCCAAAATTAAAATACTTGTTTCAAATTCAAGAGGTCGCGTCATTAACTAGATCGATTGGAGAATATCAATTTTGGTGAAAATCTTATTTACACTGTAACCGCTAGCTATGATCGCTGACAGAATGACGGATAGACAGACGTTTTGCCGTCAATCGATTTTTCGGTATCAAGGATCTACAAACTTGAATTCTGTCTACACAATGTGTTGGAGGAAGTAATTTACTATAAAAGGATAAAGTTTATCCACTTTTTCGTACCCAGCAGTAATTTTTTCTGTCGAAAATTCGCCGTTTTTCACGCGGCATTACAATACTTTCTCTGCGTTGCGTAAGCAGAAGCGAGAAAATAAAAAGAGCATCTCAAATAAAGGACTTGGCGTACAGCCGATGGAAGATCAAATAACGAAATATACTTCATCGTTATTGAAAGTATCTCAAGCACAAGAAACTTAGAAGTAGGGAGCAACATAAAGTTTGCAACCGATCACTGGTTAGGAAGGGCAAAAGTGATTTTAGAAAGAAGAACGAGTTGTTACAAAAATGATCCCGAAATGAAAAAAAACTATAGATAAGTAGTGGAACTTCAACAGCACATACTTTCTCGCATTATTTCTAACTGTTCCGCTATATTATATTACTATATAAACCAACAAAAGTGATTCCAAGAAGCAAAATTCGCACCGAGATTCGAACTCAGGTCTTCCGAAACCCTGAGCCTTACTTCTAAAGTATAGAAACGCTGTGACTTTCCAACTCGGACCGACACTTAAAGATGTAACTGTCACAACCCAATATTTCCAACAAGCAATTTTCGAAAATTCAGAGATAAAAAAGAGACCATCATACTTTTAAGAGTCACCTGTTCAATACATGAAAATAATTTAATGAGAAACAAGACCACTTTTTAACAAAATATTATTTTTATAATTTGCATTAATTTCGGGGAATATCAAAGAGTTTATTGTCAGGACCTGATAATGAAAAGTAGATAAATCCTGTTCCCATATATAGTAAATTTCTTCCTCTAACACGTGGTTTAGGCAAGATTCATCTTTAGTGGGTTCTTGATACCGGAAAAGTGATTGACGGCAAAACATCTCTCCGTCAGTCTGTGATCCACGTTAGCGCCCAAACCGCCCATTTTCTCCAAAATTGATATTTCCTGATCAACCTGACTCAAGGCTGTGGGGGTTTCACACGGTTATTTTGATTTTTGAAGGGTTTTTTTCATGAAAAGATCATTTACGTTTTTATGCGTCAGCCTGTGCTTCTGCGATGATACTGCGCTTCTTCTATGCGACTTGACCCATATTGTGCTTCTGTGGTGTCGTGACATTAAGTTCGTTCTGAGTATCGGAGTTCCGGTCTCGGAACGGGGAAAATGTTTCCTGGTTGAAAACAGTTTCGTATTACGCTCGAAAGATTAGAATTCAGCTGTATCATACATTAAATAATTAAACAAATTTTCTGAAAAATATACCTAACTCATGGTCAAAAGAGTCTTATATTCGGGAACACGAAAAGAATCCACAGAAAAATAATTTTAGCACATTTTTTAATTAAGATTACGCATTAGAATCAAATTATAACGAAGCATTTACAAATAATGCGAGAGATATGTACTTTTGTAGCGCCACTAGTTTATCAATATTTTGTTTTAAAATTGTGTGGGTGTTTCAAATGTCCTCATATCATTTTCACCATTCATTTTACCATTGCCTGGAAGAATATTCACTTACCGTCTTTTCTTTTTTCTTGTCACCTAGGTACTTGCGAAGAGAGACGAGCTCTGGAATGAGAATTTTTCATGAAAAGCTAAATTCACAAATAATATTCTAAATATATTACACAAGAAATAAAATACACACGTACTATTCGTCACAGTTCTCAGAAATTTTAACAATTTAAATGACTAAAAATTACTGAAAAACTAAAATACTAAGTACTAAAAAATTAATTTGGCATCTTGAATATTCATCATCTTGAATATTCTTCATCTTGAATATATGATTTTTAATTATATTATTATTGGAGCTTTATTGTTTAAGGGACTCATTATTGTGAACAATGTCTCTCCGTCCGTCTGCACGTCCATCTGTCCTTCCGCCTGTCCGTTGTCTGTCCGTCCGTACGTCCGCCGTCTGTCCGTCCGCCATCCGTCCGTTCGTCAGTCTGCCTGTCCCTCTGGTCCACCTGTACGTCTGCCATCTTCTGACCGTTCGTTTACCCGCCAATCTGTGCCCCGTCCGTTTATCCGTCCGTCCCCGTTTATCCGTCCGACCGTTTAACCGTCCGTCCGTTTATCCGTCCGTCCGTTTATCCGTCCGTCCGTTTATCCGTCCGTCTGTCCCCCCCCGTGCGCCGTCCGTGCGACCATCCGTGCGACCATCCGTCCGTCCATCCGTGCGACCATCCGTGCGACCATCTGTCCGTCCATCTGTCCGTCCATCTGTCCGTCCATCTGTCCGTCCATCTGTCCGTCCATCTGTCCGTCCATACGATTTTTTTACGAGTGTACGTACTGAATAGACGAGAATGTAAAAGCTGTTAGGAAGCTAAGCCTGTTAGAAGTTAAAATTCTTGGAAACAAGAATAGGCATTTTGAAGGGGAAAAAAATAGTTTCTACAAAGTATGTTTAATTTTACAGAGATTTTGAACTGGTGTACAAATTCGTTAACTTGACGTTTCAACTGTGTTTAAAAATCCCAATATAATGTTTTCTCACGTCAGGAAAAAAGTGGAACAATTCAAATGACTTCACCTTCGAATCATTGGTGTCTTTAATTTTTTATCATTATGTATTTTTTTTTTAAATTTTACTTTTAATTGAAGTTTGTCGAGAGGATCCGCTGCCACCTTTCTTGCCATCTTTCAGGTTCTTGGCGTTTCTGTTCCCCATAATTCCATTTCACTTTGGGACTGAAGTTGTCCTAAAAAATATGACACAGCGTTATATAAACATCTTCATTTATCTTGAATTGAAATTAAACAACAATATTTATCACAAATACATCATATTCCAGTAAATGTTGAATAAAAATATTTCAGTATCAAACTTTATTTTAATAAATTTATCTTTAGAATAACTATAAAAAACTGTCACTGTTATCTGTACCTACATTGTTCACAAGTATAAGATGTCTTGTTCAGGAAATCTAATACTCCCACGTTATCAATTAAATTAGAAAGTTCGTTTTCAGAAATAAATACTAAGAATACAATAACAGCCCTTGAACAGGCTCTGAAAGTTCACCGCTCGGTACTTCAATAGTACAGTTAAAATATGACATTAATTATAGAAGAATATACCCTGTTTTTTAACCCTAGATTGCAACGACCTGAATCAAGCGTTATTACAAATACGTAGTCTGACGGACTACTTTGTGTAAGAATAAAGAAAAAACTCATTTGTAAAATGAAACACTGAATTTAATGGATTGGACATGTATGATATGGAGATAGAGAATACATTTTGAAAGTTTTATTGATTCACCTTAAGAACTGAACTCTCACAGCAGACACTTGCCTGATGATGTCCACATACATTTTGTGTGTGTGTGTGTGTGTGAGAGAGAGAGAGAGAGAGAGAGGGAGAGAGAGAGAAGCGTCCGTAGAAGTATCTCGTCAAACGACCATTGTAATGGTAGGCTTCGTCCTATTATAATTGCTAAATATTCAGAACAAAACTTAAATGCTACAATACAAAGAGTTTGTATTCATTATTTACAATATTAGCCAATATAGTGCCAAAATGATCACTGACGTAACTACAAAGGCGTAGTCGATTGGACGACGCGTGTGGTAATGACGTATACCGGAAATAGGCACGCGCGCAATGATACGTGTATTTCATTGGCTAATCACGCAATGAATGTTAACAGAGTTTCAGAAACGGGGAGTGAGGGGAACGGGTGGGGGAAAGCTTTCGGCACTAGTTACGTCGTCTGGCAGGCGACGACTTTGTGAGCTAGGGTTAAGCTCATTTTCACTGAAAGGAGCGGCTTTTGAGAAAATGTTTGAGCCTTTCAGAAAATGCGCAATTATCAGTTCGTTTCCACAGAAAAAATTTAGTTTCCCCGATAATTCATTAGAAATCATTTGAAGCACTTGCACTAAAAAAAGATTATCTGTGATCATAATCGGCATATCCTTGGTGGAAAGAAATAGGTATCCTCTTGCGCATCCGACTTCAGCCAATGAACTTCAGGCACCAGTGTGCGTCATTGAATTTTAAATGTCAAAATTATCACTGTTACAAGTCATTGAAACAGAAACAGAAACTTTTTTTTAAATATTACACCTTTTATTTCAATTACCCATTCTTCGTGTTATATTTGGTTAGTCACTGTTGAAAATTATCCATTGATGCCACTTAAAAAATGTTTCTCAGCACTTCTTGCTCTCCATGAAACATGGCAGCCGACGACTGGTCTCGCTTTTCAAACGAAGTGGTCTCATGGTTCATACGGAAACTGTTGCTGCGCAGAACGAGCAAAAATCGGTGCACCGTAGGAGCCCACCCATCTCTTTCCACGATGGGAATATCGTGAGGGAAACGATATTGTCAGCGTGCAAGTGGCACCCTGGGATGCTGCGATCATTTAAACACACAGTTGCCACACGTCGTTACTTGGCGAAAATTGTTAAACAGGTATTTTTAGATAAAAGTGTTGAAAATACAGAAAATTTCAGTAGACTGTTTATAAACAAATGCGTGATCACAATTACTGCAGAAAGTGACAATAATTAATTGTCTATGATTGTCTAATTGTCAATTATTAATAACTTTACAGTTGAGTAATTTGGTTTATATTAGAAACAATAGATAAATCTAAAAGCAATAGGGGTTTGATGATTTTATTTCGATAATATAAATACTTTCCACATAAAACAAATATTTGTCACCAAAAAGTTCCAAATCATGCTGGTAAGCGAGATCGTTCAATGATTTTAATATAAACTGTTTAAACATTGGTGAAACAGGTTTTTCCAATCATATTTTGGCGCGAATTTCAAATGTTTAAACTGAAAAAATTTGTTTTATTTTTTTTCACTACCGTCCACATTATTTAAAAAGCTGAAAAAATATGTTATAGAATGTTTTAAGATTCATTTTATGAGAAAAATTGAGACAGTACTTCAACGTTATCACGCTGAAAATTAATGTCAAAAATTTATTAATTTTTTTTCCACATGAATTTGGCGGTGAAATACGTTGGCAAAAATATCTTCATTTTGACTTTGTTACCCCGTCTCCGCAATTTTTCAGCCGGATACACGCAATAGATGCTGAAAAAAATAAAACATGCAAAACACGTTTATCGTTGTATCTGTGCAACAGGTTGCCCTAGGAGGCTAA
Organism: Teleogryllus oceanicus; assembly: GCA_964035755.1. NCBI lineage: Eukaryota > Metazoa > Arthropoda > Insecta > Orthoptera > Gryllidae > Teleogryllus > Teleogryllus oceanicus. The sequence continues at coordinate 14,314,393 of CAXIVR010000002.1, forward strand.
CGTTTTGTGAATCTACATCATTTTGTATTCTCTTTCATATGAGCATTGCGATAATCGATTTGGTTTGGGGGCACTTTTCACCTCATTCGGCTACATCCTTTAGCTCCAATACTTCAAAAAGTAGATTTTTTAAACCGGTTAATGCGGAAAAAAGCCTGAAACACTTCGCCACCAGCGCCAAGCGAAGACGTATTTCACTCACCGCCGTGACAGTCGAAGGAGAGCTGTGCAAATGACAGTTTTGAAGCTCCAGGCGTACGAGTATCAAGCACGATTCATTTCGTATTCTATGTATGTGATCGAAATCCAAGTTCAGCACGAGACAATGGAAATGGCCCGGACACTTTCAGCTTTTTAAAATAAATTGATATGATCCTTTCTGTAATCTTGAATGTCAGTTACTTCATACGTATTGTACATTGCGCAACAACACGCAACAGCGTCAGTCCACAATCTCTCCTATTGAAAGGCAAATTTTGCTCTAGCACTTCCGGTTGTATATTATTTTCCTTCCGGTCAATGCGGAAATAATCCTGAAACATTTTGCCAAGCGAAGGCGCATTTCACTCACCGCCGTGACAGTCGAAGGAGAGCTGTGCAAATGGCAGTTGCGAATCGCCAGGCGTAAAAAGATGCAGTGCGCACTGCCCTCACCTCGTATTCCCTGGCTGTGGTCAAGCCCGAGTCGAGCAGCTGCGATCTGTTGAACCGCCAGATGTGGGAGTGCCCGTCCCAAGCCAGCCTCGTCGAATCGATTGCTTTCCCCTTCCGCCGCGCGGCGGCGCTCCACACCCAGTGCATGCGCAGGAAGGCGTCTCCTCGGTTGGCGCCTCCCGGCAGCGACGCCATCACCCACGCCCCGCCCCCTGCGCTGGCCAGTCATTGCGGGAATGCATGGTGTGTGTGGTGGTGACGGGATAAATTGTTTATGGCGTAGGACCTGAAGACGTCGCGGCGCCACGGACGCCTGAGTAAAGTCGGCGCCGTGGCGTAAATCTTAGTGTACATAGTGAAAATAGTGTAGTGAAGTGCTGTGCCGTGTGGTATGAATGAGTGTGTGAATGTGTTTGTACATATAGATTAAGAATGAATGAGTGAGTGAATGTAATTAATCTAAAAAAAAACAAGAAGACTGAACATTCAACCATAAGAACTTTATTTAACAATTCAAATCCTTGTAAATAAAAGCTTAAATAGCCCTGTTGTGTTAGTTTTTAAGATTAGATATAAGTTAGTTTATTTAAGATATAGCCCTCCCCTGCGCTCCAAAAGCTGAAAAGCTGGAGCTTATGTATCCTAAATGTAAATAAATTCCCGCCTCGTCAAGGGTATTGGCGAGGGGAAAATGAATTTTAAAAAAAAGTGTATGGCGTGCGCTTGGTTTCTCTTCGATTCGCGTAAGGAGTTTGTGCACGCCATAGCGGACAGCGCTATCCATCTTCTGCGCCTGCGCAATGCACAAAAGTGATGCGAAAGTTGGAACTGCGCAGATCAGTGATGCTTTAACATTCGAAGGTGTACGAACTCCCTAATGAAAAGATTTCCTCTCCTTCCTGGAAGAGAGAAGCCATCTCGATCAGGTTTTTCGTCCAGTTTCCCTGATCCATTGAGCAAATGCTGAGATGGCCCCTTGTTTTGCTTCTGGACATAAATGTAACTTCATTTTCTGTGCACGTCTTCTAGAATTCAGTGGGAAATACAATTATTCAAATTATCGTTTCCATGTTGTCGCGGCAGGAAGTAATAAGAGCCAAAATTTATTGCTTATTTATCCTTGAAAATATATTTTATTACATGGGAGTTTTTTTGTTTTTTTTCTCCCTTTCAAAATTCAAAATGTATTGCTTATTTATTTTTGAAAATAAATTTTACTACATGGGAGTTTTTTTTTTCTCCCTTTCAAAAATTCAAAATTTAAGTAGTATATGACTTAGTGTAGGGATCACAGAATTTTGAAAATGTGCACACAATTCACTTTTCCCCATAGCACGTCATCCGCAGTTTTTAACTGTTTTTTGACGTTAAATAAATATTCATTCATTCAAGACGTGGTTACACGCTCCGTGAAGTCACAAAAATTAAACAACTCGATTGATTGTTTAGTGATTTCGGACGCGTCAACTGCTAAGGTCATTAGCCTGCATGTCTCTTCCCCGTTAGGTTGCGGTGATCTTCCACCAATGGATGGTGAGATCCGGCACCGACCTACCCATTGGCTAACAGGGTTTTCCCTAACCAGGTATCTCCCATCAGCAGGGCACTATCCGAGACGGGACAAACTCTCTCTCGCTCCTAATGTAATAGATATGTTATTGAGTAATACTTTTTTTAGTACTTAATCGTATTCTTTTTTGATCCTCCCTATCGCATTGGAATGAGATGTGACATTCAGCTGCCAAGAATCACCGGAGAACGAATAAAATCTGCGCCAGCTGTATCTTTTTATTTTTTTATTTAATAGGTAATTATTACCGCCAAATTAGAAAACTTGATGCAATGTGGCTAGGCCGAAGGCCTTTAAGCCATTACAATACCTACATTCTACCGCGTTCTAACCTTTCGCATTCTGGTATTCACCCCAAATGGTCTCTCCATCGCATCAAAGCCGCGGAAACGAGACCATAAGGTACGGCTGAGGAAAAAACTCCTGAAGGGGGAAAAAACTGCCGTCAGAGGCCGAGTACATGCTACTCTATCCGGTTTTAAACTATTTATTTATTTGGCGCGGGCGTCAGGCATTTTCCTTCCAGTGTTTGGCCTCCTCCGCACCTGAAAGCAAACAGCACCACAGAAAATCGTCCGCACCAACGCCTCTGCCCTAACATTTCCAATTCCCACTTCCCTTCGTCCTCTAATGTGTTTTATTTTAACCGTTTCCTTTTATTTTATTTTATTTTACTTTAATTTTAATTTATTTAACTTATTTTAATTAATTAAATTTTAATTTATTTAATTATTTTAAGTTAATATATTTATTTTTATTGACTTATTTATCTACTTATACTTAACAATTGACTACAATTTATAACTTTTTTGTACTGTTTACTAACCTAACATAACTTACTAACTTAATTATTGTTAGTTTATTGATTTATTATTTATTTCTCTCCAGTCTAGGCTCTGCTCGTACTAACCAATGCTGTTTTCCCACTCCCTAATTTCAGTTTCTCTAATGGTACGAACCTTTCCTAGAAATGTTCCTAATTCTTTCATGAAGTTAGACCTTTTATCACCTAGAATGTTTTGGGCGAGCGTTACGTTCCTATGTTGAAGAGTAATTTCCCATTCCCATCCATTTTCCTCTCCAAGTTTCGGTCGCACTGCAAATTAAAAGGATGTGGATCCAGTCTTCCCCATCACCGCAAAGCACACAGATGCCATTGCCATTAGAGTCCTTTAATCTACGTTGCATCCACCCCCCGACCCTGAACCAAGCGTATCTCCCTCTTGCGCCCTTTTGCAGTGTGTTTACGTAACGTTCGCAACCCCATAACGGACTCGCGTGAATTTGCGCAACTAGCGAACGTTTTTCGGCCGTTGCTGCCAGGATCTCTTGCCGTTTAATATCCGCAAGTCTATCTGAAATTAACCGTTCTATGTCACGTGTTCCCCTATCTCCCACCATCTCCGGAGAACCGTCTCCCAGACCTGCACGTTCCAGTAGCAGTTTAATTTTATACGACCAGTGGCGTTGGTTGCTTCCCAGTAACTGCACTCGAAAACATCTATGTATAAGTGTGTCAGCCTGTTCACCTGCTAATTTAATCCAAAGTTTCATGGGTTTCATTTTAAAATCTTTCCAAATTCCTACACTACCGACCTCTCTTAGGACTCCGGCATTTGCTGCGAATCTAGAGACTCCGAGAATTAATTTGAAATAATCTGTTTCGACGCTTTCTAGTCCATCTATCCTATCCACTCCCCAAATTTCTGCCCCATAATTCATTGCTGGGAGAACTAGCGATTTAAACATTGTATCGCACACCTTTAAAGGCAATTACGGAACCCTGCGCACTGCGCAAACGATTTCTTTGAGCGCAATTCTTCCTTTACTGTGCGCCGCCACTATGTGATTATTCCATCCCCATTCATGGAAAATTTTGCCTCAAGATATGTAAATGTTTTGACCGGTCGATCTCTCCTGAGCGTAAAACCATTTCTCATTGTTACCCCAGATAAATCCATTCTTGAAGACAACTACTTTGGTTTTTTGAATATTTACTTTTAATCCCCATGTTTCACTATACGTTTCTAGGATATTTAAACTTTTCTGTAAGCCGTCAATAGTCTCCGAACATCTCTCGTTCTATTCTTGTCGCTGGCGACCTAAACTTTCCCGACGCTAACTGGAAAGGAGAGGTATGCGACAGGAAAATTCAAAAGCGCGTCAATCGACTAGTATGGGAGCAGGGGTTTAACGCAGGTAGTCGACCAACCACGCGGCAGGCGCAATTTTGGACATTTTCTCTGCCCTGCAGAAATGTTCCTTTCTTGCGACGTCTTTCAGGGGATTAGCGACCACAAAGCAGTGATGGTAAAGTTAAAACAAATGTAATTACGCGACCTAAGGTGAAAGGAACGATAGTCAGGCAATATAGAAAAGCAAAGTGAAGGTTTAGTAGTTTCAAGGGAAAAATAGGGCTACTTCTAAGAACAAAAGTTATGGAGGAACAATGGGGGCTTTTAAAACAATCGAAAACAGCTTTAGATACGTTCGTTCCTTCAAAAATACTGAAAAGTAATCCTGATCCTGAATATTATAACGGGCGGTACGGCGTTTAAAGAAAAATTAGACTAGCATTAATAGGAACATCGCAGCATTGCTGACATGATAACTTTTAAAAATTCTACGGAATTAGAAAAGAAAGAAAATTCCCATGATTATTTTTAAGAAATTTTTTGGAACAGGAAGAAATAATTGGTCAGACTTTTACAAATATGTCCAGACGCCGGGAATAAAAAAGGAAGTTCGGGAAAATTCTAGACGCAGATAACGCGCCATTGCACGGCGACCAAGCAAAAAGCAAATGCGTTCAACGCGTTTTTTTGTATCAATATTCAAACCAAAACGGGCGCAGGAGCAGTTCTTTTTTTCCCAATAGAAAACCAGTTAAAACTTCTGCGGAACTCCGCAAACGTATAAAATCACTGAAAAACGGTAAATCACGCGGACCAGACGGCATCTCGACAGATTTTATTAAACTCGGTGGGAGGCAGTATTGCCATTTGTTAAGATTATTCAATGTTTCAATCAATAATGCAAGTCTACCAGACGATTGGAAGACAGCTATAGTGGTCCCTATTTTAAAAAAAGGTGATAAACAAAGTTTGTAATTATAGACCAGTATCCCTCACAGGTAGTATCCAAAATAATGGAGCATTTAATACCCGGGTACATTCGCCGCGAAGGGGGAAAAAGCGAACTGGATTTTCACGGACGCATGGGTTTAAAGAAAAATATTCGTGAAAAGCCAAATCGTTTCTCTTTTGCAAGATCTAGCTGACGGTTGACGCGGGTGGGAGGTGGATGCAATCGTAATCGACTTTGCGAAAGCATTCGACGTAGTACCGCATAACCTACTTATCGAAATTTTTAAACTTCGGGAATTGATGCTGAGTTGTGAAGTGGGTAAGCGAATTTCTTGAGACGAAACAAAAGTTCAATTGGCACTCAGTTTTCGACTACGGTTATTTTACCTCGGGGGTTCCACGGGGAAGTGTCATAGGGCCATTACTTTTCTTGGCGTACGTAATATCCACGTTAACATACAATCAAAGGTGCGTTTATTTGCAGACGATTGTGTTATATACCGAAAAATAAAAAGTAGCGCTGACGAACAAATATTCGCAGGATTTAGAACATTTACGTATTGGGCTGAAAAAATGCGGGAATTAACGGATCAAAAGCAAAACAATAACGTTCGGGCGGGACGAAATTATGGGGAACCAGACTATCGTTTAGGTGAGTCATCACCCCAAGAGTCTCATCATGCAAGTATTTAGGCATTCATATAGATAGTAAATTAGGTGGGAGAAGCATATAAATCAGGTAGTTAGGAAAACGTGGAAGTCTTGCATTTTGTAATGCAATTCTAAAGAAAAGTTCTGCAAACGCAAAAGAATTAGCATATTTTTCGCTGGTTCGCCCCCTCATGGAATACGGGTGGCATGTTGGGATCCATACAGAAAGTCCACCGGAAAAATCTAGATAGAATACAGAGAAAAGCGAATAAGTTTACCTACAGAACTAACGCGATAAAAGGGATGAACCTCTAGAAATGAGAAGAACAAGGGCGAGGCTTTGCGCTCTTTATAAATCATACGTAGGTCAAACAGCTTGGAAGGAAATTCAGGTTAGACTAGAAAAAACCCAAAATTTTTTCGCGAAGCGATCACACTCACAAAATTCGAACAAGAAACAAATTCAGATCTTTGGGGAAATTTTTTCCCTTTTTTTAACAGAACAATTAAAGATTGGAACAGTTTACCAGCAATTTTCAAAGCCTTTCCTCTAAGTTCCGAAGTTTTGAAATAAGTTAGAACAATATGATAGTAATAGACATTAAATGAGTTAGTGCTGTGAAGTGCGGGGACGTGCGGTGAAGTGCTGTGAAGTGCGGTGAAGTGCGGTGAAGTGCTGTTCAGTGTAACAAAGCAAAAAAAAAATGTAGTGTAGTGTAGTGTAGTGTAGGGAGTGTAGTGTTGTGCAGTGCAGTGTCGTGCAGTTAATTGAGTGAACGCGATCAATGAATTAAAAAAAATAAATTTAGCCAATATTTATGTAGCTTGTATTAAATTTTAGCATCACCGACATATAATTATAATTATTTATATCATACGAGTTGAAATATTTGTTATAATACTTAATATTAGTGATAGTATGATTTGCATGTTCGGCTTTGCATGTACTCCTTTATTATTATTGTTATTATTATTAATATCGTTATTATTATTAATATTGTTGTTATTATTAATGTTAAGTGTTATTATTATTGTAATTATTGTTAATTAACTGCCACCGGGTCATACCCAATTGCAGTTCAAATAAATGTAATGTAATGTAACATAAAACTAAATCATCAGCATATAGTAGTCCGGGAATGTTCAGGCCCTCAATTTCCGGCGCAGATGTATCCGCATCCAGTAACCACGTCAATAAATCGTTTATAAACAAGATAAACAATGGCGGTGTTAGAGGGCGGCCCTGTCTTACTCCTCCTGCGGTTTTTATTTTTCGCTTTGTCCTTCCATCCCCGCACCTGGGACAGAAAATTTACGTCTTCGTAAAGCTCTGCATCACTTTTAAAACTTTACGTGAGACGCCCCAGCTCATTAGTTTTGCCATAAAACTTCCCTATTGATAGAGTCAAAAGCCTTTTCGAAATCTACAAAACTGCAATATAAGTGGCCCCGTTTACGCGCAAGCCCTGTTTTACTAAATTTTCTAACACAAGATATTGTCGTAGTCGGAAGCCTCTCCTAAAGCCTGCTTCAATTTGATATTTTACTGTGCTTTTCCGCCCATTCCTCAGTCGCCCGTTGAGTATTTTTTCAAAATAGTTGCTCAGCGCTGGTAAAAGACTAATTCCGCGATAATTTTGTGGACAATTCCTATCACCTTTATTCTTAAAGACCAGTTGGAGGATTGCTGTACTCCACGTTTCTGGATACGATCCGGAAACAACTATTGCATTAAATAAATTTAGAATACCCCTGGTCTATGTCCACAATTCCGATATAAATTGTGTCGGAATGCTCCGCGCCGCCTGCTTTCTTTATTCATGGCTAGATAGCCCTGTTTACTTCATTCCAGGTTATAGGTTCGTCTAATTCAGGGACATCCCGGTCCGTGATAATATTTTCCCTGTTTCAATATTCGTATTCGAGCGCCGTAAACACTGCTCCCCCGCGTCTGATGAAATTGCATTACTTACAATTCTTTTATTACACAGAGATCTTATAACGTCCCAAATTGATTTATTATGATTGTTTCTTAAAATTGCTTCTATTCTTGCTGTCTCACTCTCCTGCCAAGATTTCTTTGATTTCTTAATTGTGGTCTCGTATTGCCTACGTAGTAACAAGTAACTATTTCTCGCTTCCGCAGTTCCACTGTTTCTGAACATCCTTAAGGCTACTATTGCTTCACGCCTGCTCTCCCGACACTCCTCGCTAAACCATCCTTGGATCAGAAATTCTCCTTCCTCCCCCACATTCGCATGCCCTTCCCTGCGCGAAAGAGTCGCCTTTCTAAATTCTTTGTTTGCCTCTCCGGTGACCGCTCCTCTCGTGCCCATCGTGCCGAGTTAAGAATAGACTCTGCAAATTCCTATCGCTTTTCCTCTTTCCATACAAACCGTCGTCTTGTTATTGTGAAGTTCGTTGCTCCCGCCCGCTCCACTGCCTGTGGCAGTTCAGTAGACCTCCGTTAAGTTAGAATCGCAGAGTTTTCAAAAATTATTGAAACTAGGCTCAAAATTTGTCGCTTTTTTGTCGCGACAAAAAAGCGACAAATTCCTATGGTGTTATTTTGTATTTATGTCTGTAATTTGTTGGTTTTCTTGCGTTAGCGATGCTAACTTGACACGACTTTCGCCACGTGTTTGCGAAAAAATTTCATTTCTGGTAACATTTGAAGAGCGACAAAATTTGTTTTTTGTAAAGTCTGGAGCGACAAAAAAGAGACAAATCCTATGGTGTTATTTTTATTTATGTGTAATTTGTTGGTTTTCTTGCGCTTGCGATGCTAACTTGATACGACTTTCGCCACGTTTTTGCGAAAAAATTGCATTTCTGGCAATATGAGCGACAAAATTTGTTTTTTGTAAAGTCTGGAGCGACAAAAAAGCGACAAATTCCTATGTTGTTATTTTTTATTTATGTCTGTAATTAGTTGGTTTTCTTAAGTTTGCGATGCTAACTTGATATCAAGTTAGTCGAATCTTAATACCAGGGTCAAATGAAGAGTGACAAAAATTTTTTTGCGTAACAAATTAGCGACAAAAAAGCGACAAATTTTGAGCCTAGTTTCAATAATTATTGAAAGTTTGCGATTCTAATTTTACGGAGGTGTTCAGTAGCATTTACTGCTAAATGAACGCACACAGGCAAATGGTCGGATTCTGCCCGTAATTCGATTCCAAAATCTAATAAATTGTTTATTCTTTCATGAGACAACAGAGCATAATCTATTACACTACCTCCATTCCCACTGTATCTTCCTATGTTATCCGGAACTCTCCGTAATTTCGAAACGAGTTATCAGTGAATACCTGGATCAAACGGTAATCCGGGAGATATTGTCGCAAAACATTGACCGAGAAATTAAAATGTCAATTTTTGCAATATCTAGGGCGGGGGCATAGTTGTCATGCCCCCCCCCCAAAGCATAGAGTTTTCGTTTACCTTCATATATTTGGCAAATTGATATAAATATTGATTATCGAATTATGTAATTATTTAAACAATAGTATTGTGTAGTATCTTTAGTTCATAAATAATATATAATATAATGACAACACAAATCTCCGACGCCACCCCCTCCCTTAATATATTTATTTTTATTGACTTATTTATTTACTTATACTTAACAATTGACTACAACTTATAACTTTTTTTTACTTTTATAAACGCCACCCCCTCCCTTAATATATTTATTTTTATTGATTTATTATTTATTTCTCTCCAGTCTAGGCTCTGCTCGTACTAACCAATGCTGTTTTCCACTCCTAATTTCAGTTTTCTAATGGTCCGAACCTTTCCTAGAAATGTTCCTAATTCTTTCATGAAGTTAGACCTTTTATCACCTAGAATGTTTTGGGCGAGCGTTACGTTCCTATGTTGGAAGTAGTAATTTCCCATTCCCATCCATTTTCCTCTCCAAGTTTCGGTCGCACTGCAGATTAAAAGGATGTGGATCCAGTCTTCCCTATCACCGCAAAGCACACAGATGCCATTACCATTAGAGTCCTTTAATCTACGTTGCATCCACCCCCCGACCCTGAACCAAGCGTATCCCCCTCTTGCGCCCTTTTGCAGTGTGTTTACGTAACGTTCGCAACCCCATAACGGACTCGCGTGAATTTGCACAACTAGCGAACGTTTTTCGGCCGTTGCTGCCAGGATCTCTTGCCTTTTAATATTCGCAAGTCTATCCGAAATTAACCGTTCTATGTCACGTTCTATGTCCCTATCTCCCACCATCTCCGGAGAAACGTCTCCCAGACCTGAACGTTCCAGTAGCAGTTTGATTTTAACCATCCCAGAAAATGGTCGGCTGGATCCGCCCCTCTCTAGAGCCCCAGTCATGGGTCGAGGCGGAGCGCCGACATGGCGCCGCGCCGGTGCGGCGGAGGCGGTGGCGGAGGCGGTGCGGGACGAGCGCGGGCTCACTTGCGGACAGCCAAGACACGGAGCAGTGGCTGGGAGGGGTGGGGAGGAGGGGGGGGAGGGTGTCCGCCGGGTGTCTCCGTGGTGTCGCCCACTGCCACTCCCTCCGCCCTCCCCCCTCTTCGCTCCCCGCCCACGCGCCGCCGCCTCCTCCTCCTCTGCTTGCAATGAGGACGACTTCAGCGGGAGAAGAAGGCTCTCTGGAGGCCGGCTTCTCTCATCGGTAATTCTCCTTAGTTTCTCCAATCAATACAAGGCGAATGCCGGAGCAGTACATTTACAAACGGGCCACGGACCGCGTGTAATATTTCCTTCCTTTTTCTTGTTCTTTCCTCGCCGCTTACCTACACACATTTACACTTACATTAACAACACTACTACACCTGTCGGGATACCAGTGGGGAGCTTAGAGATTGTCCGGGCTGGGGCGTTGACCCTCTGGTGGTAGGTAGCTGGTTGGAGCAAACCCCGCTAGCCGATGTGTAGGTCGGCGACGAATCCCGCCATTCAGCGGGGGATGATCACCGCCACTTCGCGAAAAGCCTTACTAGGGACTAATGGCCTTGGCAGTTGGCGCGCCTAGATCAACCAATCTGCGTGGAATGCTATTGCTACTTTTGGGCCGTGCAGCAGGTGCTTTTCTTCCAGTTGGTTACATCAGGCAGGTTAAATTGCGCCCGCACGACCTACTTGCAAGCCTAGGAAGCTTGGCGCTCCTGTGAGAAAAAAAAGAGCTGACTCCGCTCTCGTTTTCCCTCCAAATTCAGAAAGAAAAACGGATAAGGGAAATGTTTATTACTTATTTCTTTATACCGGTAGCGATAGCTCAGTGCATTTACTAATGTCATTGCAGCGCCTCTGACCGGGAAGTCCTAGGTTAAAGTCCTGACGGCGGCAGGATTTTCGACACTAGCTTTTCAGCTAGGTCGGATTCAAGAGGAGAATCCTAGCGGCCAGCTGCTCTGATCGGTAGTTTTCCGTGGTTTCTCCGATCAATTCCAGGGGAATGCCGGAGCAGTACGATACCAAACTGGCTGTCCTATCCCCCGTTGCCCCGGGAAATTGCAAGGAAAACCTTGCGCAGTACCGGGCACAATTCAGAGTATCACACCTTTCTCGACAGTACTCCATTAATATCTCGGAAGTAAGTGAAAACGCCCTTACCGCGGCAGAGGGTGGAGAAGCGTCTGCCAGCAGTCGACATGAGCATTGCTCGTCGACGACTCATGTCCGTCCTTCCTTAACGACATCAACCCTCTCTTACAGTCTTTGATCATTAAAGAAGTTACCGCCGTATCTTTTCCTAATTCGATGAATTGATCGCAATTTTCTCCTCTGAGCACAAAAATCGTTACTGCTCGTTGTTCTTCTACAGTGGACTTAGCTACACACGCCGCCATTTTGTTTCGACTGTCCTTTGTTTTGCATAGGTCATGCATGTCATGGCTTGAGAGGTTTTCGTCGCGGGGTGCCACCCCAGCCGGGACAAGCTCTAAGCTCCTGGCCCGTAGTACATGTAAGTGTGTGTATATGTGTATGTGTGTGTGTGTGTGTGTGTGTATACGTGAAGGAAGATCACGCCGTCACTGGTTTTTTGGGGTACTGCTCTTGCATCAATTTAAGGCTTGAGGTTGCATCATGAAGGCTAGAGAAAGCTAACATTTTCTTATTGAAGATACTCTTAATGATGCTTGAAGCAAGGCTGTCTTCAAAAAGCGTACGAATACGAGTAGGTATTGCAATTAGGGTTGCCAGAAATGTTTTGAGAAAATAGTGAACCGGGGGGAGGGAGAGGATCTTTGAGTAATAATGACACATTCTCTTAAAATCGAGTCATTATTGAAAATCGAGTTCGAAGTTGAGCTTTGCTTTTGTATAAAATGGAATATACATTAGTTAAAATTTTCAAATCAAATTCTCTGTGTGCACTGGGACCAGCCCTCTTCAGGAGGCCGTTAAAGTAATGAATACATGAAAGGCAATTATGAAACACACTTTTAGCTTACGTTCGCAGTGCTGTGCACCTAAACAAAGACATACGTATTACGAATAGTTACCAAACTAAGTTGGCAACTGCATGAACCTGCGCAATAGCCAGGATTGGCACCAGAGTAAAGTCAGCTCTAATCAAGATTAAAAACTTGCCATAATAAACACTAAAAGCTCTACTAACACTCATTAGATATGATATTTTTACATGTTCATTATTTTCATATTTACTTTCTCGTATACATACGTGTACACGGGAGTAATATACGTAGTATAGAGAAAGTTATCTAATGCTGCGGAAAATCGATTTTGAGATTTCAACGGAAATACACGTTTTGGGGTCCCCTGATACCGAAAAAGTGATTTTAAAACGTCCGTCGGTCCGCCCGTGAACACTAGTAGCGTATAAACCATACGTACCATTTTTTCCAAATTGATGAATCCCTTGACGATCTGGCTTTAGTTGAAGCTTTGAAATTCTGAAAAACATTCTTTGAAATTTAGGGGTACTTTACATGAGCACCCCAGACATGTTCAAAATTTCTCAAAAACTGCTCTAAATATTATCTTTCAATTGTTAGTAAGGTTAGTGCCAAACGAACCCTACGGCGTCACATAAACACCATTTTGCTGTACCCTTTTGCTTTTTCAAAAATTTCAAAAATGAAAATTGTTTTACTTGTCTCTCACGTCTGTAAAATGTACATTAAAGGTGATTTCTTCACAGTAGTATATTTATTAGCACGTGTGCTTTAAATAATGTAGAAGAAACTTTCTCGAAAATTCAACAGTTTACTGTAAAAATTAGCCCAAAATTCCGCATTTTCAGGAACGCTCAAACACCATCGAAAACATCGGCACACTAATATTTGTTCGCAAATAGCCTACCTGATTACCTATAAAATATTTGTAAATTTATATTTTCTGGATTTCCTTCTCCTAAAACGAAAACTGAATATTTACTATATAATATATAAACTATATATTTAGTTTGTAGGAAAAGAATAATTTAGAAAAAGTTTCAACAATGGGGGTCGTGTGTGGGTGTGTGCGCAATCGTGCGTGCCAGTGAATGTGGAGCCTAGTTGGCAATCGAATACCCGAGAAAATTCTCCTCCGAGGGAGTAAAGCCTCTACGTCGACGCTGCCTGTAAACGGAAGGCTAAGGTTGGCAATTCCATTTAGAAGCCCATTTCGTAGCTCCTAAGATTTTTGATTGATTGATTTTTTCGTGTTTCCGGGCGCGTCAACTGATTCGGTCATTAGTCCCGTTAGTGTAGTGCATGTTTTTCTCGGGAGATGGCGGTGATCTTCCCCCGCTGGATGGCGAGATCCGGCGCCGACCTACCGTCGGCTAGTGGGGTTTCCCCCTAACCAGGACTCTCCCACCAGCGGGGCACCGCCCCAGCCGGGAGAAGCTCTAAGCTACCGGAATATGTGGTAGAGTGGTGCATGTCAGTGTATGTGTAAGAGAAGAGGATAGGACAAGGAAGAGAAACGACAGATCGCGCGCGGTCCGTGGCCGTTTGGTAGGGTACTGCTCCGGCATTCGCCTGGCGTTGATCGGAGAAACCACGGAAAACTACCGATCAGAGCAGCCGGTCTCTAGGATTCTCCTCCAGACAGCGACTGAATTCGACCTAGCTGAAAAGCTAGTGTCGAAAACCCTGCCGCCCTGGGGAGTGGGAACCTAGGACCTCCCGGTCAGAGGTGCTGCAGTGACATCAGTTGATGCACTGAGCTACCGCGAGTCTACCGCGAGTTTCTTTACATTTTCAATTTTTCAATCAACAGCTAGAAACTTCTACAAAGTATCAGAATAGTTTAACGCTGAGTAATGGGTAGCGATATTTAAAAGTTAATGTTGCGCTCACCCAACAATTACGGATGATGAATACCAGAAATTATTCTTTTTACATTTTAAATGAGTGAAAGTGCGTCAACTTCCAAATATATTCAATAGCGACTTCATTACTAACGTTACTTTGTGGTAATGGGCTGTTCTTTATTATCTTTGTGAAATTCTAAAGGAAAAATCGAATCCAAAATTGTTTAAAGAAGTATACAAGTACAAAAGAACTAATTAATAGCAAGCTTTTATCTTCCCTAGAACTGTAAGATAATAGAAGTTCTGTTTGATTTCAAATTTCTATTTTCGCTTTAGAAGACTTCATTTCTAAGATAATACTGACCACATCGAGACGACTGATCTCATTTTTCTTTCACCAGGAGAACTGAGAAGGGGCGTGGAACACGGGAATGCTTCCACTGTCTGCTTCTTAACTCGAGGTAGCGCTGCGATCCGTTTCAAGCCGCCCCCCCCTTCTCCGTCATACGATGCCGCGAGGCCGCCATCGCCCTCGACGAAATCCCTTCTCTGCTCTGGCGGAGTGTGAGCAGCCCTTCTCCCTTTAGCTCTTAAGTTGGACCTGGAACCGAAGTGCTTTTTACCACATGCTACAAAAACCTTTCACGAATTACCGTTTTAGTCTTACAGTAATTACAGGATTCTACCCTCGCATCCAATAGCCTCATTCTAAATATTACCTTCATAATCGGATAGTATTATTTTTGTTGTATACTTTATCTCATTTTGAGTTTTACTAAAAAGAATTTCAAGTTCGGTGATATTCACATCCGTAGGATTATTATGGCGCTATTTTTACATGCATTACGTAATACATTACCGTACCCACAACACGACCACAGCATACCACTATCACTGTTACAGCAATTGATAAACGAATGCATATTCTATTCACTTTAACTTCTCCAGTTCTCCCACATTCTGTGAAGGGCTGTGAAGCGCGGTGCAGAGCGGTGCAGTGCTGTGTAGTGCGGTGAAGTTATTAAATATACGTATTATTGTTTGGGGATTTTTTTATTATTTTTAAATTGTGATTATCGTTCTTGCTTTTTATTCTTATTCTTCAAAACCAGTTTTCCTGGCTGATGATACAAACATCACAAAACAAACAATGAGTTAATATTGCACAATTAATACTGTCAGTATAATAGTTTTTAGTTAAAACTTGTTTATTACGAAATAATATATAATTATATATTAAAAAATTAAAACTATTAATTTTGCTTCCTGACTTCACAAAATTGATTGATTGTTCGTGATTCCGGGCGCGTCAACTACCGAGGTCATTAGTACAAGTGTAGTGCATGTTTTTGCATCGGGAGGTGGCGATTATCTTCTCCCACTGGATGGTGAGATCCGGTGCCGACGTACCGTCGACTAGCGGGGTTTTTCCTAATCAGGTATCTCCCACCAGCGGGGCACCGCCCCAGCCGGGACAAGCTCCAAGCTCCCGACTGGTCTCCCAGCATGTGTGGTGGTGTAGTGCATGTTAGTGTAAATGGGTGTGTAAGGAGAGAGGATAGGACAAGGAAGAGGTAGGGAAGATCGCGCGCGGTCCGTGGCCCGTTTGTTAGGGAACTGCTCCGGTATTCGCCTGGTGTTGATCGAAGAAATCACGTAAAACTACCGATCAGTGCAGCCGGCCGCTAGAATTCTCCTCCAGACAGCAACTGAATTCGACCTAGCTGAAAAGCTAGTGTCGAAAATCATGTTTCCGTCGGAACTCGAACCTAGGACCTCCCGGTCTGAGGCACTGCAATGACATCAGTTGATGCAACGAGTCACCGCTCCCGGTGATTTCACAAGAGACAAATTTCCGTATTAATCTTCTTGGTCGTCTGGTATAGAAATTTATCAATAGTGGTGCAAAGGTTGACCTAGCTGGTTTGCTGTATGTCGAGCTTCTCCAGCGGAATTGAGGGCCTTGCCAACTTCGTGAATCATGGTAATATTATTCCAGGCATTTCAATCGTTCTTGTAGCTTTCTCTGAACTTTCGTACACAAGTGTGGTGTGACCTGAACATTGGCACATATGGTTAATCTCTGGGGTGATTGTTGATATTAATGGCTAAATGAAACAAGTTATTTGAAGCTGGAGCATTTTTTGTAGAGTTGCTATATATCTCTGTCTACACAACCAGATCTTTCAAACATTATAAACTTTGAACCATTGTTTAATGAATATTAAATCATCTATTTAGCAAATAAGGTTATTAATCAACCCACATTCACGTTTTTCTTACTTTCGTAAATTCTCCCGTATGTATATACTTTTATACATTGCGAATTTTTAATACTTATTCTCAATTAGAATGTTTAATAATGTTTAACCCGAATTCAGAAAGATATTTAACATCCATTGTTAATATCTCCTATATGTTTTTCGAATTATGTTTTTCGAAAACAAAAGATTGCTGTGAAAAAGAGCTTCAAATTTCGCATTTTAAAGTAATGATTAATCAAAATTTTCATAAAACGGCGTTCTATTATTCATGAATTTATTTTTTTCAAAAAAAGAATTGAAATAGAACTTCTTGATTTTGAATGACGATACCCACATTCATAATAACATTAAAACATGAATACTAAATTTTAAAATTAAGTATATTGAGTGGTTCCCTATCTATCTTCACTTTTAGAAAAAGAATAGAACCTATTCACGTAGAGCCGTTTCCGTTTCCTCAATTTCTTCAATTTTCACAGCAAAATTCAGAAGCTAAGTTTCAGGTTTTAATGAAGTCTGCCAATAAAACAAATAATTTTAAAAAGTGCTCCAGAAATCTCCATGAACGTTTCATCAAAATTTTAAGATGATTCTTTGATTCTGTTGTTCGAAGCAGTCAGTTCAATTTATGTGGTACGGTACTCCAATTTCTCGACCATTTCTCGTGAGTTTTAAGAACAATTCTGATCGAAAACAAACACATTTGATCCATCATTATGGAACATGGAAAAAGTCTTAACAGACTAGAAAGTAATATTATATAAACTTTAACATTTATGATATTTTTGAAAATTTTGTTAACTTGTGAAAATTTTTCTCCAACTGGAATTGATGAACAGAAGAAAGGTTGCGTTTCTTTCATCCCAAAATTATGAAATTTGGAGAGATTCATAAACAGCCCTTCAAACAATGAATTGCAAAACTAATGGAACTTCACTTCTGAATTCTCCACAAAACTGCTCATATTAATAGATACCGATAATTGTGATAAAAGTCTAACAAAAGCTGTAATTGATCGTACACGGAATGAAACCTCTTACACAACACTAACAAAGTATTTTTCAGTTCAGTGGAAAAATTTTATGGAGCAGCAATTTATGTGGCCTTTAAAATGGCGAAGAGAATGTGGCCTTTAAAATGGAGTAGAGACCGACGACTCCTTACAGTTAAGACAATATAAATGAAGTAGTATGGGAAATAACTGGAATTAAAAGACAATCCTAGAAAACTAGAAAATGAAGCTCTTCATTGGTAGAGTCATTTCCAGAGGATGAAGGACAGAGCCAAAACTTATTTTAAATTGAATATTCGACAGAAGGTGAAGAAGAAGACCAGTCTTCATCTGGAGGAACTACATATGATTGGTTTGGTTTGGTTTTTTCATGTTTCCGGGCGCGTCAACTGCTTTGATCATTAGTCCCGTTAGTGTAGTGCATGTTTTTTCTCGGGAGATGGCGATGATCTTCCCCCGCTGGATGGCGAGATCCGCCGCCGACCTACCGTCGGCTAGTGGGGTTTCCCCCCTAACCAGGACTCTCTCACCAGCGGGGCACCGCCCCAGCCGGGGACAAGCTCTAAGCTCCCGACCGATCTCCCGGAATATGTGATAGTGTAGTGCATGTTAGTGAAAGTGTGTGTGTAAGGGGGAGAGGATAGGACAAGGAAGATGAAGGAAAGATCGCGCGCGGTCCGTGGACCGTTTGGTAGGGTACTGCTCCGGCATTCGCCTGGTGTTGATCGGAGAAACCACGGAAAACTACCGATCAGAGTAGCCGGTCGCTAGAAATGTCCTGCAAGCAGCGACTGAATTCGACCTAGCTGAAAAGCTAGTGTCGAAAACCCTGCCGCCGTCAGGACTCGAACCTAGGACCTCCCGGTCAGAGGCACTGCAATGGCATCAGTTGATGCACTGTGCTACCGCTCCCGGTGAACTACATATGAGAAGTGGTAGGTGACAAAGGATTAGAATGTCACCGAGAAGAACGAAAACTGTAGAGATCGCTGAAAAGATCGAAAAAGCGAAGCAGAACCGGTCGAAATCTTGATCGCTCTCACTCTGTGCCAGTGCGTGGCTGCTACTCAGGACCTGCAATCAGAAAGTAAAAATACTCTTAAATTTGTTCACTTCTTTTATTTTTTAATAAATATCATTAAATTAATACCATATAATAAATAATACCAATAAATAATAGAGATTTCTGTATTTTTCATCAGATTTCATTTTACATTTGATTAATTAAACTACTTTAGAAATTCATAAAATATTTACACCCAAACTTTTTAAAGGCCGGATTTGGTTGTTTGATGTACGGGAGTTTATACAATTTACGCACGTTTTTCTAGCTCCAGAATCTACCTTACCATTCAATACATAATTGAACGATTAATGAATGTACCAACAAAATGTTTTACCAAAATATGTTGCTGAGTAACATTTGGAAAAAGAAATGTTTGCTCTTGAGTAATAGACAAATCTGTCCATCGAAACTATCTATAGATTTGATTTTATAGTATTGCTAACAAAACAACTCTCACTTCCCGGTATTATCGCAACTAGAAAAAAGGAGAGCTCAGCAAAGATGTGCGTAATTAAGTTAAATTCGTGTCTAGAGCCAAAGATCATTTTAGCATTTGCTCGATGGATCAAAGGAAACTTCCAAGGAAAAAACTGATCGATATGGAATTTCATCTCGATCAGTTTTTAAAGTACTTAAATAATGGTTAATGAACATTATTACCAGTCACCATACTTTAGGCAGGCTTTACACACTTACTTCTTCATATTTCATATTGCTCAAACTTGAGATGGTTAACTTCTTTCCAGTCTTTCTTTAGTATCTGAATACAGACTTCTATCCTTAGATCTAGTTTTTATTGGTCGTATAGGATGGTTACGTCTATTGTATTAACGAGTACCTGAAACAGAAAAGTTATCGGCACAGACATCTGTTCTACACACAATCAATACATACTTCTACAGAGTTTAAACTATCTCTGTAAAGATAAACTATTCGCCAGCGCACGAGTAAGGAAATAATTTGGGTGTAAATGTTATTTTGTTTTACTTTAATTTCTTTACATTTCTTACAGTTATTTAATACTATGTTCAGAAATACAATAAAGCTGAAATGGAAATAAAAATAAAGTCTGCAAAACAAGCAGAATTAGAGCTGAAAAATAATCAGAATAAAATTAGTACTGAAAATAAGCAATATTAGTAATTATTAATCATATTGATCATTTATTTGGTAGGCTTTTTCGTATATTTATAAGGAACTTCTATAAGAATTTCTTGTTGAAAAGAGTCCTGTTTACATTACTTTAAATGTAGTATTTTTGCCACGTCTTTCGCGGACTTATAATCCTGAAAGGAAAAATGTCATTTTGTTTATATTTAATTAATTAATTGCTTCTTCTCACGTGGACTTATGTTCCTGTAAGGAAAAAATGTAAATTGGTTTATATTTAATGAATATGTTCCAAAAAAGCTTCACAAAAAAACTGCCACCCCGTGTTAAGTGTGCTGTCCGCCAAAAAAGAAGTTTCCCACTAAAGGACGACTGAATGAAGGGCAGGCCTTCGGTTTTCCTTCAGGTAGGAAGGAGTATTCCAATTCTTCATTAGTATTTTAAATCCTCTTTTACATTGCAAGTAAAATTTTACTGGAATATCACAAACAAATTTGGATTGTTGGAAAACAAAATCGAATTGGAGCACATCCCTAGCACTTAACCTACCCACCCTGCCCTGTTAGCCTGTGGACGTGTCCCTCCTAAAGCGGCAGTTGGGCGATGTGATCTTCCCTACTGAATGACGACCTAACCTCTAGTCCAGAGGGAGGTCACGTGCAATTCAGATCTTCGCGAATTGTGAGGTGCAATGGCATCTCGCAGCTCAGTAAGTTTCCCACCCAGTCCAAGTTCCCCTTTCAATTTCTCTATGACGGAATGCGTGCCATGTACAATAGTGGTAATCCAACACAGGAGTGGATCCCATAATATGGCTAAGCAAACCGCCCTAACATTACAGACTAACCGGGTTCTGCAGCCTCCCTCCTACATTTGCCTATCCTAATCTTTATCTAGGTAATCATTCTATATTCCAAGCAACATTTGTAATGAATCATTCATGACAAATGTAAATAAAACTTAAGCACCAATGATATTAAATATTAAGAGAGCTATTTAAAATATAAATGTAAAATTCATTAAAATTTGAGTTCAGTAACAATTAAATTAACTAGCTAACCTTCAGTAACTAATCGAGTACATTTAAATTTGCTCTTACGTTTCAATAAAATAAGTTAATTTCAATATACAAGGCTGCAGTAACCCAGTAATATATTAAACTAACGGCGGACCAATCCCTTCCTAAAATTATCCGAGTGAAGCCAATGACTGCACGAGGAAGAATTATCCCTCCCAACTTACAAAAGAGTATGCAAGGATTCTTATCCTATGCTGTACCGTTCATTTCTCTTTCATCTTTACACTTCCTGTACTCATTTCTCTGCATCCGTTCTATAGTAGGTTTATTTGCGAGTGTGGCTAGACATGTGTCATCCGTCGTGCAGCCGGGAGAAAGAGCGCATTGGGCTGGCCTCCCTTAGGGCTGCCCCGGACGCTGCGAAGGGCAGAGGACAGGGCACAGGCACGGGAAGGGACGGGCTCCACCCAGAACACTCATCGAATCCAGCTTCCACCGGCATCAGGCCAAGCGTTGCTCTTCTGCCAGGGGTACCTGTACTACCCTGCCCTGCGCTTTGGAACCTGCTCTACCCTTATGCTAGCTGTGAACAGTTCTCTGTACTTCCTCTAAAAAAAATCTTTGAAATTATTAAAACCTTTACTACGCAATCTCCGTTCGTATTTTAAAATGTGTAGAAGTTTGCTTGAAATCTCTGGTCGATAATTCTAAGAAATTTATATTCTTACGTTCAAATTAGACCGTGAACATTTTACAGTTCAAAATAATAGTGTAACTAGGATAATGTTTCCTAAAAATTCTAGATAATTGCACAATTTTAATCTGCAAATGGTATTGACCCTACTGATTAGCGTACGATTTTATTAATTGCAGTTTTATGAAACATTCGCAAAGATTATTATGAAAAGTTAAAATTGCATTTTGTGTTTGCTTAAGGACTATTCCGCATTAGACCGAATACAGCTACACTCCAGATTTTTAACGATTTTTCCTAACCACCTGGTGGGAAAACGGTAAATTTAAGATAGACGAGAAGAAGCGGCGTCTTGAAGACCAAGGCCAAGGCCAAGAGACCCACTACGACTTCCCGCGATACCTTCAACTCCATTGGAGACACCAGTATAGAATTTCCTATAACTCCCTGAGGGTTGGTTTGGTTTGTTTTTTTCGTGTTTCCGGGTGTGTCAACTGCTTTGGTCATTAGTCCCGTTTGTGTAGTGCATGTTTTTATCGGGAGATGGTGGTGATCTTCCCCCGGTGGATGGCGAAATCTGGCGCCGACCTACCGTCGGCTAGTGGGGTTTCCCCCTAACCAGAACTCTCCCACCAGCAGGGCACCGCCCCCGGGACAAGTTCTAAGCTCCCAACCGGTCTCCCTGAATATGTGGTAGTGTAGTGCATGTTAGTGTAAGTGTGTGTGTAATGGGGAGAGGATAGGAATGGGAAGGACAGATCGCGCGCATTCCGTGGCCCGTTTGTTAGGGTACTGCTCCGGCATTCGTCAGGTGTTGATCGGAGAAACCACGGAAAACTACCGATCAGAGCAGCCGGCCGCTAGAATTCTCCTCCAGGCAGCGACTGAATTCGTCCTAGCTGAAAAGCTAGTGTCGTAAATCCTGCCGCCGTCAGGACTCGAACCTAGGACCTCCCGGTCAGAGGCGCTGCAGTGGCGTCAGTTGACGCACTGAGCTACCGCTCCCGGTCTATAACTCCCTGAGGATCACGATGTAGTCTTTGGATCGATTTTGTTTCCGTAGCATTGCACATATGCTCGAGGTAGCAGGCGGTACCCTTTGGGCTACTTGGTGCTTGTTCTGGGTGTAGGGTGCCTGTTCCTCAATTATAAATACAGATAACTTGCAGTTATCGGCCAAGAAATCGATTTATGGAAGGGATAGGGTAGAGAATTGATACGCGTGGAAATATGAATGCCCCGCCCATAAAGCCATCCATGCCTTCCCCTGCATCACCACAGCCTTCGCGCTTAAGCACACCTACCCCAAGCTTCTGTGACACGAGCTGGGCTAATTTCACCGTACTATTTGTAAAGGTTACGTAAAATATTAATTTAATAAATTAATTAAAATAATATTTGTCAGTAATAAGAACTTTTTTGTGCATACATTATCAATAACCTACTTGGCAACATTTAATCTCTCCATCTCATTAACATTCAAGACTATTCGTTGTCAATGTTTCTTTAAGTTTACAAAATTGGAACCTCGCAGTGATTAATGAAGGTGTTTTCAAAATTAATAACATTAATAAAAATATATTATAAATTATAATATTTACATATGTGTACTGTAAAACAATGATTTAGTTATATTTACTGTAATTATATTTTTTTAAATCGTTTGAGCGTTTCTGAAAATGCGTAATTTTTAGCTCAGTTTAACACAAAAACTTTCAATATTTGGTTATTTTTCATTACATCTTTTAAAGCATTTGTGTTCACAAATGAATTTAATTATAAAATACACTTGTATTATAAATAATAAGGGGTTCCGAGATATTTTAAAACTAGTCGTGCTAAAACAGCACATATTTTCAAAATTAAGAAAATGATCACGTAATATTATTTATACCGCAATTTCTCATATCTCAGTCATCATTAACTAACACATCTTAGTCATCATTTTTTGCAAAACTCATTACAAATCGTAGAACATTAGATGGAAAACTAAATATTTTCAAGCAAATGTCAATACAAATTCGACAATTATAACTGACTGACAACTGCTAAATGACAGCATACATAATTAAAAATACAGCTAAATAATGCCCCAACAATGAGATGGAATTCACAAAAAACAGCTGTCGTCTCGCAGGGCAGAATGCCATTGCCACATTTCAATTTTATGTTCCTGAAGACTAGCAAATTTTCTTTTATATTATTTTTAAATAGTATTTTTAAGAGAGAAAATCTAATTGGGGTAATTCCAATTAAGGTTTGCGGATTGCTTGAAATCATACAATACATTGAGAATGCATTCATAGAAAATACATTGAGAATCATAGAAAATACATATCAATTCATTGAGAATGCAAACACATTCCTCGCAACACGGACAAAAAATATGAATTATCAAATAGGTTTTAAATAATTTCTAAAATATTAATTTGTAAAACTCGGCAATTACAACCGTATTGTGCGAAGACGCCGAAAAATGTTAATTTTTTATTTTTATTTTTTTAATTTTCGAAAAATCAGGCATTTCAACGAACATGAAACATTCACCATTTTCTTAATCGTCCTTTACACTAAGGCCAACATTTAATCAAAAATGTGTGCCGTTTTTAAAAAAAATAGTTTAAAGAAAATAAAAATTGCCGTTTGATACAAAATTTTTAAAAAAAAAAATATTTTCGCAAAATGGAACATGACATTATTTCATTTTTAATGAATATATTTCATGAAAAAATGTTTATCTACATAACTGTAGTTGTAGGAAAACACCGATAAAAATCAAGTTGGCATCGCGTTTGCGAAAAAATTGCATTTTCGATAATATTTGAAGAGCGACAAAATTGTTTTTTTGTAAAGTTTGGAGCGAAAAAAAGCGATAAATTCCTATGGTGTTATTTTTTATTTATGTCTGTAATTTGTTGGTTTTCTTGCGTTTGTGATGCTAACTTGATGTCATGCGATTTCATCGGTGGTGTTGCAACTTTACGGTAGGTGAACGCTCCGCAAATTAATTTTTATTTGATGTTTGCATCAGTATCAATTTTGAATTTGGGTTAAAATTAGTACAAAATTATGGTATTTTTAGTTTTTTGGTATCATCCAGTTTCATGGGAGGTGTTGCCAACTTTACAGTAGGTGAACGCTCGCAAACGTATACATTTTTTATTTTGATGTTGTGCATTAGTTCAAAATTTTTGAGTTTGGGTTAAAATTAGTTTAAACATAGGACAAAGTGATGATGTTTTAGTTTTTTGATATCACGGATTTTCATTGGTAGTGTTGCTAACTTTACGGTAGGTGAACGCTCCCAAACTTATACTTTTTTATTTTGATGATGTGCATCAATTCAAAATTTTTAAATTCGGGTTAAAATTAGTTCAAAATTAGTAAAAAATTATGGAACACTCTTTTTTAATTTTATGATAAGTGGGTGTGCTAACTATACGGACATCTGTTGAGCGCTGCTTTTGGCGACCTACCTGTGAGCGGCTCCCGCGGGGTCATACTCTGACCGGACAGCTTCAGCCAGCGTTCGCATCCCACACTGGGATATGAGACGAGCTCAAATCGGGGCGGGTTTATTTGCAGGATTGCTTGGCTAGGAATATGCAAAGGGACTTACCTGGTTTTGAAATGACTCTATGAAATGCAGTTTAAGCATATTTATTGGCACATGGAAGAGGTCCACTATGCACGCGGAGGTCGCAAAGTTACACCGTAATTAATCTGCTGTTGCCAAGTGACACGTTGGTCGGAAGGCGCTACAGAGCGATTTTCCTAAGGATGAGCCAAAGTGACAGCAAGTGCTGGCAACATAACTGAAGGTTCCGTGGTCATTGTGCCCTTGAGCCCATTAGACTTCCTTCCCGCATTCGTTCGTTTGCAGTTGGCTAACTTGTAAATGGCTTCGACACTTCCTTTTCTCGTGTCCTTGTCAGACAAAAATATAGTGCGCTGCGAGAAATAATTGATATTAGGAAGTACAGTGTAATGTTCTCTTCTGTAAAAATTCTTTTTTTCTTTATATATTACATTGAGTTTACTTTTTGTGTGATAAATATTATGTTTATTTTAAAACCGAGACTTGAATGCGAGATGCGTACCGGTGCACGTGTTTCGGGCTTCAAATCATTTTTCTTTCTATTTACATTCGTGGCAGTTTTCTTTTACTGATTGTGAGAGCATGTTAAAAGATTTTCCACATACGTAATTAAATTTAAATATTTCCAGGATTCACGTACGTGTATATACCTCAGCGACACTCTTAGACTTCTTCATAGGGATGTTTTCACAGGAGCCATTAGCACTTTACGAAGGGGGCGTGACTGAACAGCTGTCGCGGCGGAGTGATACTTCTCTGCAATACATGTGATGTTCACTTGTTTTCGCGAACTGTCACTTTGGCTCAACCTTAGGAAAATCGTTCTATACCTGAGGTCGACGCCCCTTCTCAGCTGGTCGCCCGTCGAGACGTCGCCGGCTGACGGCGGACCGACGGACGGCCCTGCTCCGCGCCCGGTGTCGGGTAGCGCCTTCCTCGCCGCTGCTTCCCGCGGGCCCGCCCCGGCGGAGTCCCTTTGTAGTCATGCGGCACCACGAACGACCGCTATCAGCGGGTTCGGTTTCGCGGTCACAGTTCAATTTCCGGTGTTTGTTGTCACGCACGTCCGCTCCTTCACCTACGTCTTTTATTTTGTCCGTCACGCGTGTCTGTCTACATTCACACTTCATAAGTCTCTCTTACTCTCACTTAATCTCTCAGTCCGCCCGATACCGACAGCGTCCTCTTCGATCGCTCCAATTCGCTTCCCCTAGTCCTCACTCATTTTCTGAGTCTCTCAGTCCGTCCGATACACCGACAACGTCCGTCTTCGATCCCTCCCCATTCGCTTCTCCTAGTCCTCACTCCACATTTTCTGAGTCTCTCAGTCCGTCCGATCACGGCAAGTCCGTTTCGATCCTTCCCCATTCCTTCTCTAGTCTCACTCACTTCTGAGTCTCTCAGTCCGTCGATACCGGCACGTCCGTCTTGATCCTCCCATTCCTTCTCTAGTCCTCACTCACATTTTCTGGGGTCTCTCTGTCCGTCCGATACACCGGCAACGTCCGTCTTCGATCCTTCCCCATTCGCTTCTCCTAGTCCTCACTCACATTTTCTGAGTCTCTCAGTCCGTCCGATACACCGGCAACGTCCGTCTTCGATCCTTCCCCATTCGCTTCTCCTAGTCCTCACTCACATTTTCCGAGTCTCTCAGTCCGTTCGATCACCGGCAACGTCCGTCTTCGATCCTCCCATTCGCTTCTCCTAGTCCTCACTCACATTTTCTGAGTCTCTCTGTCCGTCCGACACACCGACACGTCCGTCTTCGATCGCCCCTCACTCCTTCTCCTACTCCTCACACATTTTCTGAGTCTCTCAGTCCGTCCGATTCACCGACAACGTCCGTCTTCGATCGCTCCTCCCTCGCTTCTCCTACTCCTCACTCACATTTTCTGAGTCTCTCAGTCCGTCCGACACACCGACAACGTCCCCTAGTCCTCACTCACATTTTCCGAGTCTCTCTGTCCGTCCGACACACCGACAACGTCCGTCTTCGATCGCTCCCAATTCGCTTCTCCTCTCCTCACTCACATTTTCTGAGTCTCTCAGTCCGTCCGACACACCGACAACGTCCGTCTTCGATCGCTCCCATTCGCTTCTCCTCCTCCTCCTACATTTTCTGAGTCTCTCAGTCCGTCCGATTCACCGACAACGTCCGTCTTCGATCGCTCCACATTCGCTTCTCCTAGTCCTCACTCACATTTTCCGAGTCTCTCAGTCCGTCCGATACACCGGCAACGTCCGTCTTCGATCCCTCCCCATTCGCTTCTCCTAGTCCTCACTCACATTTTCTGAGTCTCTCTGTCCGTCCGACACACCGACAACGTCCGTCTTCGATCGCTCCTCATTCGCTTCTCCTAGTCCTCACTATCGCTCCTCGCTCCTCCTACTCCTCACTCACATTTTCTGAGTCTCTCAGTCCGTCCGACACACCGACAACGTCCTTTCGATCGCTCCCCATTCGCTTCTCCTCTCCTCACTCCACATTTTCTGAGTCTCTCAGTCCGTCCGATACACCGACAACGTCCGTCTTCGATCGCTCCACATTCGCTTCTCCTAGTCCTCACTCACATTTTCTGAGTCTCTCAGTCCGTCCGATACACCGACAACGTCCGTCTTCGATCGCTCCCATTCGCTTCTCCTCTCCTCCCACATTTTCTGAGTCTCTCAGTCCGTCGATTCACGACAACGTCGTCTTCGATCGCTCCATTCCTTCTCCTAGTCCTCACTCACATTTTCTGAGTCCTCAGTCCGTCCGATACACCGACAACGTCCGTCTTCGATCCCTTCCCATTCGCTTCTCCTAGTCCTCACTCCATTTTCTGAGTCTCTCTGTCCGTCCGACACACCGACAACGTCCGTCTTCATCGCTCCCCATTCGCTTCTCCTCTCCTCACTCACATTTTCTGAGTCTCTCAGTCCGTCCGATACACCGACAACGTCCGTCTTCGATCGCTCCACATTCGCTTCTCCTAGTCCTCACTCACATTTTCTGAGTCTCTCAATTCGCTTCTCCTTCCTCACTCACATTTTCTGAGTCTCTCAGTCCGTCCGATACCCCGGCAACGTCCGTCTTCGATCCCTCCCCATTCCTTCTCCTAGTCCTCACTCCACTTTTTCTGAGTTCTCAGTCCGTCCGATACACCGGCAACGTCCGTCTTGATCCTCCCCATTCCCTTTCTCCTACTCCTCACTCACATTTTCTGAGTCTCTCTGTCCGTCCGACACACCGAATCGCTTCCCATTCGCTTCTCCTACTCCTCACTCACATTTTCTGAGTCTCTCAGTCCGTCCGATACACCGACAACGTCCGTCTTCGATCGCTCCCCATTCCTTCCCTTCCTCACTCCATTTTCTGAGTCTCTCAGTCCGTCCGATACACCGGCAACGTCCGTCTTCGGTCCCTCCCCGTTCGCTTCTCCTAGTCCTCACTCACATTTTCTGAGTCTCTCTGTCCGTCCGACACACCGACAACGTCCGTCTTCGATCGCTCCCCATTCGTTTCTCCTAGTCCTCACCCACATTTTCTGAGTCTCTCTGTCCGTCCGACACACCGACAACGTCCGTCTTCGATCGCTCCCCATTCCTTCTCCTAGTCCTCACTCCACATTTTCTGAGTCTCTCTGTCCATCCGACACACCGACAACTCCGTCTTCGATCGCTCCCATTCGTTTCCCCTAGTCGTCAACCCACTTTTTCTGAGTCTCTCTGTCCGTCCGACACCCAACGTCCGTCTTCGATCGCTCCCCATTCGCTTCTCCTAGTCCTCACTCACATTTTCTGAGTCTCTCTGTCCATCCGACACACCGACAACGTCTGTCTTCGATCGCTCCCCATTCGTTTCTCCTAATCCTCACTCACAGTTTCTGAGTCTCTCTGTCCGTCCGACACACCGACAACGTCCGTCTTCGATCGCTCCCCATTCGCTTCTCCTAGTCCTCACTCTCATTTTTGGAGTCTCTCTGTCCGTCCGACACACCGACAACGTCCGTCTTCAATCGCTCCCCTTGCGTTTCTCCTATCTCAATCACATTTCCTGAGTCTCGGCACAACCGGACAGGGCCGTCTTTCCTCGCTCCCTATCGCTTCTCCTGGACACGTCTCTCCCGACTTTTTTCGTCCCCCACCTCGTCACGCATTCAGTCTTTTCGCTCTAATTGGTCTGTGTCCACAGGTGTCGTCGTGATTCATCCGTTTGGTCACGTGCAAGATGAATCCCGGATTTCTGTTCTTGGTAGCTGAGGGGAACCCCAAAGTGCTTTGTCACCGTCAAGTGTCGGGAAGTCCCGTCGTTTGTCATCTGTGTCGCTATCGGTAGTTCCCCGAAAGCATTTTCTGCGTTTTATGAACACCCAGTCGAGTTGGTTCGTCGAGAATATTGACACCCTATTTGTTTTTTAAACACCCATACACGATTATCATTTCTTCGAATATAATTAAATTCGGATATGATCAAATCGAAGACTTCAAAATAGTATATTACTTTCGAAATTTTAAACGAAAGTTTCTGCCATAAAATTTGCTAACTGGTAGTCAAATTTCCTATAGAAGACGTCGCGCATATTTGAGTCACACTCCCACGTAACTACACCCGTAAGCGTAGCTATGTAAGAGCGAGGGGTCTAGGATCTTACAAATGATTTTGAGAATTTACGTTAGGCTGTATTTGTTTCGAACGGTTAATTAAGAACTGAAACAATATTTAAAGTTTCGCTCACAATTCTAACCTTTTCGCTGCTAACGACGCCTTTAGGCGTCCAGATTTTCCGTGCCCCGTGTGCTAACGACGCCTATAGGCGTCCGCCCGGTTTTGCTTCTGCTGTGCTAATGACGCCTATAGGCGTCTTATACTTCGCGCGGTTGTCTTTTGCTTTCTGCTGAATGGCGGAGGGCCTGAAGGACATGTGGCGATATCTGTTCGATTTTTAAGGGTTTGAAGTTTAGTTTGAACTCTCCTAGAGTGTGCTAGTATGTCAATTCTTCTCGCTACGAGTATAAATGTTTGTAAACTGGCAGGCTGCCGCGCGGAGGTCTTGCCTTTCCTGAGGGATTAGCGCGCATCTTGAAGGAGGCCCTTCCCAAATGCCCATCATAAAACCTCCTCTGCGGTTTCCGAGTATAGGATACCATCCTCACTTTGTGTTTAATTTTCTGTCTGTGCGTGTTTTTGTTTTTACGCATTACTTTACGAATATTGGCTTGTATTGTTGACTTTTCTTACGGTTTTTGGATTATTTCTACGTACGATTACACGGATTTTATTATTGACCTTTTGCATTGTTTCTGGACGTTGATTTTACGGATACTTCGCCAGTGCCGGTCCAAAGCTCGGATCAAAAAGAAGGATGGGAAGTATACGCTTTGTTCGCTGCCGCGTGGGCCACCCTTACAGGGTGCGCCGGTCGGAACAAGGAAACTGCGCCGCACACAGCGGTCGCCGGCATGTGGGGTGACTCAGCACCAGGGTGCGGCGCGCTGAGTAGAGTCGTAGCAGTGAAAAGGCTAACTAGCAAACACTTGTAAATCCCTTTTCTACAATATTATTAAAAACGTTACTTTTCAACATTTGTAATAGTACTTTTCGTTCACCATTTATTCAGAAACAGAGTACAATTTTGGTACATATTTCTGTCCTTATTTGACATTATATATGTTCAAAGTAGTTGTCGAAAATTTTTGAAAGTGTAGGCGAGTTCAATATTTTTTCCTCTTGAATTTCCCGTACATTATTACTACTACTATTGTTGTTAATATTAAGACAATTTTAGTTATTTCCCTGTTTTGTTGAAAGAATAGTTGTTAAAACTACG
This sequence comes from Teleogryllus oceanicus, assembly GCA_964035755.1. Classification (NCBI taxonomy): domain Eukaryota; kingdom Metazoa; phylum Arthropoda; class Insecta; order Orthoptera; family Gryllidae; genus Teleogryllus; species Teleogryllus oceanicus. The sequence goes on from CAXIVR010000002.1 coordinate 14,345,171, forward strand.
AATTAAATGAGAATGTGATTGACATTTGGGTGTTGGAGAGTGGGAGGGGCAGCTCTGCGGTATATTGCGCGCTCTACCGCGTGCTCTCATTACTAACTAGGCACACAGAAGAAAGGAATATTGAGAAACTCTTAACGAGTCTGTTCCTAACATTTGTTCGTAACAGTTGTAATATTTGTTTGTTCGTATGTTCCCTAATTTTAGGTGGCAACAATGTCCAAATGCCGAAGCTTCTGTTGCGCTGTTCCCTAGGTTACGGCGCTGGCGTCATCACGTGACCACAAAATGTCAATCACATTCTAATTTCATTCGGTCCCTAATGATCAAGTGATCCGCTGAGTCAGCCGATGTGATCGGGAGGAGGGAGGCGTCCTTTGGCAGCCTGCGCCCACAGCAGCGCGCGCGCCACCACGCGCGGGCAGCAAACTCCCGCGCGCCTGGAACGAGACCACACAATCTTGTAGTAATGACTCTCCTTCCCAAGGCCCCACAATCCTATAGTAATGACTGTCCTTCTCAAGGCCCCTCAATCCTATAATAGTGGCTGTCCTTCCCAAGGTCCCATAATCCTATTTAAGTGGCTGTCCTTCCCAAGGCCCAACGATCCTATAGTAATGGCTGTCCTTCCCAAGGCCCCTCAATCCTATAGTAATGACTGTCCTTCTCAAGACCCCACAATCCTATAGTAGTGGCTGTCCTTCCCCAGGTCCCATAATCCTATTTAAGTGGCTGTCCTTCCCAAGGCCCAACAATCCTATAGTAATGACTGTCCTTCCCAAGGCCCCACAATCCTATAGTAGTGGCTGTCCTTCCCAAGGTCGCACAATCCTATTTAAGTGGCTGTCCTTCCCAAGGCCCCACAATCCTATAGTAATGACTGTCCTTCCCAAGGCCCCACAATCCTATAGTACACTGCTGGCCAGCTAAAAAGCCGAACTAACGGGACATCGTTTGAAAAATGTCACTGTCGGATGAGAACATACATTTATACTCGATTTAGGGTAGTTTCGTTTCGTTTTATGTTGGCTAAAGTTGTTGCCATCCGTCACACAAATACCCTGAATATATTACCTTCAAGCGGTAGGGACATTTTTTTAAAATTTAAGTTTGCAATGAAACAATGACTACTTCCGTAGATACCGCCCACATTCAAAGCCATCCAAGTGAAATTGTGTTAGTTTACGAGTGTTGCTAAAGATTTGCATTTTGCGTTTTGGTGCTCTTCGTTCTTTGCGTTTTATCGTTCAATTTATTTATTTAGTAGTACTAGGCGTTTTTGAGTTTTATTTCTTATTTTCCAATTGTTTATAGTAGTTCATTATTTGTTGTTGTTAAGGTCCTCTTTAGTAATAATAATAAAGTTAATTTTTCTAAATTCAGTTTTTTTTACTGGAAAATAATGGTAAGCCTAACATCTGGGTCTATACTTAATACTGAACCTTTGAAGATAACACGTTTTCAAAGACTGTCTCTGGTAACAATGGATAAGTTTTTGAAAACGTACTTACACTAATGATGATTTTCATTATTTTTTTGAACTTACTTTTAAAAACTAATGAATACTTGAACAGATAAATTAAATGGATGTATTTACATTGATATTGACATAACTGGACTATTAGGAACATTTCATTAGATCACTTAAAAACTACCATGTATATCACGTTAATTAACTTCAATAATTGTGGTATTTATTTGCGTTCAATAAAACTCATTACTACCACTTCAAAACGTGAAGAAACTGTTGACACACATCTCAAAAGCATTAATAACATAGAAGTATGACCGCAGATAACTTTTGAGGTTGTATTTTTCATTTGCACTTGACACTTTTAACACTTCTTAAGCTCGCAATAGTTGATAATGACATTTCTTAATTAACTTAATAATTATTCACAGAGTTAATATTCGTTTATAGATTAACATCTCTTTTTAATTCTACCGAAAAATGAAACGTGTATTATTGAACAGTGGACAAGACTTGAGACCGCGCGAGGATTGTGAATGAGACAACAAACAAAACAAAAGCGAGAGACCTGATCAGACTTATAGTTTCATAAGTTGGCTATTCCGACAGGAAATCTTTCAAGCTGCCATATTGCAAATTTAGTGCGGCCTGATACACGGCCTGGAGTCTAGTGGCTGTCCTTCCCAAGGTCCCATAATCCTATTGTTATGGCTGTCCTTCCCCGTTGCCAATTAAAGCTTGCGCTGGCAGCCATGATGGAGGCAAATTTACACGCCAAATTCAAATACTACGAAATTTTACAGATTTTTCCTCTTTTTCGTAGGTATAAATACGAATAGTGGAAGATGTTTTCAAATACTTACTCATTGTTTAAAGTGAGATATGTATAACTAACATTCTACCTTCAAACTTTTATGTATCTCTGACATAATATTATATGTCTTTATCGTTCAACTGTATAAAGCATTCAGTATCACTGTGGTTTAAAGCGGGTCGCTCACGTAGTTTTGGACACTTTTGAAAGCAAAAACTAAGTGTTAGCTTTTAATATATTACTCTAAAAATGGATTTGTATGTCCAAGAGGTTGTCCAGACTGTGATTAGTTCGTATTATACTATTGATTCAGTGGTGAGGTGTAGTTGACATTTACATAATTGGACGCCTTCAATCATTCGTATTATACTAAACCCATTGAAGCTATTTTCTTGAAAATTATGATTTTTATAGGTTTGGGATATCTTTCCTCACAAAACATCATATTGTAGATGTGACATTTCTTTCGAAAACTTTTGTAACCTTTTCTAAACTGTAATCCTCTAATCTATACTCAATTAAAAATTGTATATCTTGATATTCTGAAATTTTCAGCAAGTGTCCATCACATTACGCTAAATTTTTAGAATTACATACTAAATTATAACTTTAAATAAGTTATTTTTGATACACTTCTAATATATAAGAAAGCTTGGTATGCAGAATGCAGACACCTGGAGTAAACGGTAATGTGAATCGGCATTAATATATATCTGTTCTTGAAGTTCCTACCAGCCTCTAGACAGAAATCTCGATATTGAATTTTGAGAATATGAATACTTCTTTTCCTACTTAAGAGAAATCGCAAGATGTCTTCAAAGAAAGTGGTAATTTATAAGTTAAATTAAAATTTGAAGATTGAAATTAAAATTTATCTATTTTATTCTTATTCACGACCACCAAATTAATGAGTAAAAGTAGTCAGTGCATTCAATAGGTTACATGAAATAGATAAATGTTGTACTTGTGGAATTACGTCGTGCAGCATTTCGTCGCACGATTTGTACATCTGTAAGTCGCGCGCTACTTCTCCATTTTACTTCTAATCGTACAGAATTTTCTTCTTTCCCAATAACATACAAACCATAATGAAATACCGCCGCAATCTGGCTCAATGTCCATATGATTGCCCTCAACATAGCTGCCAGGAAACGATTCAGTTTACAACGCTACACTAGCGCTATGCGTGGGTCTATACTTGGGTTTTTCTAATGTGGCGGCTGAGGGTAGTAACTCCAAGATGCAATTCGGCACGACATTTTCTTGGTCCTACCGCAAGATTTCGCATGATCGCGACCTCATCAAGCAGTGCTGCAGATCAAGCGACTCAAGCGGTAGGACTGAGAATGACTCAAAAACTCGTGCCGAATTCCATCTTGGAGATACTACCCTCAACCGCCACGTTAGAAAAACCCAAGTATAGTGTACTATTCTAGTGTCTTCGGCCTGGAACGCGCAGACGGCGTTGCCGTGCTCGTTTGTTTGGGTGTGGAGCGCCCTTCGAGGACCACGAGTGATCTCATGAGGAGATGAGAGCGACAGAGGCGTGTCGAGGTATTCATGGCAAGCATAGAATTTGCGCCCCTATCAGGATACTACTTCAAATTAGGGTTGTTGTTACTTGTTTTAGCGGGTACACTCTAAATAGCGTCTCTGACCGGGAGATCCTAAGTTCGAGTCCTGACGGCGGCAGGGTTTTCGACACTAGCTTTTCAGCTAGGTCGAAGTCAATCGCTGTCTGGAGGAGAATTCTAGAGGCCGGCTGCTCTGATCGGTAGTTTTCCGTGGTTTTCCTATCAACACCAGGCGAATGCCGGAGCAGTACCCTACCAAACGGGCCACGGACCGCGCGCGATCTGTCCTTTCTCTTCCTTGTCCTATCCTCTCCCTTACACCACACACACACTAACATGCTACACTACCACATATCGGGAGGCCGGTCGGGAGCTTAGAGCTTGTCCCGGCTGGGGCGGTGCCCCGCTGGTGGGAGAGTCCTGGTTAGGGGGAAACCCCACTAGCCGACGGTAGGTCGGCGCCGGATCTCGCCATCCAGCGGGGTAAGATCACCGTGCATATCCCGAGAAAAACATGCACTACACTAACGGGACTAATGACCAAAGCAGTTGACGTGCCCGGAAACACGAAAAAATAAAATCAAATCAAATCTAAATAGCGTCCGTTGTGAGTGGTTCCCGTGGCATGTGCCGTGTTTACCGTAGATACGCCTCTGGAGAACGATATTGGGGCGGTGAATGATGATGGTGGAAAGAGAGGCAGAGGAAACGGTACAACTAGAGGAATGAGCTCGCTCTGTGCGTCACAGACTCCAATATTGGCCGGGAATCACTCGCCCCATTATATTTTGAATAAACAAATATTGTATATTACAAATATTATTTATAAAATAATATATGTAATATACTATATTATGCATTATTTATATGAATAATTTATTCATATATATTGAAAGCAGTTGTAACTTTCTAATACAAATCGTCTCAGTTTCTACAGCTGTATGGCGAGAGAACAAGCTCAGGGAGGCCAAGTAATATGGGTACGGTGGTGAGAAATGGAAAACAAATAAAAACAGGACTCAGACCTGGAAACAGGACTCAAACCCTCAATAGCGCTAGCTGGCAAATATAGGATTATCCCACGCTAAAATGCCAAATATGTTCATACATACGAGTATAATATTATAAATATTATAAATGATACAAAATATTACAAATAATATATTTATTCATTATATTTTATGATCTAAGCAAACGAAAGAACCAACCAAAAGATTAAAAAGAAATATTTATGTACAGTAAGAATTGGTTTAGTAGTGTACAGAGGGTCCCGCGAGCGTGTTAGTTTTTCTGGGCGCCTAAAGTCTCTTGGGTTCATTGTTTTACTTCAGCCGGCCCAGCATTTATATTGTATCTACCATTTCCAACTTTGCCATTTTTACTTCAATTCTGTTTATAACCAAAATGACATATCCAAATGTTATTTCGCGAAATAGCAAGTAAACATTTTGTGATTAGAGGAAATAGTTCTTTTTCACTTCAAAAAAATAAAAAACAACAAAAGTCTTCATATGGTAATTGATTTCATAGATGTTCACAGAAATTACTTCTTAAAATTCTCGAAAATATTTTTTCAAAAAAATTTAATTTGTCACGCCACATGGACAATATATTGGTTTGAAACTCCGTGCAATATCTCTCGGTAGCTCAGCGACCTGAACAATTGAGCGTAAACATCTATGGGTAATATACCCGACTTTTTATGCTTTGAACACTTTTTTAAAATCATATTCGGATTCAAATTTTGAGGAAAAATCGTATTGTGGTGTAAATTTATTTTTAAACTTGCATTTTTTGTAAAAATTGAAACATTAAGGCATTTAAAAAATGAAAATGTTAAACAAGGTTGTCTAGAAAAGTTTGAATTGTTTAGAGACATGAAAAACAATTGATTTTTTTAAATTTCAGTCAGAATCATTGTTTGTATCGTTTTTCTTTATTTTTAAGGGGTAGTTTTAATTACCTTACAATTTTTCAGGTTAACTATCGTGACGCCAAAAATGGGATTGATACAAACATGAAAGGTTAAGAGAGTAATTTAAGTGTAGTTATTTATAAAAAAAATAGAACTTAGTAATGTATATTAAGCCATTATAAGGTAAGTAGTAAGTATAATATGATGTCACAATACAAATGTGGTCAAAGCTAGAGGCCAGAATCTGGAAAAAATCTTAAATCACACACATACAAACTCCTTAGTACTGCACCAAAAGAAAACTATTGTTGGTGAACATTTATTCGTTACAACGCTCCTGACAGCGATCTTGTGAAGAGAGGTTCAGGATAAGGAAGCAGCAACAAATGGCATGCAACGGGTTTAAAATATAAATATACTTCCAGAGTCGATGCAAAAGGTTCCTTCCGGTTATTCCTAAAACGTTCGAAAAATATGTTGATTAAGTTTAATAATAGTAACCATCTTCTTCGGCTACAGGAGAAATGCAATGTATTTGTACCCAAACTGAACTTTGTAAGTCCATCCCCAATATGAAATAAATTTTAAAGAGAAAACTTCTGCAGCTTTGGCGAAGATCTGAATCCCTGATCTCAAAACTGTTATAAATAGGCTCGAATTTCTTTTTAGGCTTGCACTGAGTTAAAAAACAGAAAATCTTTTTAGTACTCAGGACATCTATTATTTTGCCATTATTATAGTTTATCTATTCTCATCATTTATTTCTAATTTAAATGTAAATAATATTCGAATGCTAGAATATTAATACTAAAATATAACTTTAAATGTAAATTCTTAGCAGAATTCGTGTCGCCAACAAAATTTCAAAGAGAAAACAATGATTTATCAACACATCTAAGAAGGGCCAACACAATTATTATTCTATAGCATTTAAAATCTGTTACAACGGCTTGAAAGTAACGTACCTGCCAATGGCGCAAAAATGTGGTATAAATGTAGCGAACTCTTCGACAATCTCTTGCAGCGAACATCTGACCAGTGGCAAGCAGCGGCCATCTTGCAGTCTGGGCTCTGAAGGGTTTGTGCAGGGCAAATCAAGGTCCAAGTCACCCTGCACACGAGAATTCAGGATTGAATGCAATTCTAGGTCTTGGTTATCTTTAAATAAATAAATATTTGTTCCCTTTTTTCGTTGGCTTAATTTACAAATATAATATAAGCATGATAAAGTTGGTTGAACATATTTTTACTAATGTACTAGTCACGCAGTTTTCTTGATACTCGAGCTCTCGGTTCGGTGCCCAGAGCAGTGTTCACAAAAGTAGGTTTCACTCGAAATGGATTGGTATTTTCTCAGGACTATAAAAAATGATAATCCTTATAATAGTAACTTGCATCCCGGTTTCCGCTACGTATAAAAATACTAGTGGCATAAGTCTATCTAGTATCAAGGAATATGAAAAATTCCCGTGAGAATGAAAAAAAAATTAAACTAAGATAATTCACATTGCATTTGAATTGGTGTAACAAAGAAAACATAGAGGCCATCAGTTCAAAACGTATTAAATATAATAGAATTAGTTTTGAATTGATGGTCATAATATTTAATATTTTATTACGTATTTTTAATTTTTAAATACTGAGTATGGCTGCATTTAGCTTCCGGGCCAATAACTTCCAACTCGATCGTGTTTTACTTTCAAATTCCACTGATCCATCATGTGAGATGCTAAATATAGATTTTCTCCCTCTCAAGAATCACAGTTTTTTTTGTTTGTTTTTTAATATAAATTAAGTAAATAGGTAAAAAATATAATAGTAGTAGATGAATAAGCTCGTACCATAGGTTCCTCCACGAGGAAGGCGTCCACGTGACCTGCGACGGAGACGAACACGTGCGATCCGTTGCCCGTCGCGCCGTCACTCAGCCACGTCACGTTCGCCAGCGGCACCACTGCAACATCCCGCGGTGCTCATTGGCCACTGACATACGAGCCACCCTCTCCTCGTTCCCAACCACAAGCCCCTTCAACAAATCTCAAGCATCTACTACTCGTTGAATGAGTGAGCGAATGTGTTGTACATATAATTTAAGTATGAATGAGTGTGAAAATGCAAATAATTAAAAAGAAGAAAAATACGAACAATACAAAGAACTTTATCTGAAAATTCATTTAATAAATTATATTATTAAAACTCACTGCCCAAAGTGGCCATGTCTTAGTTTTAAGTTAGTTTGTTTAAGATATAAGCCCTCACCTTCGCTCCAAAAGCTTAACAGCTGGGAACTTGGCGAGGGACAAATCGAAAGAAAAAAAAAACCTTATAAGTATCCGGCATTTCGAGCATTACAACGCACGAAGAATGACGTTCCCATGACCACACGGGAGAATTCCCGGACGAGACCCACAGGTCAAATCTAAGAATTCTGTAGTGTCATGGAATGTAACTATTGCCGTATGATGTACAATATTTTATTCGACACCTGGATTTTATGACAATTCGTCCGTGTTATATACAACTGAAATTAACGGTCACGATAACATACAAGTGTTTTCCCGTATGGGGTTGGCTATGTATTTTGATTTTGATTTTGATTGCTGTACGAAATTACTTTCGGTACCTTTCCAAGCTGTTCTTGAAAAATTAAACTTTCACGTCCGAATACTGACATTACCAAATTGAACCAAATTTTTTGAACATTACCGAATTGAATCACTTTTTTAGACGGTCTCGAATAAAATGACTTTGGAATTTCTTTCACTAGAACCTATAAAATGATGCCAATTAGTGTTAACGTTTCAGCTCGATCGGATAACTGTCTCATTAGTAGTAAATTTTTAAAATACTGCATTTTTCAAACCAAAATGAGATATTTTTCACTATAAAATTTGATTGGTTTGTCTTAGAAACCCATTTCTTATTTAATTTGGTATAAAATAATAGCGTGAAATTAATTGTTGTCCTCAAAACGTAATATCTAATGTCTAAAGTGTATCCAAGCAATTTTATAAACCTTGTATCGCGAACGTGTTGGAAGATAGTACATGGGTTATAATGGACGGATTCTGAAAATTCGCCTCCGTTAGAGCGTATTCCGAGCAATGTCCGGAATTTAGTAATATTCCCATAGATCAAAAAGTAATTTGAAAAGTAATTTGCTAGTGATTTCCGGCAATAGTTACCAGGCAAGCCGATACTCAACTTCATATCCTCCAACTCTACGCTAAAAGTAACCAAACTCATAACTTCTTTGTAATTTTCATTTTACGCCATCAACAAAGAACATACATTTTTTGAGTTACATGGATTCGGAAATAAAACACTTCAATCTATTAATTATGGCAAACCTCTTTCGAGAATCTAGCAATTTGCTGGTTGATGGTGGAGCTTGATGTTCATTTGTTCTACAGTGGTGTCTCCCTAAACCAACCTAAAAGCCTGCAACAAGGAATACTATAGTAATGGAGAAGCATAAAGTGAAACAATTGATTTATGGCAGATAGATATATTAAACGGAAGTTACAGTTACGGAAATATTATGGGGACATTCTTCTTATTATCTCCATCATAGCCCTGAATAGACCACGACGTAACGACTACCAATGTTGCCTCCATACCCACTCAACTAAGTGCATTGCTATGTTCTCATGACAAACTACTCTTCAGGCCAGCCTTCTTCAGAGGATGTATACTGTATTCAGTATTATTTGGATGAATCCAAGACTCAATATTTACGAAATGACGTGGTTCACTTTTTCATGTATGATATTTTGTTCTAGCTGGATGTATCCCCCTCTAAAAGTCTGACAGTTGTATTCGGTTCCACATCTTGCATGATTAATTATTACAACAAGGTTACAATATATAAACTGATTTCTGAGCATGCTTCCACAGGAACTACCCTTGTTTCTAGGCCAATCAACGAACACAGAAACGAAACACGCGTTATTTGAACACGTAGCAAAACAGTAAGCTAACTGCACAGTTGTATCCTATAGTGCATGCAGCGTAGTGAGCGCAATTCATGAACAAATGAACGTGGCGTTCCGAAGGCAACTAGCAAATTGTTAGAATTTATTTTCATTCCCAACCAGAGTGGAAAACATTGATCTGACTCTGACAGTTTCCTAAAGACAGTAACCATAAAATTCAATTATTTTTCATTACATTTTTAATCTATTTGTTTTAATAATATTCTTGAAATGTTGCAACATATTTGAGCAGCTTGGCCTACTGCTGCCACACTACTTTTATTATTCACCTACTCACCTAAAAATGAAGATCGTTCTTCACTTGAAGATTTGGGAGGATTAATTCCTGGCGTTGTAAGGGAATTATTTTCTCTGGGTCGCAATATGAGTGACATTGCTTTTGACATTTCCAACGTCTGGTCCTGATCTTCATGTTCCTCTGATTTCTCTTCCAAACTGTTCAAATTTTCTCTCACCTGTAGAAACGAATATTAATGCTCGTTATTCTTATATATATATATATATATATATATATATATATATATATATATATATATATATATATATATATTCCTGATTTCAAACTATTTTCTGAATTGTGAACGTCTTTCCGGATAATATACTATATATTTATTTTACGTCAAAAACAGTTAAAACTGCGTATGACGTGCTATGGGAAAAAGTGAATGTGTGCACATTTTCAAAATTCTGTGATCCCTACACTTAGTCATATACTACTTAAATTTTGAATTTTGAAAGGAGAAAAAGAACAAAAACTCCCATGCAATAAAATCTATTTTCAAGGATAAACAAGCAATAAATTTTGAATTTTGAAAGGGAGAAAAAAAACAAAAAGACTCCCATGTAATAAAATTTATTTTCAAGGATAAACATAGCAATAAATTTTGAATTTTGAAAGGGAGAAGAACAAAACAAAAAACTCCCATGTAATAAAATCTATTTTCAAAGATAAATAAGCAATAAATTTTGGCTCTTATTACTTCCTGCCGCGACAACATGGAAACGATAATTTGAATAATTGTATTTCCCACTGAATTCTAGAAGACGTGCACAGAAAATGAAGTTACATTTATGTCCAGAAGCAAAACAAGGGGCCATCTCAGCATTTGCTCAATGGATCAGGAAACTGGACGAAAAACCTGATCGAGATTGGGGTCATTGACCCGGAAGCTGTAGTACAGTAGTTGTTACAGGTTGTTTATACTCATTTATACAGTCCAAATGGTAAATAATGCATTATGTATCATTGTTAAAATTAATGTTACTTTTCTTGTGATGCTCAGTATAGTCTCTAATTGTATAGAAACAGTTATGCAGCAGAAACGATTTCACTTGGGATTTAAACTTTTCTATTGAATTTAATCGTTTAATGTCATCTGGCAAAGTGTTGTAAAATAATGTACATGTATTGTATGTGAATTTTTTGTAATGAGCTGTTGATACTGTCCCCTGATGAATATGATTTCTACGTCGAGTGTTATAGTAATAGACTTCGGCATTTTCTGAAAAATATTCCTGCCCTTGAGCAAGTCATTTTTACAAAACCACTGATTCGTAAATAAAAGACACGGTAATGGTAGAATTCCTAGATTAATGAAGAGAGGCTTACATGAATCACGTGGGTGGGATTTGGTTATTATTCGTACAATTCGTTTTTGTAATTTAAAAGTCTGGAGCTATAAGATGTATTTCCCAGAATATTATGCCATATCTCAGGCGGGAATGAACATTCGAAGTATACACAACGAGCAGTATGAAGGCTGACTGAATTTGCAAGAATTCTGAACGCGTAGCATAAAGAACTTAATTTGTGTTCAATTTTAAATGGATGTTCCATTTCAGGTTTGACTGATTTGACTGAATCAGGTTTGAACCTAAAAATTTTGTTGCCTTAACATCAGTCAATGGTACACTGTTCATTTTCAATGGAGCACAGAATTGTTTATTTGAAATGGAAAACTGCATTAAAACCGTTTTCTTTTCATTTACTATTAATTTGTTATTTCGGAACCAATTTGAAACATCTGATATTGTACTATTTACGGTTTCTTTATTGCAAAGGATGTCCTTCCCGAGCTATTCGCGTTCTTACATCACGTAACCGGGCGCGGGTTGCCTAAGCGGCCCCTTGACGCGGTCCCCGCCGCGAATCGCGCCTTTTCGTCGCCGATATCTCGAAACGGCGCCTCCGGCGGTTCGAGGTCTATGAGCTTTTCTCTTCGTCTCGGCGAGCTCTACCGCGTGGTGTTCACGCCGGATTTTTCCGCGCGCGCGTTCGGGCGCCAGGCGGGAAAAACCCGGTTTTTACGCGCTTTCCCGCTTTTTCGGACGCGACGGAAATTTTTCAGCGAAACGAGAAAAATACCGCGGACGGCCCTCGCGAAGACGCGTCCGGCGCCGCAGGCCGCGTCTCGATGCGATTTTCCTCGCCGAGTTATCCGCGTTCTTAGATCACGAAACTCGGCGCGGGTTGCCTAACCCCCGTTTTCGCGGTCCCCGCCGCGTTTCGCGACGTTTCCTCTCCGATAGCTCGGAAACGGGCGCCTCCAGCGGTTCGAGGCCCATGAGCTTTTCTCTTCGTCTCGGCGAGCTCTGAGCGCGCCGAGGCGTCGCCGATTTTCCGCGCGCGTTCGCGCGCCGGGCGGAAAACCCCGTTTTCGCGCTTTTCCGCGCTTTCGGACGCGACCGAATTTTTTCAGCGGAGCGGCAAAAATACCGCGGACGGCCCTCGCGAAGACGCGTCCGGCGCCGCAAGCCGCGTCCCGATGCGATTTTTACTTCCCGAGTTATCCGCGTTCTTAGATCACGAAACTCGGCGCGGGTTGCCTAACCCCCCGTTTCGCGGTCCCCGCCGCGTTTCGCGACGTTTCCTCTCCGATACTCGGAAACGGGCGCCTCTAGCGACTCGAGGTCCATGAGCTTTTCTCTTCGTCTCGGCGAGCTCTACCGTTCGTGCAAAGAGAACCGTTCTTCCGTTTCGAATCGTCGAGGGCATATCGTTTACGTAAAGTAGGAACAGAATAGGGCCTAAAATCGATCCTTGAGGAACTCCACATGCAACGGGCAAAGAGTCGGAAAGGTGCGTACGTAATGTTCCATCATTCCAGTAAGGTATTTCAACTCTCTGAGATCGTTGTTTAAGGTACGAACATAACCAATCTAGAGCAATACCACGAATTCCATATGAAGGTAATTTGGAAAGTAAAATGTCATGATCAATGACGTCAAAAGCTTTGAAAGATCTAAAAATAATCCAATAGGTGCCTCGTTTTGATCTAATGATGAGGCGACAACTTTAAGAAAAGAAAATATAGCGTTTCCGTATATTTTGATTTTCCAGATCCATATTGGCATTCTGAAAGCGCGTCGTGTTTACTGAGAAAGGTTTCCATTCGTACGTAAAAATGTTTGTCTAATATTTTTGAAAAACTGATAGAAGAGAAATGGGCCGATAATTTTGAATTACATTTTGTTGCCTTTTTGAAAAGCGGCTTAATTTTAGCTGTTTTGAAAATATCTGAAACGTTCCAGTGCATAAAGATGCATTAAATATGTGAGTTAACGGATGTATAATGGCATACGCACAAGTCTTTAACAAAGAATCCGGGAATTCATCTAAACCGGACGAATATTTATTTTTAGTTTAGTTTAACAAGTTTTTAGTTTAGTTTTTTAGTTTAATGTTAACATTAATTCAACGATCAACAGTAAATTAATAGAAAACTGTATAATGGTATTGAGTAAAATTAAAAAAATGAAATACATACTTCGCCATAAAAGGGTCTTAAACAGCGTAAAATGATTATGCCTAAAATTTAGTAAAGGGATTCATTTTTTGTGCAGTTCAAAGTCGGAATAATCGACTGACTAAAAGTAAATTGCATTTCTAAAACTTTATACAGTACGTAAGATATGCACTTGATCTCAGTAACTCAGCTCCACTATTTCATTTACATGTCCGTCAACATGTAAACCGAAAAAAAAAACAAGTCGAGATTTTAATGGAAATGCCCGTTTTAGGGGTTTAACGCAAAAAAGTGTTGTCTTTTTTTGATAGGTCCGTCTGTTTATCTGATCGTCCATATGTCCGTGCGTCTCTGAACAAACTAGTGCCTAAGTTCACAAAATTTTCCCCAAAATGAATTTTCCCAAATCTATCTCCTAACTTAGGCTCTTCGAATCTGGAAATGATCTTTTACGTTTGGAGGATACCTAACTTGAAGCCCCTATAACATTTTCAAAATGTTCTCAAAATGGGCTTCAAATTTTGTCTTAATTTTTTGCATGATCAGAGTTGCAAACTCACAGATCCGAGTTTCATTTAAACTACTGGCTTTTTGAAAACTGCACAACGGAAGAACACAGATTTTGTTATTATAAAAATTCTATATACACATTTGGCCTGTAGTGAAGCGAGTGATCCAATGAGATCGCTGCTCTTATCGCAAATTCATTCTACCGTATTCGAAATGAGAACGAAAAAAAAACCTGTTCAGCAATCTGTTCTAACAGACTTTACTTCAATAAAATTAAATTGTTGATCTATCTATTTGAAGTAGAATCAAACCACACACCCATCAACATTCGAGGCATGCCGACCTGTGACGAGAAAAAATATTAAGTTTCGCAATTTTCGAAAATTCAGATATTTTAACGAAACAGAAAGGGCCATTTTTTAAGCGTTCGACGACGAAGTTGTATCTCAACATTTGAGAAAAAATTCTCTTCATTGTCCATTTTTGAGAAAAAATTCTCTTTATTTTCCATTTTTGAGAAAAAAAATTGCAAATGCCCTTGAGGCTTCGTGAGAAGTATCCCACAAAACAAAAACATCTGTTTCAAATTCGAAAGGTCGCGACATCACCCAGATCGATTGGGGGATATGAATTTTAGTGAAAATCCTACATAAGGTTTAGCCGCTAGCGTTGTTCACAGACGGACAGACGCTTTTCCGTAAACTAATTTTTCGGTATCAATGGCCCACAAAGCGTGAATTCTTTCTGCACGTGTTAGAGGAATTAATTTACTATACATAGAAAACAAGATTTTTTTTGATTAGGTATCTACAATGCAAGTTTTTCTGTTGAAAAATCACCGGTCTTTGTAGCTGAATTACATAACTTTGTCAATACTACGTATGTAGTATGCGAGTTAATATTAATAGTATTATTATTATATAATAATAATAATAATAATAATAATAATAATAGAGTAATAATTATTTATTAAATTGTGTTTTACTTAAAAGACGGAATTTTCTATATTACCAAAATTATTCAAAATATTCTTCAAAATATTACCTTAAAGTAATGATGTGAATCGTCATCAGGCAAAATGAAAACAATTCTTTTCAATGTACCAGATAATTAACACTATTTACAACTTTCAGTTTTCACTCAGTGAATTTACGTAATCTTTGCTATTTTAGCTTCGACTAATAAAATGTTATGCGTCTCATCACATAGCAGATGTAATCCCAATACTCACCATAAAAGGGTCATTTTCTATGCACAATCCGCTACCCACCCACAGCAGAAGCAGAAACACCGCGACTCTAGTCCGTGCCATCTCCGCCTTGCGCCTGTTTCTGAGTTGAAGAATCCTCCTGCCACTGTCGACATCCTTTTGTCCCGCTCTGATCACACAGCTCGCGATGATGTCATCGTCGCCCAGTAGAGAATGGAGACGATGAAGCTAAACATAAACGAAAGGAAGAGGTACCGCTTTAGCTATTCGATAGGTCGTTGTTACATCTTGCAGCGTACGAGTATCACTTAAAGCCATAAATGACCTTTGAAATTGGTCAATAAATCCATTGAAAACAGAACGGCGAAAGCAATCATTTTGATTGTTTTTGCTACTTCAGTTTCTCTTTGTGCCTTCATTTATTGATTTACTGTGCTGACAAATTGCGCCTTATATATGTTTAGGGATCTTGAAAATGTCGATTTATATATGACGTAGTGTTTAACTTTCTCGTCTTTACTTTGTAAGAAGAGAAAGTATCATAATCGTTCGACGGAAGACGACGAATATTTGACAAATTAACTCTTTTTGCTGGACACGAGTAACGAAAAAGTGGATCATTCTTTTCCTTTATGAAGTAAATTACTTCCTTAAACACTTGTAGTTTAGAAACTATATTTTGTGGGTCCTTGATACCAAATCACTGACGCAAACGTAGTCTGTTTGTCGTCTGTTCAACTAGAACCGTTCAGCAATTTTCCAAATTGATATTCGATCGATATAATGAACTCAGGCTTTGGGAGTTTGAAACGGATATTTGATTAATGAGGTACTTTACGATTTACTTTCTCGTATATATATATATATATATATATATATATAATATATATGTACCTCATAGAGGTACTCTACGAGATAATGCTCCGTCAATGACCAATTAGTTAATAGAAATGGCACTTTCTTTCAAAGCTCGTCAAGTATAAATGTTTGCCATTTTCAAAAAGGCAGGCCGAGGCGACTGTTATTAACGAAAAAATATTACCAAATGTCCTCTTAATAACATTTATTAATTTCATGGAAGTGTTTTTAGCTATTTTTGTGTAATTGCCCGTCAAAAATCACTTACTTGCGCTTTCTTTCAATCCTTTTCATGTAGTCTTTAAACGGTCACTATTTTTAAACAGGCAGGCCGAGGCGGCTTTTGTTAACGAAAAAACATCAACAAATGTCCAATTAATAACAGTTATTAATTTCACAGAAGTGTTTACGTGTAATTGTCCGCCAAATATCACGTAGTTTTGGGAATGGCACTTTCTTTCAAACCTCGTCATGTAAACCAAAAGTCGCCATTTTTAAAGAGACAGGTCGAGACGGCTGTGGTGAACAAAAAAACATTAATAAAAGTCCATAAAATAATAGTTATTAATTTCATGGAAGTGGTTTTAGTCATTTTTGTGTAATTTCACATCAAAGATCATTTCATTAATGAAAATCACTTTTTTTCATCCTCGTGATGTAAACTATAAATGGACGCCGTTTTGAAAAAGGTTGACCAAGGCGGTTGTTATCAACATAAAAATATTTACAATTGTTTACTTATTAACATGCATTAATTTGACCCAGATGTGTTTATATGTTTTAATGTTATTGCTCATCAAAATTCACTTATTGCATGTTTCAGTTCTGCAGATCTCAATTACCTATGTTTAAATTTATTTAAAAACAGAGAAATTTGGCAAATTGAAAGAAGGAATAATTTTGAAAAGATATTGAAATTGTTATGCAATTAATGAAAATCTGAAAGTTGAGAAGATGATAAATTTTCGAAGTAAACGATTTCGGTATTATGTCCGGAGATAATGATGCTCTTTCCAAACACTTAATGCAAACTTTAAACGGACATAATTTTGAAAGAGGTGGACCGGGGCAGCTGATCTTGACTAAAAAATATTCAATAATGTTCACTTAAAAATATATTACTTTCGTGAATGTGGTTTCCAATGTTTTGTTTGTAATTGTCTGTGAATATTTGTCTGTGAAAATTTAGCAGCTTTTGCATACCTTAATTATGTAAGGATTAATTTAATGAAAAATAAAAAAATGACAGTGAAATTGCTTTAATATATTTAGAAAGGTATATGAAAGCGCATATAATTTCTGGAAGTTGAAAAGTTGATTAGGAAAAAAGTTATAAACAATCAAATATAGGTATATTTTCACTGCTTGGGTTGCTGAATGTTTCTTCGGCTGAAACGCTTGGCTTTGAGGGCGTCGTATGGCGGTAAGCATTGATAAAAATTATTATTTTTCCTGGTTTCCAGTCATTTGAAGAATGTAGAATTGACATTTATCAAGAAATAACCGTTTTTCAACAAATAAATTTGGTGCCTATGCGCGCGTTTGGGCCTTCACACCACCGTCCGTCGTCGCCCAGCGCCGCGTCGCACTGACCTCGCCACCACTCCTCTACCGGGTTAAAGGACCGGTAGCTACTGATGTCACTGCTTGCCATAATGCAGAGGCATCCACTCGACTAACAGCTTCAAGTTCCGACATCTACTAACGCCACTGCTTCTCACAGCCGTTAGTAGAGTGATGGTGAGTGGTTGCACTCACTATCACTCGACTAATGGCTTTAAGTTCCGTCGGCTACTGATGTCACTGCTTGTCATCTTGCACTCACAATCACTCGGCTAATGGCTTTAAGTTCCGACATCTATTGACGCCGCTGCTTGTCACCTGTCCTCGCTACCACTCGCTACGGACTTGAAGTCCTGATAACTACTGATGTCACTGCTGGCCACACTGTAGAGGTTACCACTCGACTAACGGCCTTACGTTCCATCATCTACTGATGGGGACGGGCTCAGAGCGCAGCACCTAATTAGAAATACCATGGACATTTCTGAAAAAAATATGTTTCTGCTTTTGAAAATATTTCATAAGTGACTTGAAATGTTATTTTTATCAACATGCTAACTACATCAATAGTGGACACATCATACAACAAATTTGAAAATTAGAATAGAAGGCGTCCAACCAGATCCAAACTAGCAGGACAAGAAGTCTGAAAATTCTTTCTAGTGGTGAGGGAAAGGGGAAAAAGAGAGGTAGAGAGAGAGAGAGAGAGAGAGAGAGAGAGAGAGAATAAGATAAGTAGATGGAATAAAAGAGAGAGGGAACAAGAGAGAGAGACAGGAGGGAATATTGAGTACCGTATGTGTGAACGTCTGGGTGACGTCACTGAAGTTGAAATTGTTTGCTCTTTTCTGTAAGTATACTGACTTTTTTTGCGAGATGGTCCTTAAATGCTTCCATAAAAAAAAGTAATTTTAGTAATGATATAGTAAAATTTTAACTACTGTATAAGACGTACAAGTGCAAATTAAAGTTTTATACGGGTTTATTTAAGTAAAATCCCCCTTTTAATTTGGAGTGGTAGTCAGTCCGCTGTCCCAAAATCTTGCCCTTAAATATCACAATGGGAATTAACGATGCAAATGATTGTGGAGCATTTTACATTCAAACCCACTTCATACTCAATAAGGAAGTCTGCAATATGTATTGTGCAGTTATAGAATGAGTGAAAATGACTCGCATATTCAAAGGACAAAGCCTCTGTGAAGACGACGCAAATAAAAAGAGATTGAGAAATTGTCCCACAGCTTACTTAGCTCAAATTTGAGCTACGAGAAACGAAATATTATTACTGATTTCTATCAACCTTCAATGACATGAATCAAGAATTAAATTGGAAATCATTGCCTTCAAGAAATGGTCCCTAAACATTGTGTTGTACTATAATTAGTTCGAATGTTTGACTTCCAGAAAAATAAATGTTAACAAATGGTTACATTTGGGTAAATTAATTGAACGTATTAGGAAATTTAACATAGAAAAACACATTTTGGATTCTCTAATTTCTCAGTACATTGCCTGGCCGCTTTTAACCAAATCCACTTTTACTAATTTCCAATACGCGTAGAGATTGAAAGAAAATTAACTATACAGCCTTCGGTCATCTGAGAAGTGTCTGTGGTTTCGTTAGATTCTCGGGAAAACTACAAAACATCTTATTTCCAAATCACGCAGGAATTGAAATAAAACTAGGCCGGCTCCGGCCATCTGTGTAAACATTTCAGCTGCGTGAACCATGACGCCGAAAATCGCCAATTGATTTGATCAAAATCGTCAATCTGTAAAACTATCAAATCAATAAGTTTGTAAGTCTATTGAAAACGAAACTATTGGTATTGAATGGTTTTCAACAGTGAAGGACAACTAAAATGGTATTTCAGATTTGTCTTACTTTCCCGCGTACTACTCGCGAAACTTTTCTTGAACGATGGATTGAAGAAATGCGGGCGGACTGAGGGTATTAGTTACAATGTCGGCCACTAGAGTATTTGCAGTAATGCCAACTTCTAGAAAATCAAAGTCAAACCTGCTATGTGTGCGGCCAAGTCATCGCTCTGGGTAGGCAACAGCAGGGACCCTAGATAGGAGTTTTAAGTGCCTCCTTTGAACGACCTGGACCTGCCTTAGCTATTTCTTTAAATAATGGTAATAAAGATTAACAGAGGTTTTTGACTATGAAAGCAACTATCTTTGACTAGCTTCTGTTTCGCGCCAACGAAGTTTTAATGCTTGGAATGTTGTCATCAGTGCTCGCTGCGAGGTTTTGCCTTCAACTGTTTATTGCTCAAGGGAGGGGGAAGCAAGGTCATCGTTCAAGAAAAGTTGCGCGCATAGTACGTACAATATATACGGAGGATACATATATCTCGTGTACGTATAGTATTATAGAAATGCTGCGGCAAAAACGGCGAGTTTTTCGAGAGAAAAACTCGTATTGAGGGGTCCTGATACAAAAAGAAGCGGATAAATACTGTTCTAAAATGTAAATTACTCCCTGTAACACGTTATGTAGCCAGATTTCAGGTCGTGGGCCTTTGATGCCGAAAATGTTTTATTTTGTTTCTTTTTTAAAACGTCCGTCCGTGTTTGTGAACACTAATAGCGCCATACATAGGATTTTTTCTGAACTGAAAAAAGAACTCTGACCTCATCCAAAGTTTTGAAAGACATCCATTAATTTTTGGGGGTACTTTACATGAAGTTCCAGGGACGTTTTCAAAATTTTCTCAAACATTTTGTTCTTTAAATTTCTTATAAGAATAGAGTGATATGCACTCTGGGGAAAACGCATAGATCCGATTTTCACTGTTAACTTTGAATTTTGTAAAATTGGAAAAGTTTGGATTTTCAGCGCCTTCCTACAGCTACAAAATTAAATGTAAATAAATAAATAAATAAAAAAATTGAAGATAGAGATTTTTCTTTCAAGAATATCTTTCCATAACTAGATCTTTCATGAAGGTCTTTCGATATTTTTAAAATTATTTTATTAGTTTTCACTCAATATTGCATGCAATATTAAAAAATTACAAAAACAATCCTTTTTTCAAAAACGGCTCAATTTTTTTCTTTTAACTTTTAGTACAGATAGTAATAAATGTACTCTATAAAGATGAAGATCAATTTATTTAAATTTATTAAAATTTCATGCAAAATAGTATATTATAATAATACAATCATAATTATAATAATATAGAAACCAACGACTTAGAATATACTACATAGACTGGCTGAGGCGGCGCCATCTTTGCAGCAAATTGAATGACGAGCCGCCATGTTTTAAACAGTCAAACCCGGTCGGAGCCGGGGTGGTTGCACGTAGAAAGCCTATAGCAATGAGTTTCACGACTAGTAACAAATCATTTAAAAATTGTCGGAAGTTAACGAATTGAGAAATTAAAAAAAATTAATTACTTCCTTAACCGGGCGTTGTAATAAATAAAAACGAAACAAATAAGCGAACAAATAAAACAAAACCTTGCACGACTGCTGATATTAACCTACAATACTTACAGCAAACGATGTCATGTTGGTGAGAATGAAGGAAGAGGGTTTGAAAGAAATGTACATAATTGTTTTCAGTAAACACTTTAATATTCTACTGTCCTTTGAATTGTATTAGTTTTGTAAACATTTGTCTTACATGTTTTCCCCTTATGTCGAAGGATTTTGTCTTGCACAAGTGGTTCATTCTGCAACTCAAATGTTTGAGAATCAGTTTCACTAATGAAACATTGTGAGATTCTTCTCCAAATTCTGTTGCAGTAATTATATGGTCACTCTGTACAAATAAAGAATGCCCTACAAGTTGCAAAATTTGAGTTTGAAATTTCAATACGACATTCTTTGGACATTTGAGTAGCAAATGTTCCTCGCTTCTAAAAACTTCTCCGCAACCTGTAGAAGCCTAACAACATTATCAGAAGGGTTTATTAAACTATCTTTCACATCTCTTATTTTAATTAAACCCCTTTTCTCAGCAGTTTTTGGTGCAAATAATAAGAGATGAAGCCAGAAGACGCCTTTGGCTATTTGTTCGATACATAAACTTCTCCTCAAAGTGAGAAGAACACAAGTAACTTGCTGATGTAGGCGCCCATTTATCCCTTCTCATATTTACAACCCATCGTTTCGTAAGTTCCTTGTTCTTCAATGGAATCTACAATAATTAAATACAACAATTAGTGGTATCAGATTTTATGGCATGTGTACATCAAAGACAAAAGTAGAAAACAGTTCAATGACTTCAGCACTTACTTGCAAAACGAAATGTTTGTGGTTTGATTACTCCTGTTTGTGCAGTTATACGCCGAACAAACTGAAGGCATTATGCTCCAGTCACTATTACAATTATAATAAATGTGATCAAAAAGTAAAACGACACACGACGAGCGCCTGGTATCACAAACGCGTTCAGTATTACTGTATCGCCCGTGTAACATGCCCGACTCACCAATGTTTTGACTGTAGAAAACATGGCGGCCCCTAGTACTGAGAGCGTCCACCAAGCGCGCTGAAACCACAGACTCAGCCACTCTAGTAGTATATTCTATCTCGTTGATAGAAACCAATGATTCATAAAGCATTAAATTACAGGAAGAAAAAGAAAAGAATCGTCTATAATCTAAATCCACAATGAACGTTTGTACAATTAAGGCCGCACTGCAGTGACACGGCACTGTTCTTCACTTTACTGAACTTCACTAAAACACTGCCTTCATTACTTCTCTACTCTACCTTGCACGACACTTCACTTCACAATACAACCTAATATTGTTAGTTAAGGCCCTCATAAACTTGGGAATACCCAAAATTATTTCCTAAACTGTTGAAAGCTTCAAGGAAAAGTTTCAAACGTGTTTGCAGGCAATCTATTCCATTCCGTTGTTGACGTTAATTCGTGATTCCATTTTCAAAGATGACATTAAGTCCATTCCTCTATATTCTCTCTCTCTCTTTTTTTTTCTTTTCCTTTTTTTCCCCCCAAATATTACAAAACTAATTTCTTTTTACTTGTCTCTCACGTCGTTAATATTTACATTAGTGGTGATTTCACATTATTGCATTGAGTGCGTGTTTCAAATGATGTCTAATAAAGTTTCTTGAAAACTCAAAAGGTTTCTGTGAAAATTAAAATTGCATTTTAAGAAACACAAAAGCAGTTTTCACAAATGGCTGCAAAATTATTCTTTAAACTTTTTGAATGAATAGTGCTAATTGCACTTTTTAAGATGACATAGTTGCTATTTGTTAAAATAAATGTCATTTGCTCGGTGATAGGTGACAGTTTTCAAGAGGATGGGCAAGACCGAAAATTTAGCCCAGCGAAAAGAAATTAGAAAACTAACTAGCATGAGAAAGCCTGTGTCATTATGTAGCACCATTAGTTTACTTTCCCGTAAATGTACGTATATATGTAGTGTAATATACGTAGTATAGAGAAAGTTATGTAAAGGAAAATCTATTTCGGGTTTTCAACAGAAATACAAGTTTTGGGGTCCCCTAATATCAAAGTGTTGTTATTTTTCAAAGCATCCATCAGTCTGTCCACCATTGTGAACAGACCACTAGCACCTAAACCATACATAGGATGTTTTTCCGAAAATGGAAGTTTCCCGGTCGATTTGGCCCCTGTCGAAAATTTGCGATTTTGAAAAACATTCTTTAAAACTTGGAGGAAATTAACAACGTACAAAAAATGTTACTAGAAAGAAAAATCTATCTGCAATTTTGTAATAGGAAAAAGCTAAAACTTCTTAGTTCTAGTGAGGTCAATAATACTACACCAGGTATTCCCAACAGGGTCAGTATCGACCCCATGGAGGTTGATGATATTTTGAAGGGAGTCAATGAAAATCAAAGGGTAGATTGGGGAGCTGTAACTGAATACAAACTTGCAATTTATAGGTATAATCAAGATCCTGAGTATATGATGATCAAGATTGATTACAAAAAAAATATTAAACGAAGTTGACAATGAATTATTTTCTGCTAAAGAACAACAAAACATATTATACTATAACTATATGACAAATTCGCTCTTCCTCTTTCATATCTGTCATGTCATTCATCATCAGGATCAGGTACAGAGGATGGTGCAACTACTGCATCGCAGCAATCTCCAGAAGTAAGGGGCCCTTAATAAGGACTGCAGACAGATACCGGCAAAGAACGCAAACTGCTTATTTTTGCTTATTTCCTCCAATTCACCAGACATATTACTACACCAATTAGATTTAAAATACTTAATTTCACATTTATTTCAGATAGGAGTACCATTTTGATTTGCTGCACAGGGCATTCAAGATCCTGGCTACACAAATGTTTAGAAAACTCAACAAATAAAACTAGGTATTGAAATCAAGATATTTACCAAAATATTTGCTTACGAAATTGTTATCTTTATTTCAGACCTTTACGGGGCACATCTTTCCTGTCATGATATATAAATAAAAATTATGATATAGTATAAATAAATAAAAATGGATATTGGTTTACTTGAGATTAATTAACTCCAACACCATTTCACTGATCCTTGAATCTTGGCGTATCTTTTTGGCATAGTATTTAACATGGAGATATTTATGCTGTTCATTTTGCTTTAACTCCACACTAGATGGCACTTCAGTTAAATGCAATTTCCAATCCACTTGGGCTTCATTGTTACTGGGCATTGCAGTGGGACATGGGATGGTGCTGAGCAGGACAGCATGAGCAAGTGGTGCAGGATGTAGGTGGGACAAAACTAATTCTGAGCTAAGAGATGACTGCAAGGGAGGCACTGGCATCACGAGAACACCAAGTTGTACCAGCACTGACAGAGCGGGAAGATGGTGGCAGGGTATAAGTGAGCTAGAATGCTAAAGAGAATAAGGGGAAAATGGAGCCAACAATTCCTTTAAGGGGAGTATGTAGTGCCTATGTTAGTAATGTTACTTACTGTATCTTCAAACTTCTGGTGCACTTTTCTCAAGAACGATTAAAGTTACAGCTTTGATATTTTACAGCAGTTCTGTCTGATGCTTTTTTAACATGGTAGACTATTTCTTTTTATGTGAATTTTGATATTTTACAGCAGTTCTGTCTGATGCTTTTTAACATTTCCAATTTTTTGTTTTTTACTGGAATTATTATTTTACATAAAAAGTAGTCTAATAACAAGAGCACATTGAGTTGTGTATGACACACTTTTTTAGAAATGTTATCTCAAATAGTTTTTTAGATAAATGCACAAATGTCCACTGAAAATACATTTTCGCAAATGGCCTTTAAAGTAAACAGTGTCACTTACCAACCACTACGATCAGCTAAAAACCTCCTTTTATATAATCTGTGTCCTTCTCCTCTTCCCTTTTCTTCTTAGTTTCTTTTTTTCTTTCTTGCCTGTTTGGTAATATCTTCCACTGCTTTATCAGCTTTTTCCACTGATTGTGTCCATAGCCTGAAGGTATCGCATAGTGTTGTAACCTGGATTAATTTTTAACTCTTGGAGGACCTTGACTCTTCCAATGTTTCCTTCATTGTAGCACACAATTGCATCCAAAACACCAATTTTTAATGTTTGTAGACCTACAAAGACTCTTTTTGGAATTCTTATCCACACTAAATTATTAAAAGATTCATTGCAATTTTGGGTCTTCCATGTAAGCATTTTCTCAACAATTCTGGGTTGAGAGATCCTAAAAATTGGCTTTATTGCTGCCATAACTTCAGCAGGCAATCCATGATGTTTGTATGCATCTGGATTAATGTTATATTTGCACCAATTTGTTTTTCCTGGCCCCTTTGGAGGGCAAAGATAGTGGCAAGGTTCCTCATCTGTTGACAATTTATGAAAATAAATTGCCCAAATTGCTTTTACACATTCTCTAAACTATACTATTTACAGCGTCTTCTTTCTTCTTTGTGAACCTATTTCCATGAAACTTACGTTTATCTAATCTCTTTATACGACTCATAATCACACAATCAAAGATACTCTTTATTCACTTCACTTTCCACTGCAACAATCAAAACTTTACGGCTCTCGCGCGTATAGAAACAAAGGACTGCCGAAAATGACAGCTTTACCAACTCACGAAATGAAAACTTCTTAGTGAAGAGCGAGCATGCTCAGAAATCTAACTTTTAACTCAGAAATACAAGAGAACCTTTATAAAACAGATGCGCGTTGATGGACGCCATGACAGGGGGCGTGGCACATTTAAATACCCGAAAAAAGGCATTTAAATTTTAGATACGGCAAAACTGTGAATACAGGTACATTCAGCACACTTTCAAGATACAAAAATTGGAGAAAAACAAATTTCCAATTTTTCGTCAAAATTCCACTACATACTCCCCTTAAATGGGGTCTCTCAATGAAAAAGGTTGGAATGCATCAAAAATGTGCTTTCTCTTTGATTTTACTTTTCTTTACAGGTTGTTTAAATAAAAATGCTGATAAGTTTTACAAAAAATCTTCTTTGGTTGTCAAAAAAGGACAAAATTTCACTCGAAATTATATGAAAACTACTATTTTGAAAAAAATGTACTTTAAATGATTTAAAAACTAACATTTGCAACATAAAGAAGAAAAATATTGAAGCATTAAGAAAGAAATGTCTAGCATATATTAAAATATTGAAGATGAAGATGTAGAACAGGTTTGAAAAAAGTTGAACTAATCTTTTTTATATTTCAGAGGATTTCCTCAAAATCAGATCTCTACCATATTTATAAGCATGCTTTGCTTATAAATATAGTAGAACAAACTACTCAAAAACAAAACAAAAAGAGTCATTTTTGCTCCACACTTACAAATTTACATAAAACAACCCCCAGTCTTAGCAATGTATAATTTCCTAGGCATTTTTATGCCAAAATACTTCCCACAATCACACAAGACTTCTCAGTTAGACAATCACCTTCCTTTATCACTTACTTTACCATCTTGTGGCAAATGCCAACTTTAGCTGGACGATGTTTGAAATGTTCAGTGTCATTCATACAGTTTTATCCATTTGGCTAATGTGCAAATTAACCTTTTAATTCAAGAATAAGCCGTATTTTGAACTTTAGCCATAAAATATACATGGCATACGCTCAATAAAAACAATTTTCTACATAATTTCCTACTTGATATTGTAGGAAGAAATCTTGCAATGAAACAATTGCAAATTGACTAATACCCACAATGGTACCTCAAAAATGTAGTCATTTTATTACATCACGATAAACACATGTTACACTCTTAACTTTATGTGCAAGCAATTCTGCAAGCTAAAATTATACATACATTCAGATTTTAAAAAAAAAGTGTTTTAAACAATTCTTTTTACAATATATACAAATGCAATTTTTAACAAAAAACCAAGGACTGTCAACTTTCATTCACAAAAATTATACAGAAAGTATTAAATTTCATTATAACTGAAAGACCTCCAATAAGGCAAGTATTAGAAAATAAATTTCTGATTTTGGTTTCATATGTTCAGGGACATTTCAAATCCAATTTTCTAACTGAAATGAAATGAGTAGCTAATATTTATAAAACGTTTCCACTATATTCACAGAAAATGAATAGTGTAGAAATGGAAGCTATCTTCCAGCTACTTCATTAAATTCATCATCTTACACTTTATTGCCTCAAGAAACAAGCCATTTTAGTCCACTTTTGAAGCTCCAGTTGCTTGTTGTAATAACTATGACAAACTAAATGACACTTGCTCAAAAGGGTATTAACACTATTTACAAACTAAGTCAATTTTACTGTTTCTGATGAATTAATTCATGATAATCAGGAATATTAAAACCAGTTTCACTCTCCACTCGATTTCCAAAGGATTTTTTTGAAGGCACACCATTATCTGAATCAGATCCATCAGATTCATTGAACAGTAAATTCTTCTGCTGTTTTCTCTTAAAGTCTCTTGCTCCATTTTGATGTCTGAAGCGTGGATGGTGATGATGACGACCATGATAATCATCGTGACTCCTTTGGTGCATCTCTTCCTCTTGTTCATCATCTAAAAAAAAGAAGAAAAGTGATTTAATTACCAACATTTGATTATTGACATTCACATTAGCCTTTACTTCAACAATACTTTAGAAACTTCTTTGAATATTATGTAATACTACACAAATACAGTAATCCCTCAACATTCGCGAGTTAGGTTCCCAAAAACCATGTTAGTAATAGACAAATAATGAGTTCATTTTGTACTGAAGAAAGGAGTTTCAGGTTCCTATAAAAAAATGTTTAAAAAAGAAAGAAAAAAATTGACAAATAATTGCAATACAAGTGAGTAAGTAAGCACTGCAACAAATAGAATTCATAAATAACATTCCACAGAGAAGAAATAATGGAAGAGTTGCACCTTCAATCACTCTTAAATTTCAAAGTTATTTCCATGTTTGGATCACATTGGAATGCCCTTTCCACCAGAGCTTGTTGAAGTTTTAGAAGGACATTAACAGTTTTGATATTGAAGTTGTTTCAGGATGCAATTTCACTTTAATTTCTTTGTCATCACATTTTAGGTTTTCTTTACTGATAATATCCTGCACCTCTTCTTCAATAACATCATATTATCAGAGTATTTATTTAATGTCAAAAAAACAGTTAAAACTGCGTATGACGTGCTATGGGGAAAAGTGAATTGTGTGCACATTTTCAAAATTCTGTGATCCCTACACTGTCATATACTACTTAAATTTTGAATTTTGAAAGGGAGAAAAAAAAAACTCCCATGTAATAAAATCTATTTTCAAGGATAAATAAGCAATTGTTTATACTCATTTATACAGTCCAAATGGTAAATAATGCATTGTGTATCATTGTTAAAATTAATGTTACTTTTCTTGTGATGCTCAGTATAGTCTCTAATTGTATAGAAACAGTTATGCAGCAGAAACGATTTCACTTGGGATTTAAACTTTTCTATTGAATTTAATCGTTTAATGTCATCTGGCAAAGTGTTGTAAAATAATGTACATTGTATGTGAATTTTGTTGGTCATTTTATTTAGGTAACGGTTGAAGCATTAATTTTCATAATATTAACGTAACCTTTTCCTGGCACCCATGTTTAAAACATAAATTCGGAATGGGTTGCATCGAAACGCCCAATAATTTTATAAGCAATTTGTGTGTGGGTATTGTGTCAATATAGAATTTGTAATGTACTTCGATACTGTACTGTACTATACTGTACTTCGACTTATTTATAATGGCAGTTGTCATTTAATCAGCTGTCATCCAATCAGGAGCTTGAACATCACCATAGTGACAGCACTTACGTCAAGTGCCACTACAAATTAATCGAAGTATAGATCGGTTATGTTTGAACCTTCAACAACGATCTCGGGTGGTAAAATTACCAAACTGAAATGAAGGGACATTATTAACTCCCTGCCAATTACACCGCGGTCCCAGTTTTTGGGCCCTGTTCTATTCCTAGAATAACTAAACAAAATACCCTCATCGATTCAAAACGGAAGACCATTCTTTTCTGCTGATGTTTCAAATATTCTCTACATTAAAGAAATAGTAAATAGTACAATTTCAGATAATTCAAATTGGTTTCATGATAATAAATAAATAGTAAACAAAGAGAAAATGGTTTCAGTGCAGTTTTCCCTTTTAAAGAAACACTAGTATTCTCCATTGTAAATGAACGAGCCGCAATTAACTGATATTGAAGTATCAACATTATTTAGTGTCGCGATTCTCAGTCTCAAATGGAACGTCAATTTCAATGAATAAAATTGAGTTCATTATGTTACACGTTCTGAAATTTTTCAAATTCAGACAGACTTCATACTGCTCACTGTGGATACATAGTGCATATTTGAATATTCATTCCTGCCAGAGATATAGCATAATATAATGGGGAAACACATCCCACTTTTGTATTACAGAAAAGAATTGTACAAATTATAAACAAATCCCATCCACATAGTTCTTACATACCTCTCTTTATTAAGCTAGAAATTCTACCATTGCCTTGCCTACTTATTTGCAAATCCGTATTTTTTGACAAAAATAACTTTCTCAAGGGTGGCAAAATATTTTCAGTCAAAGATATCTATAAGTAGCTCAACATAGTGCATTTTCAACAGTGTTTTGTATTTTAAATAGGCAATCATACGCAATATTGAAATGAACAATATGCAATTGCTGATGTTAAGATAACAAAATGTCTGGACCTCTCAATTCAAACCTAAAATGGAATATCCACATAAATGAAGAGAATTAGGTTTATCAGAATTATTTCAAATTCAGTCAGCCTTCATGCATATACTTTGCAAATGTAAACCTGTATACAAAACACTGTACATTACACTTGCCATTTAATACAAAATTACTTTTATACAGACTTTTCCAAGTCCAGGTCCAGCCTTGAGCCTTTGCCCCTCACCATTAACACGAAACCTGCTAATGCAATACTTAGGTACCAAGGCATTTTATGCTATAATATTTTCAGTACAAAAACTCCTCTCATAAATCCATTGGATGGTAAATATGGATATTTTTTAATAGCAAACTTTGTCAAGGTTTATTATTTTTATCTCAGTTTGAATTTCACTATATTTATACCAGTCAAAATATTCATAACACTACAAAATGTAAAACACAGTACTTAACAGATACAACAGTACCACACTACTCCTGACCATTGAAAGCTTCCCCCTCATCAAAAGCCAACTAGCCCTCGATCCTCCCTTGGATTTCTCTGTTAACCATGAACTGCCTGATAAAACAACTTCCTTAAGTTGTACAGTATTTTCTACACCAAACAACCATTCCTCTCAAGAAATATTATTTTCTGGATTTGTTGATGGAACATCACATTGAAAGGTCACAATGTATTGAAAACTGTCTAAACCTTCAACAATGAATGGTGTCATTAAGCCCTCACAATAACTGAAGAGTTGACAGATATTAACTGCACACTTCAGAATTCTAATAGAAAAGAAATGAGAAACTAAATTAATTAAAATTGTATTTACCTGAACCAACAACTTCAAACATTTCTTTGTGTTCTTTCAGCACCACATATATTAAAGGAAATTCTATAACAGTTTTATTTCTCAAAGCTGACTTTAAAGTCATAGTTGTGTCTATTTCAAAGAATCTTGCAGATGATTTCATCACATGTTCTGCTTTTAACAGAAGACATACTTCTGAAAGTCCTGCTGATTGATAAAACTGAAGGTTGTCTTGTAACTCTTTTGGACAACTCTTACAGTCAAGGTATTTATTAACAAGAGTAGAAATTCGTGTATCTTCTAATGCCCTGTTGGAAGAAAATAAATAAATCAATAAATAAATAGAGAGATGAGATAGATTGTTCCTACAAGCATAGCATATAAATGGGACAAACAAAAAATGTATTAACCTTTCATCAACTGCTTTTATGAATTCTGCTTGAGGGAAAACCCACTCAATGCGCCATGATATCTTCTGTGTCTTCCAATCAAAATAAGTTGTATTGCTCTTATGGCGTGCAAAATGTTGAGGCAAAAATAAAATCCTTGCTCCTCTACTTGTCACTGCGTCTCTCAGCCTGCTCAAATGCTATAAATTCAAACATGGAATAATTAAATTGGTTAAAGTAGAGAACACAGTACACCCTAGTGAAGCAAGCAGTGGAGAGGGAAAGATGAGAGTGAGTGGGGAATGCGAGGAATTAGAAGGGGGCTCCTAACCCCTCCCTCTAAAAATTAAGAAAAGTGCTCTGAAATAAATGAATAAAACTTACCCAAATGCTATTTCTTCACATTTCATATCGGTTGGAGAGACCCCCAAGGAAAGCCAAGAACCTTTCATATATACTTTGCTTCTTGCAAGCCACATCCCCTTTGTACACATAAACCCTTACACAATCAATCCATGGTTTTGAATCTACTTAATCGCAGCCAAACATCCCTTAATTTATAAAGGCCCGGGTAAATGTATGTATTCTCCCATCATAACACAGTGACTCGAAAATCATAAAATCACAAAGAATCATAAGAGTGCAGTAAATGTAACAGTTCAACAGAAACTTGGCTAATCACTTTAGCAGCTACCCGAACCTACACAAAATATCAATATAAAACTGGAAAATTACAGCTATGTAACTTTTGCTTCAAAAGACAGAATAGTTATGGTGCTCGGACAAGGTACTAGGATGTGAAAAGACTTAACAAAAAAAGGAACCAATCATGAAGCATTAAAATTATTTTAGTAGGTAATTTTTTTAAATTTATTTACATCGCCCATATTTTGCTTATTATAATTACATTTTATGTCATGCACTTTGCTCACTACCCCTGTGTTCCAAAAGAGTCTCCTCTAAACCCCTCTAACCAGTCCTTATACCCTCCACCATGAATTTCCCCCTCATCTGAGGGGCGCAAAGCACTAAGTTTAAAGAACTTCCTTAAGTTGTATTGTGTTCTCTACTCCAGTCATTTCATTGACAAACCTTATGTAATATTTAATTTCAGTTATTTTCCTTTCAATCCATACTTACTACAGGCAGTTTTCTATTCCATCGTGTAAAATGCTTCATAGTATCACGCTTATAATTTTCAACAGATCGAGTTGTTTCTTCTAACATTCTGTAATCTGTCACAAAGGCATTAGATAAATGTCATAAACATGTTTTTTAAGTCAAGTAATTAATAAATACAAACCACTCAAAAGATCCAAATTTGTGAACTCTGATATCCGCTTAAATGCAGTTTTATCTCGTTCGCCTGAACAATTGAGTTCACTTTTATGTTTTTTCACACACGATAAACTGCAAGACTTAATCTCACACCGTGGACATGTGTACTTTGCTGGGCACTCGCCACAACCTTCACAAGTTCCTAACCTATGCAATAAAAAATGATGCATTACTTCCAATGCGTCAACATCAACACTTATTAAATAATAGTTACTCTCAGGTTTATCGTGCCACTCACTGATATCGGTCCCATGACAGTAATTAATATCAAGCATACCTATTTTCACATTCTAGCGGGTCATCATTTTCAATTTTTACAGTAACTTCAGAAGTATCTTCTATCCTATATTACGCAAAAAAATGTAGCATTATTTTCAATTTGTTTTCCATTACAAAATAATATATCAACATACCCTTTTCACAATCTGGCGGTCACATTTTCAATTTTACAATAACCCAGAAGTATCCTCTAACCTATAATGAAAAATTTAACATTAATTCGAACTTGTAGACATTGTAATTTGTTAATGATTGATATCACACATACCAGTTTTCATGCGCTGTTGGTTCTGCATTTTCAATTTTAACAATGACTTCGGAAGTATCTCCCAATCTATAAACGATAAAAGAAACATTATTATCACCAATTACTTGGCAAATCAGACATACTAAGTAATGTCAAACATACTTATTTTCACTTCCTGGTGAATCTGCATTTTCAGGTTTCACAGCGACTTCGAAAGTATCTTCCATGATTCGTTTATATGGTTTGTGAATAACGTGAACTCACACCTCAGGTTCCTCAATACTTCTCAGTCACGATACACGATTGTAAACACTAGGACACCATAACCATACCTTCGGCAGGAAACACGTGCTGTTTCACCGTGCGTTCAGTACCGAACACCGAAGACTTAAAAATCAATGCTGCCACCATGATGCAAGGATATACCTCGGTATACCCAGATGTACCCAGACGTGGAGAAATTTTGTTGCGGAATGAAAATTATCGATTTTCGAACAAAATATCGATAATTTTGGTGGGATTCTACATCTACCTTGATAATATGTAAAGTAGTATTAACTTAAGATAAAGTGTATTAAAATAAAGATGGTATTAAATTAAGAAATGGTCAAGTATTCACCACTTCACCAAAACAGTTTTTGGAATGTTCTTCAAAATGGATGTCCCCCGATCGATATGCCCGCACTCAAGGCCCAGGGATTTTGACATATTTTTTTTACTTTCGGAAATACTTTAAATGTAGTCCTTAGAATATTTTCAAAATTATCTCGAAAAGTCTCTAATTTTTTCTATATTTTTATTTGCACGATCACAGCAAAGAGCACTTAAACCCTATGTGTAATTAAAAAACACCTGAATTTTCGAATAATTCAAAGGTCAAATTTTTTAGGATCCACTACTACAGCTGTATAATTAACGGCTCTTTTGTAATGAAATATGTTCTTCAAAATTGTATCCTAGAACGATGTCTTTTTTTAATATGAGTTGTGTTTGCCTAATCTTGAATGATTGTGACAACTTTCCAAAAATTACATGAACAATTTACTAAAAATAACTTCATGTTTTTGCTTTAAATTTTTGAAATGGATAAAGCCAATGATATTTGAGTCATTTTGATCTTTTAATAAAAAATTGCATATATGTAGCAAAATTATTTACAATATTTCGCTGTGGTCAACGTTAGCATCTAAACCGGCCAGATGATTTTCTGCAAAATTGATATTTCCCCCATTGATCTGAACTAACTCAACTCCTTGCGAATTTGATATTTTGATTTTGGGCAATATTTTCCAATTTTTCTCAAAATGGCTTCAATTTTTAAATTAAACTTTGTCATCAGATAGCGTAAAGGACGCTTAAAAACGGCAGAGGTATCGTTATTTTAAAACCTTAATTTTCTAATATTGCGAAAGATCAAAAAATTTTCGAACTCTTCCTGCAAGTACAATATTGACGATAGAAAATTTGCTTAAAAAAATGTGTTCATCAAAAATATCTTTAAAAAGGTCCTGTTCAATGTTTTCGAAAAATCAGTATTTTCGCTTATATTTTTCCTGAAATATAAGCATGTTTAAACATTTATTTTTACAAAAAAAACTCCTAAATTTTTCCTTGACTCTTTCCTGGTATATAGCAAAGGACGATAAAAAAAGTCGTGTTAATCTCATTTCCGGCGAACTCCGTATTTTCGAAATTGCAATAAGTTAACATTTCAAAGCTACAAAAGGGATTGATTGATTGATTTTTTCGTGTTTCCGGGCGCTTCAACTGCTTCGGTCATTAGTCCCGTTAGTGCAGTGTATGATTTTTTTTCTCGGGAGATGGCGGTGATCTTCCCCCGCTGGATAGCGAGATCCGGCACCGACCTTCCGTCGGCTAGTGGGGTTTCCCCCTAACCAGGACTCTCCCACCAGCGGGGCACCGCCTCAGCCGGGACAAGCTCTAAGCTCCCGACCGGTCTCCTGAAATATGTAGTAGTGTAGTGCATGTTAGTGTAAGTGTGTGTGTGTGTAAGAGGAGAGGATAGGACAAGGAAGAGGAAGGAAAGATCGCGCGGGGTCCGTGGCCCGTTTGATAGGGTACTGCTCCGGCATTCGCCTGGTGTTGATCGGAGAAACCACGGAAAACTACCGATCAGAGCAGCCGGCCGCTAGAATTCTCCTCCAGACAGCGACTGAATTCGACCAAGCTGAAAAGCTAGTGTCGAAAATCCTGCCGCCGTCAGAACTCGAACCTAGGACCTCCCGGTCAGAGGCGCTGCAGTGACATCCGTTGATGCACTGAGCTACCGCTACCGGTTACAAAATGGAAGATATAGATTTTTGCCTTGAGCAAAATCCATTTTAAACAATGAGCTCTTTAAAAGAAGATTTAAAAAAACGAGTAATTTTTGCGTAATTTGCACTTCTAATGAAAACATTTTTAAAACATTTTTTTCAAAAACCGCTCCAAACTTTTTCTTTATTTTTTTCGCAATTAAATTCGCAAAGCCTCGAGTTCAATCAGATCGATTGACACTTTTGGAGAAAATTGTTGTTTTTTCTAAAAATCATCCTAAAAGCAAACACCATAGTAAGATAATGAATATTTTCCCTCATTGATTTATTCGTTTTATTTCTTTTGGACACGTTCTTAAACTTACAATTTGATTATAAAGATCAATTAACCTACTTTTGCCTACAGACATAATCTGTTTGTGAGCGACAAACCAACTTGTTAAGGAATCACAAATCTATTTTACTACCATGACGGTGTGTCAATACCAACTCAAAAGCCGCTATCTTATACCGTAGGAGGCCACAACACTCCTCTCTACAATCATTCTCAGGATAAATGATGGTTTTGTTCAAGCATTGCAACAAACCATCGAAGAAAGAAAGAAGGAAAGAAGGAAAGAAGGAAAGAAGAAAGAAAAGAAGGAAAGAAGGAAAGAAGGAAAGAAGGAAAGAAGGAAAGAAAGAAAGAAAGAGGAAGGAAAGAAGGAAAGAAGGAAAGAAGGAAAGAAGGAAAGAAGGGAAAGAAGGAAAGAAAGAAAGAAAGAAAGAAAGAAAGAAAGAAAGAAAGAAAGAAAGACGAACGAACGAACGAACGAACGAACGAACAAACGAACAAACGAACAAACGAACAAACGAACAAACGAACGAGCGAACGAACGAACGCAGATTATGTAATCATTGTATGTAACGTAAGTATCGTCGCATCAAATCACAATGTATGCGTTCTAATATGTCCTTAAAATCCTTAAATTATTACATTTTTCTAAAGCGCCTCACTCCGTACTACACGTTTTCCGAAAAGTTGGGTACCAAAACGACTCTTTGCCCGCTGCATGTGGAGTTCCTCAAGGATCGATTTTAGGCCCTATTCTGTTCCTACTTTACGTAAACGATATGCCCTCGACGATTCGAAACGGAAGAACGGTTCTCTTTGCGGATGATACGAACATCCGTTGCAATAAAGAAACAGTAAATAGTACAACATCAGATGTTTCAAATTGGTTCCGAAATAACAAATTAATAGTAAACGAAAAGAAAACGGTTTTAATGCAGTTTTCCATTTCAAATAAACAATTCTGTGCTCCATTGAAAATGAACAGTGTACCATTGACTGATGTTAAGGCAACAAAATTTTTAGGTCTCTCAATTCAGTCAAACCTTAAATGGAACGTCCATTTAAATGAATTGAACACAAAATTAAGTTCATTATGCTACGCGTTCAGAATTCTTGCAAATTCAGTCAGCCGTCAAACCTTGTACGAATAATAACCAAATCCACGCACGTGATTCATGTAAGCTCTCTTCATTAATCTAGGAATTCTACCATTACCGTGTCTTTTATTTACGAATCAGTGGTTTTTGTAAAAAATGACTTGCTCAAGGGCGGGAATATATTTTCAGAAAATGCCGAAGTCTATTGCTATAACACTCGACGTAAAAGTCATATTCATCAGGTGACAGTATCAACAGCTCATTACAAAAAATTCACATACAATACATGTACATTATTTTACAACACTTTGCCAGATGACATTAAACGATTAAATTCAATAGAAAAGTTTAAATCCCAAGTGAAATCGTTTCTGCTGCATAACTGTTTCTATACAATTAGAGACTATACTGAGCATCACAAGAAAAGTAACATTAATTTTAACAATGATACATAATGCATTATTTACCATTTGGACTGTATAAATGAGTATAAACAATCTGTAACAACTATTGTACTACAACTTCCGGGTCAATGACCCCCATCTCGATCAGGTTTTTCGTCCAGTTTCCCTGATCCATTGAGCAAATGCTGAGATGGCCCCTTGTTTTGCTTCTGGACATAAATGTAACGTCATTTTCTGTGCACGTCTTCTAGAATTCAGTGGGAAATACAATTATTCAAATTATCGTTTCCATGTTGTCGCGGCAGGAATTAATAAGAGCGAAAATTTATTGCTTATTTATCCTTGAAAATAGATTTTATTACATGGGAGTTTTTTGTTTTGTTTTTTTCTCCCTTTCAAAATTCAAAATTTATTGCTTATTTATCCTTGAAAATAGATTTTACTACATGGGAGTTTTTGTTTTTGTTCTCCCTTTCAAAAATTCAAAATTTAAGTAGTATATGACTTAGTGTAGGGATCACAGAATTTTGAAAATGTGCACACAATTCACTTTTTCCCATAGCACGTCATACGCAGTTTTTAACTGTTTTTTGACGTAAAAATAAATAAATAAATAAATGAAAGTTGATCAGTTGCTTTGTCGAGAAAATTGAGTGCAGATATTTTCCATACCAATTCAGCAAGATTTACAAAGCGCGTATTGTGCGTACGGGTGCAGCTAGTCCCATTTATTCCGCAAGACGACGCCATGGAATGAGGCCCGGGGATGAGGCCCAGCGGCCAGGCGCGCGCTGCCAGATGTCCTGGGCAGGAATCCACAAGGCCAGCGGGGCCCGGGGCAAGCGGTTTCTGGACACGTTCCCCGCCTCATTGACAGGCCGCGCTGCCCGCTCGCCGCAGTCCGCTAGCGACCCCACTGGCGGGAGGAGGGGGGGAGGTGTTGCGCATGGACGAGTTGTGGAAGGATGAGGCGAAAAGAGAAATATACATGAAATCGTTTGGAAAAAAAACTGATTCCTCTACAAGACAATTTATGTAGGGTGCGTTTAGTTTGATTAGCTCGTTTATCCGGGTGCTTGCAGAGGCTACATTTTACCACATGTGCCACGTCGGTTCTTTAAAACATATTTTTTTACATACAAAAAAGTTGCGTAAAAATTCTGCTGCGTTATTTTCTTAAATAATGCGATCAGTATTTGACGATTCTAAGTAATAGGATTGCATTCATTATAACGGAAAAGATATCTCTGGGTCTTATTATTCAGAATCTTTCTACTCTACGCCAGTAGTTTGCAGGTAGGATTACAAGGTGTAACTGAATCTATTTATTACAGAACAAGGTTTGAAGCAGAAATTATCCGCTTAAAGTGAGTGCTAACACCCACATTGTTATAACTATTTAGTCTGCAAAGTCCGCTGTGAAAACAGAACTTAATGAACGCGAAAATGTCGATCAGAAAAGTAGAAAGTAGAGTTCAGAACGTTAAGACTGATGTTGCGTTCATTGTTGTGGTTTTATCAACTTCGAAAAACAAAGCAAAACCTTACAATATACTGTATATATACGATGTATGAAATTCCCGACTTGTGAGAGTCCACCTCTCATAATTTCAATGGAAATGCAATATTGCATCCACTGAGCAATCACAGTTATTTTGCATCATCAAAATTGTTAGAATTGTTGACTTTCTGAGAGGTAGTAGATCACCAAAGGATACCAGCAGTATTAGTTGATAGAAATGTCAATAGTTTCTCCGGGAAAGTGGATTTGTCATTTTGGTTGCGAATCAATCTTACGATAATTGCGCTTCAGTGAGTGGAGGAAATATAGATATAAGATATAACTAGTGGTGCTAAAACAACATACACTTTCTCGCAATGTTTCTAACATTTTCAATTTCAAAATTCAGAGTTTACAACGAAAATTAGGCCTGCCGCATTCTTTTAGGCGTCTTTTACTCTTCCCTTGGGAAAAATATAAAGAAAAATTTGGAGCCTGATTTTTTAGATTTTTGTATACATTTCATTAACTTCGAGCATAAATTGTGCATCAGATTATTTAAAAGAAGCTGTACATAACTTTTTTAAAGATCTATTTTTTAGAACAGATGCCATTTAAGAAAAAATCTCTATCACCAATTTTGTTCTTTTCCCATTTTAATGTTGTTCGATTTTTGAGAATTTTTTTCAAGAAATGCCTATACCTCGCACAAAATTACTCAAAAACTACTCAGAATATTGTCGGATCCTGGTAACAAAAAAGTGAATAAATTTGTTCCTAAATGTACTAAGTTACTCTAACACCTTGTGTATTAAGAATATGTTTTGTGTATAATCGATACCAAAAAATAGATTGACAGCAGTCATAAAATCACTATCTTCAATATTGTAGTTGTGTAAAGACACCGAAAAAAATAACTTTTGTGATTTTAGAACATGTAGAGAATTCTACGAAAATGAGACATTCGCCATTTTTAAGCAATCTGGACGCTATTTGAGAAGAACATTTAAATAAAAACTTTGAAATCCTTTTTGAGAAAATTTTTAAAATAATGAGTATTTGTGTAAAGTACCCTCAAAATCAAAATATCCGTTTCAAATCACAAACCTTGGAATTCATCCAGATATCAATTTTGGAGAAAATTTTCTGAACGGTTTAGGTACTAGCGTTGACCACAGACGAACAAACGACAAACCGACAGACGGACAGAGCGACAGACGGAAAAAAAGGACAGACGACTGTCGTCAGTAAATTTTCGGTATCAAGTACACACAAAACATGTATTCTTAATACACAATTTTCTATATGCTTCATTAAATAGCATACACGTTCCACTTAAAGTCTTGATAACTAGGCATTTTAGGATTCCCTGGGTTCCTTAGACTTCCCCACGGGATTAAGAAGTTCATTTTCTCCATTTACTACAAGCAAGGCTAAATTGTTCGATCGTAATTTACAAATTGTGTGTAGAGCTTAATAGAGCTGATAGCAATTAACGAGATAGTCAATAGATCGCCTCAAGACATGATCCCCAACGTCTTGAGGACACTGACTGTTGATCGTGGTATAGCCCCAGAGGTTCCAAACACCACTGGCAGGATTCTGGCGTTGGGCACTCCATGACGTTGGGCTGCTAGGGTTTGGTACTTTACCACTTCTTCCTCCTCTGCTTTTAGAAGGTTAGACCCATCCTCGTGGCGGACAGTCACATCGTCCACGTGGACCCCCTCCCGGCTTTTTATTACCAGGTCAGGTTTGAGTCTAACCCCTTCGGCAACGGAGAAAGTGGCTTCCGTGACATGTGTCTGATTTCCGGAGCATGTTAGAGGAAGTAATTTACTACATGTAGGAACAAATTTATTCACTGTTTTGTTACCAGGACCCGACAATATGAGTTTCTCTGACGAAAAATCGCTGATGTCTGCCGCAGGATTACAATATTTTCTTTTTACTACGTAAGTTCTCAGTAAGGCAAAAAATTCAAAATGGAATATCGTTTGGAGAGATGAGGACGAGAAGTTGGCAATGGCCACATCGTAAAGCAATAAGCGGCCAAATTTGGAGAGGTGGGCCAAACGCTGTCGAAATGGGTCGCAATTGCACAAGCGCAGAAAGGCGACGCGAAGGAACGTAAGGTGCTAGGAAAGAAACGTTGAGATACGAGTTAATTGAACATACACGGAGAGAAATGAAGAATGATGAAATAAAATATCAGGACGAATTCTCTCTTTAGAATAGCGCAAAATTCAGCAAACTGTCGTTACAAGAACTGAGAGGTCGACGGCCATTTAAGTTGGATTGGAAATCTATTTTAAAATATCAATGGTATCAGTAAAATATCTCATAAAAGTAAAATATAGCACGAAATAATTTTCTTCTTTATTTTTTAAATTCAAGCTACTTCTGTGTATTTAATTTAAAAATATTATTTCATTTTTAAGCATAAATTGCTCATACAAAAAGTATAAAATCCACATTGACATAATGGTGTTGAGTAATGGGGATCAACCAGTAACTTACATATAGTGAATTTCAAAGATATCAATGAAAATATTGAGGAAAAATTAAAATGCTTATTATGTATGTGTGTACTTTGGCGCAATAGCCTCTGACCTAAATGAACCTGACTGAAATAAATTACCTCCCCCTGAATATTAGTAACGCACTGAAAAACAAGACTAAACCGTTATTCCTCAATATATTTAGATGTACGAATACCAAAAACTAGTGGCGCTGCAACAACAGATACTTTCTCGCATTATTTTGAACTTTTGCAAGTTTCAAAAATTCAGAGAGTTCAACGAAAATGAGACCTGGACCATTTTTAAGCGTTTTTTGTTCAGTGAAAAAATAAGAAAAACTTGGAGCCGATGAGGATCTTTTTATAAACTTCAAGCTGAAATAATGCGAAAACTACTTATTTTTTCAAAAATTGTATTTGATCTTATTTCAAAATTTAATTTTTCATAACAGATTCCATTTAAGAAATAAACCATCATTAACTTTTCCATTTAAGCAATTTTGAAAAATACGGAGAACCCGCTGAAAATTGTTTTGAAAATTTTTTTTGAAAAACGTTTTTGCTTTCTCGTCTAAACTTCATAATAAGAGAAAGTATTGTAAACGTGCGTCAGAAAACGGAGAAGTTTTGACAGAAAAAACCTTTTGCTGGGCACTGGTATACAAAAAGTGGATAAATCTTGTCGCCGAAATTAATGCAATTATAAAAAATAACATTTTCTCAAAAACCTTTCAAATGTTTTCTTCATTTTTTCACGGATAAAACAAGAGATATTGAAAGAATGGCGCAGGTGTAATTTTCAATAAACTCCGTATGTTCGAAAATTACAAATTTAGAAATAATGCGTGAAAGTATATGTACCAGGAGTTTTACCTTCCTTCGATATGTGCGAGGAAAAAAAAATAAAGAAAAAAATTGGCCCTTCATTTCTCCATATGTCCCCCACTTACCCTTCACCTGTCCCTGAACTATCCCTCATCATTTCATCTGTCCCCACATGTCCCCTTCCCATCCCCAAAAACTCGTGTTCTATCCAAACCCTCCTGTCCTACAGAATGTCATGTCCGAACCAGACACGCAAACCTTGTTTAAAATGCCAAGAAGCATTGCTTCCGAGTTATGAGCGACTCTGTTTTGTATGTCATAATTTGCAAACTTCTGTTGCTTCTTTTGAAATCTGTTGGATGTAGAACTGCGATGTAATTCTTTACCCACTAGTAGCACACTTGGAGGATTTTGTGTCCATGGTCTCTTATAAACTGGAAAAACTGTCATTCTTTTTAAGCGAATGATATACTACACAAAGTATTACAATTTTTAAAATAAGATAAATTATAACTAAATTCCAAAGTCACAAAATTCCTGGGTGCTACGACAATGTAGCACAATGTATAATGAACACTAAAATAAATATAGGGTTGTTGTAGTCATTTTCAAAGTGTAAGTGGTTTTAAAGGTGGAAAAAGGATGGAAAGAGGGTTTTTTTTTATAGCAGCGTTATAAACGACATTATCTATCGCAAGAAATCGTTCATAAAATGGCCTCTTACGGCACAAATGATGACGTATTAGACTTTACTGTACGAAAGATTGCGTCATCACACATTCAGCCAATCGCAACGAGAGAAGCTTGAGGAGGTAGCGGTAGACGGATCAGCCGTTGTCAAATACTCGAGACGTCACAAGTTGTTTCTCAAAATGAAGTTTGATTCACTTAAACATTTATAATGCTGTTATACAAAAAAGAGCATATCCAACGCGTTTATAATGTTGCTTTATTGCATTCGTACAAATTTGAAAACTCACTCCTAACGTCGCTCTTTTTCAA
This sequence comes from Teleogryllus oceanicus, assembly GCA_964035755.1. Lineage (NCBI taxonomy): Eukaryota > Metazoa > Arthropoda > Insecta > Orthoptera > Gryllidae > Teleogryllus > Teleogryllus oceanicus. The sequence continues at coordinate 14,388,005 of CAXIVR010000002.1, forward strand.
AACGTACTCACGCAATAAAGTTTATCATTACAAACTAATTGCATAAACTACTATTATTATTTTTTAGTTTAGTTAACTAAATATACTCACTAATCCCATGAAAAATCGTTGATTATCTCTAAGTTAATAGCACGCGTGCAATTAAAATTCCACCGGGCAATTAAAAATTCACAGCTACCAATCAGAATACAGAAAAAATAGCAAAATCGTTTAATTAAGAAACTACTAGCATACCCGTGCGAGGACTTTCGCATGTGAAATTCCGCCGTCTTCCCTATTTTTCCATTTCCATATTAAGCCTATAATAAATCTTTTTATTCAAGTCCCTCTTATTCTAGAGGGCCTTGCTTTACATAAAGCACGAATGTGAATCTTTTCTTGAATTCTGACGAAGTAATATATCTAAACAGTGTTTAAAAGTAAACTTTAGACTATTCCTAATATTTTCATAACTGATTGATCATTAAAAAGTAAAAATCAAGTGCCACGGATGGTTCTAAGTGCTCAGTGTGAGAAGTGAATTGATGCCAAGTAGGTCAGCACACGCGCCGGTCCGTGAACTGTGTGCTTTGTGCTGGTGCGTCAACAAGTGAACAAAATAACTTTTCTCCGAAAGTTATTGTGAATTGTGTGCCAGTTATATAGTTTACAACAAGTACAGCAAATATGTTTATGTGTCAGAACAGTTACCATTCTGTGTTCTCAAATTTGTTCAACAACAGCTACCGGTGTGGCAGCAAGTGATTAATTCTAGGGTTGATCCCGGGTTTAGGGTGGCACGGTTCCTTTGGTTCCTTTTATGATTCATTATTTCTCGCGATTCCTGTGTTTATAGTTGCGCAATTCACTATAACAACTGAATTATTTATGTTCAATGTTACATGAGAAGAAGTCACCTGATAATTTGTTCGCGTGGAATTGTGTGTATTTTCGCATTTCAAGTCTTCTTCAAATAGGCTTGTGTGTTTACTCAGATGGAAGGTATGAATTTTCTTAAAAGTGAGTGCTCCCTTTAAAATAAATTCTCTTAAAAGTGAGGGAGGTATGTAATACAGCGTGAGCGCCGGAGCGACAGCGGAGGCGCGAACCAGTCTCGAGAGCGAGGGCCGGGAGGCCCTCGCGAACGTAGCACGTTGGATCGTTTGGAGCGTTTGGATCCGTCGGGTAGCGACGTGCGGTAGCACGTCGCGGACCACTTGGTGAAAAAAATGAGTTGGTTAAAGAATTGTGTAGGTTATAAAATTTAATTTGTAGCGTGAAAAATAGATTTATACGTACAGGGGGGCTTTGGAGCAGAGGGGTAGCTATTCTCCCGATCTACCTTTATTTTAAATAATTATATTTATTGCTGTAATATCATGAACTTAACTACACGCGACTTCTACGTATAAACAAGGATTCAGTTCATGGAGTCGATTGTCTTCTAATGAACCGAATCAGTGAATCAAAGGAACCGTGCCACCCTAAACTCGAGATTTACCAATCGCAGTTCCTACATCTGCGGCAACACCAAAACCAGCAGCAGCTTTACAATTACAACCAGGTGTACTAAAATTGCAAGGTGAGCCCAGTAATACTCAGCCCGTCAATAGTGCGGAACCTATGCAGTAATCGCAACTACCACAACCCCAACAGCTGTTACAATTGCACCAAGGTGAACCACAATCGCAGCAAGGTGTACTACAATTGCAATGTGCAAGGTGAGCCCAGTAATACTAATTCAGCCCGTCAGTGCGGAATACTTGCAGCAATCGCAACTACCACAGTCCCAGCATCTGTTACAATTGCAGCAAGGTGAAATACAGTTGCAAGGTAAACTCAGTAATATTACTGCTCACTCTGGCAACAGTGTGATGTTTAACAACAAAACAGTGTTCAATTACCTCAGGAGAAATGTATCCAAGTTGTCTAACAATATTGGCACTTCCTCTGCTGAACTCTGGCAGGATGTTACGTATAGTTCTAGAAAACGACAGAGACACAATAATGTTGAACGCCAGGTTAAGATTCTGCATTTACAAAATGAACAGAACTTTGAATCTGTAAATAAGTTTAATGTCCTTAATGAGTGTAATAATACTTCTGAACTAAATAAAACTACACCTGAAACTTCAGATGGAAACCTAAATCAAAACCATGATACAATTGAAAATCAAAATAACAATCCGAAACAACCACCACTGTTTGTTCCTGGTGTATTGGATATTAATAAACTAACAAGCATAATTCAACAACCCGAAATCGAAAGAGAAGGTGTTTCAACTTAAATTTATCCTCAAAGTTATAATTTAAAAGTTTATAATAGCAAAAAAATTAAAATAATGCCAAAAACTGTTGAAGTGAACAGAGCTTTAGTAAAACTGTTCAAACTAAAAGACGTAAAATTCTACTCATATCCGATGAAACAGAAGCGATCATTCAGAGTTGTTTTGTGAAACATTTATACTACTATTGTAATAGAAAGTCTGGAAAATGAAATATCGAAACTAGGACGCAATGTGCGTCAAATATAAAATTCAAAACACAAAATTACTAAAATGCCTACATCAACCTTTTTCATAGATCTGGAACCAAACAACAACAACAACAATGGTGACATCTACAAAATAAGTGACCTTATGAACTGCAAGAAAAGATTTGAACCTCCGCGCACCAAGAAAGACATTCTTCAATGCAAAAAGTGCCAAGATTTTCATCCTATAAGCAAGTACTGTTTTCTTCCGCCTCGTTGCGTCAAATGTTCGGGAAACCACACTACAAAACAGTGCTTAAAAAAGAACAAATCCACAAACCCTGAATGTGTCGTGGGCGGTGAAGATCACCCTGTTAACTACAAAGGTTGTTCAGTTTGTCAACGTGAACATGCTTTGAAATTCAACCGGTCGGATAGTAAATATCAATGGCAAAGAATTCAACAATCTCAACGCAACAATATTTTCATATCAACCTCAACAGCAGTAGCAACTGCCAACAACTGAAGACTTCCCAGTGATAACCCTGAAATTCAAATATGTTTTGCAAACAGAAGCAATTACTCACGAGCTGTTAAATACTGTGAAAACCAAAATATTAGAGAATCACAACAGTTATCCACTAATGAACTAGCAATTATGATTCAACACTCATTTGAAAGGTTTGAACAATGTTTTAAGAAACAATCAGAGCAAATTAGCATGTTAATAAATCTAAACTAAATGCATAGAATTATAACTTGGAACCAAGAATTATGACCTTTCTGATAACGAAAGAATAGATATAATGCTAATATCAGAAACACATTTTACAGAAAATTCTTATTCATGCATACCCAATTACGATGTGTTCTTCTACCAGACATCCAGACGGCATGGTACATGGAGGTACAGCTATTATAATAAAAAACTCAATCAAATATAACATTCTTTGTGAGTTTAAAGAAAGCTATTTACAAGCAACCTCTGTGCGGATCGAAGATAACTTTGGCATTGTTACAGTATCAGCAATATACTGTCCAACAAGACATCGAACAATAAAATAAGATTTCCTGAACTTCTTTCGCCAACTGGAAACAAGATGGAGGCGATTTTAAAGCGAAATATCAGCACTGGGGTTCCCGTTTAAACTCACCTAGAGGAAAATTACTTTTTGAAACTGTCATGGAAGAGGCTTATAGTGCGCTATCTAGTGGGAAACCAACACATTTGCCGACAGACATGCATAAAAATCCTGATGCACTAGATATATTTATCAGCAAATGTATGATACAATCCAACATCAAGGTTGAACATTGGTTAGATCTGAGCTCTGACCACTCTCCTGAAACATGTCGTTTGAGGCGGTACTATCAAAAAAAGTGTAAGTCCTGTCCTGACCAATAGACATACAAATTGGAATGCATTTCAACAATGGTTAAATGAAAATGTTTCTGCCAATATACCATTAAAGACTAATGACGATATTGATTATGCTGTAGAATATATTACTGAATGTATCCAAGAGGCATCTCGAAACTCAACTCCTAAAATCCAGCACTGCTCCAAAACTGTTAATTACCCACTATTCATCACGGAACAAATAGCTCAAAAGAGAATTTTAAGACTAATTTCACAAAATAATAGAACCCAAGAAAACAAAAATAAACTAAATAATGCTGCACAAAAACTGAAGAGACTATTACAATAGTAAAATTCTAACACTTTTAAAAATTATTTAAGCAAAATCACTCCGTAAACAGGTAATAAATACTCACTCTGGAGAGCTACAAGAAGATTGAAGAGACCAAGAGAACATGTTCCTCCGATTAGGTGTGCCGGACAGTGGGCTAAGACTGATCAGGGGAAGGCTGAATGATTCGCTCAGCACTTATCAAACGTGTTCAAACCATTTGCGTCATACCGTGACTAATCTTGAAATTTGTTATAAATTCCACCCCATTGTTCCATTAAGTTTTAACCCGATCCCTTCAAGCGTTTTCTCAATATTTAAATAAAACTATCCTTTCCATTAACTTCCTTATGTCAACAATCACCTCCATATTTCAGATTGTGAATGCAAATGCATGATTCCGATAATTTCCGAAATCTAATGAATCCCTGATCCAATTTTGACGATTCCACGTTCTAATGCTTCTAAAAGTTTTCCTTTATTTAATGTTTACACTGGATTTCATTCTTTTCCGCGCATTCAGTCAATTTGGAAAATTGTCTGCGCGCGGCGCTGTCGTCTTCTGTCTTTTCAAAATATAAATGTTAATATTGTATTGGAAAATCCGTACTTTTGGTAACTTTAAACCACCGGGATTATCGTAAATCATTACATTACTTTTCTTGGGAAGTAATGTTTTCATGACTTTGTCAGCTTCTTCTAATATTTTATCCGCAATATGTTCAGTACCTTTCATTTGCAAATATTTCGTGGAAACAAACACAATGCAAGGCCCACTAAAATAGATCTTTTTCATAAGCATTATGCCGTCATTGATTTTGTTTTATTTTTTCATGTTTCCGGGCGAGTCACCTACTTTGGTCATTAGTCCCGTTAATGTAGTGAATGTTTTTTCTCGGAAGATGGCGGTGATCTTCCCCGGCTGGATGGCGAGATCCGGCGCCGACCTACTGTCGACTAGTGGGGTTTCCCCCTAATCAGGACTCTCCCACCGGCGGGTACCACCTCAGCCGGGACAAGCTCTAAGCTCCCGACCGGTCTCCCGGAATATGTGATAGTGTAGTGCATGCTAGTGTAAGTGTGTGTGTAAGGGGAGAGGATAGGACGAGGAAGAGGAAGGACAGATCGCGAACGATCCGTGGCCCGTTTTGTACTGCTCCGGCATTCGCCTGGCGTTGATCGGAGAAACCACGGAAAACTACCGATCAGAGCAGCCGACCGCTAGAATTCTTCTCCAGACAGCGACTGAATTCGCCCTAGCTGAAAAGCTAGCGTCTAAAATCCTGCCGCCGTCAGGACTCGAGCCTATGATCTCCCGGTCAGAGGCGCTGCAGTTGATACACTGAGCTACCGCTCCCGGCCAATATGAAACATTAAAGATGTGCTTGAATTTCTCAAAATTTAAATTATTCCTAAATGGAAATAAAAAACTATTGGACGCAACATGCGTATAAAGGGGTGTAAAATTGCACTCGTGGTGTACGAATAATAATGTATAATTGTATAATAATATATAATCGTATAATAATATATAATCGTATAATAATATATAATCGTATAATAAAACTCGCTCCCATCGTCGCTTTTTTTCTTGAACATACCATCTGGCAATTTTCCCCCTCTTTACATACTCGGTTCTTTAATTACTATAACTTCAGCCCAGGAATCTAAAAAGTCTGAAAACAATTCACAACAATCTATGTTTTGAACGGGAGTTTTGAGATTTTCGAGTGTTCCAGTGTCTGTTCCAGTGTTCTATCCATGTAAAAATTGCCTTTAGTTAATTTTTAAAAAAATATTTTTTGTTTGAATTTGCCGCCGAGAAAATATTAAAAAATATTTTTGATAGTGTAGATTATTTTCTCATTTTCATTTTCTTTCAATTAAAAAAGATAATGTTAAGTTGACAAGCAAATTGAAAACACGTTTTTGGCTGTAGAGGGTGGGAGTGGAAGGAAGGGACTAAGACACCTTAAAAAACTTGTTTTTATGTTAAAGTCATAATTTAACTCATACGGCATTTGATTTTAGAGAAATGTTTACCATCTTATCTCAACATACATATGCATATGGACAGGAAATTAGTGTCTTAGTGGAAAAGTGTTAAAAATTGGCGTTTTATAAGAAGCGTTTCTTCCAGATTGTTTCAATAAATTGCGAAGTATTGATTCCACGAAAAATGCAGTACTCTACATTTCTGATAATAATACACCTTTCTGTAAAATGTTCTACTGCGGAAGTATGAGAAAAAACGAAAACGTACGCGAATTGTGAGCTGTTTTTATAAATGCAGAAACTGCTCTCGAAAATCGGTGCAAAATCATATTACTCGAATGAAAGGGCTAAACGAGTGACTAAAATAGTTTCCAAAATTCCTTCAAATTTTGGGAGGTTGAACTTTTAATTTCCTCTTGGTTCATAACTATCGATGCTTTGATTGAAAAGTGCTGTTTTTTTTCAAGAAAATGCATTGTTGTCATTCCCACATGTAATGAAGCATCGCTATGAAAATGAGCTTAAAAATTTTATTTCCGCAATACATTTAGATGTGTGACAAGACTAATGATACTGACAATATAATTAAAATGGAAACAAAATACTGTAAGAGAAAAGAGAGAGTCGTTGTTCAATAACATCACGTTCGTCCGACTTTCATACGATCGATATGTAAATGTAAATAGAAAGCTGATTTGTAAAGCAAATTTCCACACTATTTGTCAATCATCATTGACATCGAACAACTGAAACAAGAAGTGATCTCTACATAGTATTTGAGTAACTGCGAGTGTGCGTGTGTGCGGATACGTCACTCACGGTTTGTACCAATTTCCGTTCTCCAATAGAGACATACGAGGACATCCAATAGAGACATTCGATGCATCTGTCTTCTGGTGGGGAACTGATAATTTGACGTCGGATCCGACCAGAAGGTTTCACGAAACTTCTAAAATCGTGTTTTGGCGTGTTTTTGGCTCTGCGATTTTAGTGGATATCTTGGGAATTAAAACAATACCACTTAAACCGATCTAGGTAGGTGGAGTTGATTCAACATTGGTATTATTCGCGCACCTATTCTTCAGTTCTCGCTTCACTAGTTGCGAGAGGAGTTTGGTTATTTTCACAAAAGGAATTTTATAACAAATTTGCAGTTCGTTTTGCAATGCAAAATAGATTCTATTTCACAGGAGCAAACATTTCTGATGCTATGTCTTTTCAATTTGGACATTCTGTCTGCAAGTTATTCGTTTATCCATGACACCACCTTAGGGATAAATGTTACAAACTTCTTAACTATGTATGAGGGATAGAAGATGACTTTACGAAGAAGTGTCCCAAAATAACCGGAATAGCATTGCCGTGGGCAGAGCTTGTGGAGTACGCATTTCTGCCGCTAGGCGCAACTCATTGCCTCATTGGGCGTGTAGCGCAACTCATTGCCAGTTCAGTGCCGCCCATGTTGTCGACCTGGCTTGTCCTGTTCGTTTGCAGCGATTGTTTTTGCTAGCGTTACTTTGTTCCTGTTTCATTTTTTATTATGGCAAGTTTAAGTGATCAACGTGCAGCAATGAAATTTTGTTTCCTACTCGAAAAAAATGCTGCTGAAAACTGTTTTAATGTTTAAATTAGCTTACAACGATGACGCTATGAAAAAAAACTCATGTGCACGAGTGGTTTGCTCGGTTTAAAAATGTCGACATGACGACTGATGACAAACCTCGTTCTGAACGTCCATTAACTGCCAGATTCGACAAAAATGTTTAAAAAATTTGAGAACTTGGGTTCAAAGACTGTCGACAAACATTGAAGAGGTCAAGTAAAAAACGAGGGAGGAGCTGTCAGCCATTTCTCAATTTGACTACAAAAATTGTTTCGAACTATAGAAGCACCGGTGGGACAAACGTATTAGTTATAATGGGGACTGTTTTGAAGACGATAAAGTTATTTTGTAAAACACCTGAAAATATATAGCTTTTAAAAAATAATTCGGTTTTCTTGGGTAACCCCTCGTAAGCCAATGAACAGATGCTGTGATATTCCATGTAACGAAGATTGTTTTTTTTTTTTTTTAAACATCGTTTGTACCAGTGAACAACAGTACAGTATATAATGCACCTACAGTATATAACTACTACAGTATATAATGCACCTTTGAACACTGTTGATACACACACGTGGTTACAAAGACAGTTATTGTGTTGTGTTTAAGAAGTTGGAGTATGCAAGGTAATGAAATTGGGACTGATATTGTGAAGTACGCGGATGAAATTGTGACGACAACAGAAAAATCAAAGCTGATTGTACTGGAGAAATTATAGAAGTTGATAAAAAATGTGTATTCTGAATATCAAGTGGAATGTTTGAAACGGTTTTCCGAAACAAATTCCTTAATGTCGAGAGAAAATATTTGACTTTCGTGAATCTGAAATTTGGTGTAATGGAACTGTTCAAACCAGTGAAATAGGCAATAGAATGAACGTCTTCTTGGGATTAATTTCTTCGTCAACCCGCAACATAGAGTGAAATAAACAATGGATGTATTCAAACTAAAAACTATATTTAAACATTTATAAAAATTGATGTTCAATAATTTCAATAGGAAATCTATATCTTTATTTTCATAAACCTCAAGGGTGTATAAAATGAATTATATCTCTTAGGTTTTCTTTAAACCCACTCAGAAAGTATGTGTTCAATGGTACTCTGTTATATTGGACGATACAAGACTATTACGTTCTTCTAAAATCTTTTCCAGATTTATCTGTTTCATTCAAAAATGTAAAACATGTTGTGTGTTATTTATGTAAATGAAATGGAAACTAAATACGTATCTTCTTATCCACACTACTCATTTTCAATGCGCGAAGAAATTAAAAGAAAGAAATAGGGCAACCCGCGACCACATGAGAGGCGTCTACGGTTTCGTTTAATACTCAGGAAATTGGGATAATAAAACGTCTATGTTACTAATTTCCAATGTGTGCACAAATAGGAAGATAACTGTGCAGTTCCCATACATATGAAAGGTGACTATGGTTTTGTTAGAACCCTGAAACTCGTAAAAATTAAAATAATGAAACAATTTCAATTATCACTACTAAAAGGAAACATTCGATTGAGTTATTTCGTTCATTCTGTTATAGAAGGATTTTCCTAAGAATGAGCCAAAGTGACAGTTCGCGTAACATGTGAACATCACATGTAATTCAGAGAAGTATCCCTCTGCCGCGACAGCTGTTCAGCCACGCCCCTTCGTAAAGTGTTCATGGCTCCTGTGAAAACATCCCTATGCACAAGTCTAAGAGTTTCGCTGAGGTATATGCACGTACACGAGTCCGGAAATATTTAAATTTAATTACGTATGTGGAAAATCTCTTAACAGGCTCTCACAATCAGTAAAAGAATATAAACGAATGTAAATAGAAAGAAAAATGATTTTAAGCCCGAAACACCTGCACCGGTACGCATCTCGCATTCAAGTCTCGGTTTTAAAATAAACATAACATTTATCACAAAAAAGTAAATTTAATGTAATGTTTATAGAAAAAAGTATTTTTACAGAAGAGCACATAACGCTGCACTTCCTAATTTCAATTATTTCTCGCAGCGCACTATATTTTTGTCGGACGAGGACATCATAAAAGGAAGCGTCGAAGCCATTTACAAGTTAGCCAACTGCAAACGAACTAAAGCAGGGAGGGAGTCTGATGGGCTCGAGGACACAATGACCACAAAACCTTCAGTTATGTTGCCAGCACTAGCTGTCACTTTGGTCCATCCTTAGGAAAATCGTTCTATATTGTCTGTAACGACTGAATTCTCTTACGCAATGCGTCTCTGTTTACAACTCAGATGACGTCATATGACAGCAAGGTTCCCAAGGAAGAGGCCACCCGTCGTTAGATATTTGTTTTTATGTGTTGCTTAGTGAAACAGCATTTTTTTCTTGTTTTTACAATGTAAAGAATTAATGTACTGTATATTATACCATACTACGTTATTGCAGTCATCGCGAAGACGTATTTATTGTTCTTGGGCAGTTTTTGTGCTACTTTTTGGAAATCAAATTTGCCTGGCTTCGTTCAGCAGCATTATTGCAGCTGCAGCCACTAATAATTAAATATTTTGAAAAATATTTAAAAACTGAAAGTGATTTGTATGTGAAATACTTAAGGGTACCACAGCCTCCCTTAATAATATCGGAAATATTTTACTTTGTATGATTATAGTACATTTCTGTTAGCGTTTTCTTTTTACTTTCTCGCCTTACGAAGTTTTTTGTAAGAAGAGGAAGTTACGTAATCGCGCGCCGGAAAACGGCGAATTTTCGTCAGAAAAACTCTTATTGCCAAACTCTGGTTTCTTTTCTTCCTTTGATTTTTTAATCGTAATTAGTTAGTTACTGAATCATCGAAGGGTGTACTTCAGGCCACACGATGGTCACTGACCCAATTGAAAACTGGGGTCGCCACTCTTGAAAGACAAAGGTCGATCTTCAATGCCACGGCGGGTTTCGAACACGTGATAATTCACAAGCCCTCACCCATCAGGGACGGTTCGCAGTAGCTGTAAGTATAAGTATACCGTACTAACTATTAATAAATAATCGAATAAATTAAGTTCTTAACACCATTTTGCATGAATAATGTTTTTGCGTTGAATGTATTCCTGTAAGGGTTGTGTAAATTCTATGTTTTGTTTATGGTCCGGTATGTGCTTACTGAACTCTTACTATATCTTACTTCGAACTTCTTACTATATCTAATTTTTTGTTTTCTATTTTTCAAATTAATTTGATGAGTAATGTATTTCTATCACTAGCTACCGGCTTTGTAAATATTAAATAAATATTGATATATGTTGACGAGACCTTTCAGGCTAAACTAATGATGCTAAAATAGCCCTTACTTTCTCAACCGTATTTTCACGCAAAACGGCGCGAAAAGTATTCAAATTTCCGATAAAATTGTACATTTCAAAATCTATCTTTAAGGAACAAATTTCATTGAGGGAAAAAATCTATATATAATATTTTTGTTGAAGGAAGACTCGAAAAACAAATCTGAATTTTTGCAAAAAAGTTCTAAAAATGAGGGCTTTCAATGAACATGAGACCTGCACCTTTCTCTTAAACGTCCTTCAGACTATCCAACAATAACATTTAATCAAAAACGAAGGAGCCATTTTTTAGAAAATTTGGAAAATATCCCAGGGGCTTCATGGAAAGTACCCTCAAAATTAAAATATCGGTTTTAAACTCATGAAGCCGTGACAACAGCCAGATAGATTGGGGAACATCAATTTTGAAGAAAATCGGCTGAATGGTTTAGTCGCTAGCGTTGTTCATAGACAAGATAGAGTTTTGCCGTCAATCGATTTTTCGGTATCAAGGACCCTCAAAACATGGATTCTGACTACACCACGTGCAAGAGCATTTTTGTATAAGTTTAGTAACAGGATTTATCCACTTTTTTGTTACTTGTAATAAAAATTCTTCTCTCGAAAATTGACTGTTTTTTACAGCAACATTACATAACTTTCTCTCTACTCCGTAGGGAGAAATTAAAACCACACCACCATCTTATCCATTAAATTGACAAAAGTTTCTTATTCTACTGGGAAACGCGTCATTACTGCACAACAGTATCTTAAAGAGATTTCTTTCTCACGTTCAAAAGACTGTGCTTCAAGTGAGGCGAAGAGCTAAAGTTAGATTTGCAATGCACTAGATGTTGAAAATAAAGGAAATTACTTCCCAAGACTACAACGGTGCTTTCAACCTTGGAAATGCGGACAAAGTTCCGATGTCACACAGACTACGTCGAAATTGGCAAATGAGGAAAAACACTTTCTATGGAAAATTATGTTTCTGAGGCCAAAAGGGTGAAAAACTATTTATTGTGGGTATTCGAGGAACACGCTGATGTATTTCGTTCACCCTAAATGATTCGGTCTGTTTTCTCTTTTTTTAACTTTCTTGCTAGGGCGAAGAGAGGAAGTTATGTAATGCTGCGCGGAAAAACGGCGAATTTTCGGCAGAAAAACTCTTATTGCCAGGTCCTGGTAACGCAAAAGTGGATAAATCCAGTTGCTAACTTAGAAAATATCCTCTCACACGCGGTGTAGCCAAAATCCATGTTTTGTCGGTTCTGGATAGCGACAAACCAATTTACGGCAAAACGTTTGTCCGTCTGTCTGTCCGTCTGTGAACAACGCTAGCGACTAAACGGTTCTGACGATTTTCTCCAAAACTGCTATTCCCCAATCGATCTGGCTGATGTCGCGACCGCTTGAATTTGAAACCGATATTTTAATTTTGAGGGGTTCTTTGCATGAATCCCCTAGGACATTTTCCAAATTTTTAAAAAAATGACTCCAACATCTTGGATGAAATTTTGTTGTTGGATAGTGTAAAGAACGTTTATGAGAATGGAGCCAATTTAATTTTCGTTGAAAACTGATTTTTCGAAAATTGCAAAGATTCTAACTTTTTTCGGCATCTTTCTACAATTACAGTTATGAATATAAAGATTTTTTTCTTAATGAAATACTTGTATGTTCCTTTAAGATGGATTTTCAAATAAGGTCATGCACAATTTTTCGAAAATTAAAATACTTTCCGCGTAATTTTACGTGAAAATACGAGCGAGAACGCATGTGCTGTTTTAGCACTAGTCCATTCTTGACATAACTTTGGCGACTAAGTGTCTGAGAACTGATATTTGGCAACAACAGGGGGGGGGGCATTCCATGCTAATTACCAATTATAAGATGAATTATGATGGAGATGATACAGAATGATCGATGAGTTGCTTTTATAGTTTCATGGTACAATGATATCAAATAAAAATCCCTCTGTGAGATTGGTATCCGCAAGAGAGAAGAGATTGTCACTACAAGTATGTGTCATTTAGATCGACCTATTTAATCGACTTCGTCTTAGGTTCAATCATGTTAGTTGTCGTCTCCGTCTCACCACAGTCGATTGTATTTTGAACTAAGCGGCATCACACATGCGGGCTCCTCGGACCTGGAGTCAGCACTGATCTGTACATATTCTGATCAGTAGAGGTCAGAAGAAGGCATTCCGCAAAATAACACACACGAAAGACATGCGACGGAGACACTCCGGTAAAACAAGGAACTAACGACCATGCCTAGACCGGGATTCGACCTTGCGGCCTCTCGGAACAAGATGAGTCGGTTTGCACCGATAAGTGGATAACCTCGGCCATGCAGGTCGTCTATTAGTATTCGAAATTTAAAATACTTGCGTTTTCCGCATCTTTGGACTTCCTGATTCGTTGATTTACTATTTCGCGTCAACTACTAAGGTCATTAGTCCCGTAAGAATAGTATATGTTTTCCCTCGGTAGGAGGCGCTGATCGTCCCCGCTGAAGGGTGAGATCTGGTGACGACCTACCATCGACTAGCGCAATTTTCCCCAGTCAGATCTCGCACAAGCGGGGCACCGCCCCAACCGGGACAAACTCGACGCTCCCGACCGGTCTCCCGGAGTATGTGGTAGTGTAGTGCATGTTAGTGTAAATGTGTGTGTAAGGGGTGAGGATAGGACATGGAAGAGGAAGGAAAGATCGCGCGCGGTCCGTGGCCCGTTTGTTAGGGTACTGCTCCGGCATTCTCGTGGTGTTGAAGGTAGAAACCACGAAAAACAACCGATAAGAGGAGCTAGAATTCTCCTCCAGACAGCGACTGAATCCGACCTAGCTATGTAGCTAGTGTCGGAGATGTCGGGAGTAGATCGCCAGGGGCTCCCTTGGCTCCGTGGCGCGGCAGAGCGCCTCGCCGCGCGGGGAGCAGCGCGGGGCGCACCTGCGTGGGCGGGGCCGCCGGCCGATCAGGTGGCGGAGCGGAGCCGAGCGGAGGCGCCCGGAAACGCGATCCGCGCTCGCCGACCGCTCCGGCGGAGGCGGCCAAGACGATGGCAACGAAGGCGGTGGTGGCACAGGTGGTGGAGGCAAAGGTGGTGGTGGCGGCGGTGGAGGTGGAGGCAAAGGTGTTGGCAGCGGTGGATGTGGAGGCGATGGAGGCAAACGCAGGGGGGGGCGAGGCGAAGGCGGTGCGCAGCGTCCGCAGCCGCCAGTCAGCATGGCCCGCACCCGCCTCGACGCCTCCGCCGCCTGCGCCGCCGCAGCCCTCCTGGTGAGTGCAACGCGCGGGCGGGCGCTTCAAGCAGCCGCCACCGCCCCAAGCGCCGGCCGAGCCAACCCCAAGCGCGGGGTTGGCCCTTCCGACCGATGTAAACAAACACACGCGGCGCTTTGCTACATCAATTGCACGGATCGATTCAGAAACAACGCAAGCCTGTGAGAAGTAACTTTCCGTATAAAACAAAATCCACGTATTGGGGCTGTATGTCGCAAATATTTTGTCAAGTTCCTTAGAAGGTGTTCCAAACACCCTCTAGATTCGCTTGACTTGTGCTCGATCTGCCTCAAATTGTGTGTATACGCACAGAATATGTGACTACGTAACTGCAGTAAGTCGAGACAGCAAAAAGCTGACTTGTTTCTGAAAAAAACTTTTCTATTGTGAAATTGCACTTGAGATGAATGTTACTTCGGATTTGCAGCAAATCTGAACTGATTTATTGAATGCACGATATGCTAAGTAGTTGGTTTGGTTACTCGGATGTAACTCAATCATTGCACGCAAGACAAAGAAAGCATGTGTAATTCGTAACATTAAGCAATTTAGATGTACATTAATTATTTTTGTTGTTCTTGGGTACACAGATAAGTAAGAAAGTATTTCTCATTTTGTAGTATTCATGTGACTGAAATGCTTCGTGTAAAATCTATTGATTTAAATTGACCTTGGTAATACTCAAGAAGGAAGTGAAAAAGTACGTCGACCAATAAAGAATTACAGTAATTCTAAATAACATTCAATATAAATATCAGATGACGTAATACTTATTATATATGACATGTTAGTACATTCCAATGAAAGAGGGTCAAAAGGTAGAAAATATTCACAAGCAACGCATGAAAAAAAATGCAATTCTGACATTTTCTTCAAATCTATCGTCACATAAATATTTAATCATGGGTGCGTTAATAGTCCTGGCGTTTTCCAACGTCCTTATTAAAACCCACATTGATGCGTTCCTCTCCGTTTATAATTCATCGCACAAAATAAAACGAAACCACTTCGAAGACATTGCACGACATTTTCATTTCCAAAAAGAAGCTAATAATGACAGCAACCCCAAAAGGCGTAATCTTTCAAATTAAAATCTTCATAAACATTGCCGTATAGAATACATAATTTCAATGCGCCATTTATAATGTGAAACAAATTAAATCTTAAAACCTTTAGAGACCAAACAGATTAGAAACAGAACTTCAATCAGAGTCGTGAGAGAGCAACCCTTGCTGCTGCGACGCAACATTTAAAAAGCCCCTCCAACAAGTGAGATCTGCGTTCCTACTGGTACAAGGTCGACCAGATGTCAATGCCAATACACTGACGTACGTGTTGAGATCATATAAAAAATATCTTCTCTGTAGAACATATTCACATGTACGTCGCCATATTTCGAAGTTTCAAGCGACATTTTCGCACTCCGCCGAAGACTAAGCAGAAGTTGGCCCTCGCACTGCCCTCTCCCACGCACGCGTCTCGGCCGGCGTGGCCCGAGAGAAAGCACTGGCTATGACTGACAATTATCGGCCACGGCCAGGGCCGCCACTGGCCACTGCGGAGGGGAGGGCCGTGGAATTCGTGTTTCTGAGGAGAACCTAAACAAATACCAACGCATTCTCCGTTCTTCGGTCGAATTCCTGGTTTTGTTTGTTTGCGTTTGTTTGCGGACAGTGTTCCTTTGAATATGAAATGAATCCTGAATCGCTTCCCTTTTAATCGTTTGGAAATGTAAACACAGAAGTAGCAGCATGGCAGTGACATTTTTGTAAGCATAACCGAGAAAATTGAAAAATATACTAATTATTTATTGCACGGGAATGGCAAATACTCTTTTCCGTAACTCAATTGTTTAATAGAGCAGAATTTACAGAAGAATGTCGTGTATTTTCTCTTTGAATATTTAACCTAGACCGATTTCAGAGAGGACACTTTCATAGAATTCTTAATGGCATGACAAATATAACCGAAAAAAGTTTTATTTCAATTTAATACGTGTATTTCACTATTTAGGCAAAATTTTGTTCCACAAATTCCCAAGAATAATATTGATGTGTTAATGCATGTCGAAGACAAAACGCCTTTTATTATTATTTATATTATTATTATTATTATTATTATTATTATTATTATTATTATTACTATTAGTGTCATGTAGCCTCATTTCCGTTCTATTCTTATTAATTCGGAGGTGAATAATCATACTATACAAATACCAAAGAAAATTATTTGACCAAGATTATTATACCAAAAAAATTATTTTTGCGTGATCCAAAATGAAATGCAAATGTTGCATTGCAAGCCACGCTTTCCTATGTCTGAACAAATATCGTGAAATAGCGATGATTTCTAATAATTTGGTTGTCAACATAACTATGATATATCTCAATATATATGGGTGTTACTAAAATCAGTATCAATCTTGTCTTATCAGTCATCATCAAATGTCTCAATACATAGACAGGCAAAATAGTTTGGCCAAAGCGTGCGACAGCCAAAATAGTTTGTTAGTTGAAGAGACATTACTTCAACAATATGTCCTTCGAAGTATGTATTACCCGAACAATTGGAAAAACCATGCGAAAAAGATATGATTCAAGAAATCAACATCTAGCTCTGCGTGTTTAATACACACTCGGTGCCGCAAGAGATGGCGATGATGTCACTATTACGGGATATGAAATCTAAAACAGGCGCTGGTCGGCGCTGGCTTCTTGGAAGAATGTGGGGAAAACCTTCCCTCTACACGTGCGAGCGAACACAATCACGCCACTCATCCCTGGCACTTGAAACAATTCAAAGTTTTAAGGGAACAACATTAATAATATATCATTCCGGAGGAAGAGAATCAACACTTAACCTATTGCCAATCGTTCATCTTCATAGTTTCTCAATGGAAAAACTCATTGATTGTTTCAAGGAATGTCTTACGAATGAGAGTGCCTATTTTCGGTGCTTCTGAGAAGATATTTCTTGTTCATATTTTAGTACATACTAATACGATGAGCGCACACCTACAGCGATATATTGGCGAACCTCTATAACTCAGATTTTTAATTTCTCTGTAAAGTATATTAAAACCATTCATATTCCTTGATAACTTATGAAGAGTAAAAACTAATATTTTTAGCACTAGAAAACTATATTGCACCACTGAAATTAAAAGTGAAGTAATCATCAATGTTAAAAAATACCACATATTTCATATTGAAAATTGAACAGTCCCAGTTTTCTCATTCTGGTATGTATAATCATCCATAAAATAATTTAAGAAGCATTAATTAATATTATTAATATTCATAATTTTTTTTACTCTGCTATTTCGAATGATTTTAAAACGTTTAAATATCTTCATTTGTTTCATAATTTCTCGTAAATTATATTAAAAAGGGTTTTTTTGTTTATTCTTATTTTCTGAATTCCATTGATTGTAAAAATTCAAAACAATTAGATGCTTTAATTAAAAAAGACACATAAAAAAGAAACCAAAACAGAATTATGTAGATATATTAAAACTTTTATCGAAGACGCATGCCACTCAATATTTAGGAATATTATATATCAGATGATTTATGTTTGAAATTTCTTGGCAATTACCCATACGTTTTTGTATAGACAGGTGATAAAATATTAACTTATCCTCGCTGTAGACTACCAAATAGATATATTTTAAGTTAATAATAGATACAAAAAGTTTTAAATATTATATAAATTATTTTCATAGACTAAACTTGAATATTTGTTTTCCGATCAGTTTATTTACCATGTGTATAAACAAATGTAATTATTCCTCAAGAAAATACAGTACAATTTAAGTATCTGATGTCCGTATTAGCCAACAATTTGTCGCAATAACAAGAGTGGTCCAAGATACATGTCACCATCGCTTGCATAATCACATCGTTTCAGCCAACTTTCTCCTCTGAGAGATGTGATCTCGGAAGACTATCACCACTCAATTACTTTCATTTCTGAAAATATTTGGAAAAATCTCAAAACCTTAGAATACAAAATACTGATGATCTTGATAACAGAGCCATCGGCGTAAAAGTTTCCCTGAATAATAATTCAACAAAACAATTCAAACAGTGTGCACGATGCTATACTAGACGGGACATTAAGTAACAGTATAATTAAATAGCCAAAGTAAGTACACATATCTCATCATTCCTGCCCAAATGATCAGAATTATAGCTTTGTGATTACTAAATGTCATCTGGTATTTGTAAGTATACGCTTTTGAAAATATAAAATGTGAAGTAATAGTTATTTAAAATGTCTGTCAAACATTGCTGTAGACGCAAGTTAAAGAGATATAATTAAATGTAATTTGTGAATAAGAGGGTGTCGTATCTTCTGCATAAATCGTGACCACATCCATCCACACGTTGAATTTATATTTAACGTGTGTGGATGGACGTTGTCACGATTTATGCGGGGACACGGCACCTTCTTGTCACAAATTATTACACGACGAAAATGTCAAGAAACCGACTGATATGTGTGGGAGAAAATAAGAGGAAGCTATTCCTTTGAAATCATTATTTCAAAATTAATGAAAAATGCGCGTTTTCCTATGATCGCGCATTAATATAGATCGTGTAAAAATATATTCCTGGAAAACATGCTGCAAAGCCCCTTAGTAATATTATTACTTAATCAGAGCCTATTCTCCTCGCTTTTACATAGTCCCGTAAATCAGTATAAAGGTCAAAGGAAAGAGAAATTTCGTATTAAATGCAATAAGATCTGCTTAAAAAATGTTTCCAGCTATTTATCTTGCTAGACAATTGTTGTTTCTGTGTGTTTGGATCTGGCATAAACTACAAAAGCATCAACATTTTAGAATTCTTACAAAAATAAAATACAAAACATCAAATAACGGTTTTATTTCCGGAGAATAAGATCGTGTGAGAATCTCTGAACGAGCATCAGCCATCACAACTCCTTTTTATCTATCAGTGGTTCATTCTGTGAAAAACTTGCCCCTTCCAGTACGGCCGGTTTCAGTTTGTAACGATCCAGTGAATTCTTTCCAATGGTCGCTCTCAGAGAGCT
Organism: Teleogryllus oceanicus; assembly: GCA_964035755.1. Lineage (NCBI taxonomy): Eukaryota > Metazoa > Arthropoda > Insecta > Orthoptera > Gryllidae > Teleogryllus > Teleogryllus oceanicus. The sequence continues at coordinate 14,407,371 of CAXIVR010000002.1, forward strand.
GAGTATCTGCGAAAATTGTGAAAATACTCTGAGTATGTGTTCGGAGTTTTAGTAGCCCGAGATAGTACTCACCTCCAGTCAACTCTTCTAATAACTGCGGATGGAGAACGTACATGAGTGGTAAATTAAGCAATAACTCGTCTTCTTTCTGTTGTATCATGATGTTGAAAAGTATTGAACATTCTTTTGATGAATTGCATATGAAAGTGCATTTAGACTCATTTAAGATGCTAGTTTAACTCTACTCAAAATATTGAAATTCTGTTCATGTGCAAGTAGAAAAACCAATAGAAATAATAAAGTGAATATAACACTCCAAAGGGCGTGGAATATCTTTTTTAATCACTTATTGCCTGTTCAATTACATACAATTTTTCAAGATTGGAAAAAATTTACATTTCACGATGGGGTGGATGCCAGAGCTTTAATTTGGTGTTATGTTTTTACTAATTTTGAAAATAAGTAAATGTCTTAAATAATCTGAACTGTGCAACACGCTATCTTACCAGATAGGAATTATTAAACTTCTTTTACCATTTTAATTGAGACGAATTCTTTTATAGTAATCAAATTTCCAATAGAATTATTTATATATAACGTAACGGTGTCTTTTACATTAATAAATTTAATTAATCGAGTGATATTTTATTACTAGATGAATCTGGAATTGTGTCGCCGACGCTGTAAACTGTTTTAAAAGAATTTTCATGTGTTGAAAATTTCTTTCATACTTCATTTCTTTCATGCCTAGCTTTGTTCATATATGTTTTTACAGTATCTGGCATTGGATTTACCAATGAATTGTAGTAGCTGTTAATGTTATATTCCCGTTCAAAAATTCCCAAAACCAAATGGCCGTGTATTATACCTCCATACGAGATATGAACTGGTAATATTGCAATTTCAAAATTATAATGGCCGTAAAAAATACTTGCAATAATGAATTATGCGAATAGTTAGAACTTAGTACAGCTATATTTTTTTACGGATTGTTTTCTAATGTGAACATAAATTATCACCCGTAAGTTGTTCTTCTGCATTATACTGTAATGCTAATATAAGATCATTTTCAATTAGTTCGAAAAATTCTGTCACAAAACCAACTGCAACTACATTTGATGCCCCTGAGTTGCTTAGCACTTCCATATTTTTGTCCCCTAATTTTTTAACGGATAAGTCGATTTTCATTGACATTTTCGTAACTTGAAATAGCTGTCCACCATTCTTTCATCTCGAAATTGCGGCATTAATGTTTTCGTTTCGTGTCCGTTTTAAATTTTGATTTAATGCAATCCGCAATGCATCTAGGTATTGCGGCGTGAGTAGCAGCTGAGCGTCCTAGGCAGGCAGACTGGGCCGGGCGAGGCCCAGAGGGATAGGAACACAACGAGGGCAGAGCGGTGGTGAGCAAGGGTGGGCGGGGAAGAGCGGGCAGAGGGGCGGGCGAGGATTAAAATAAAACGACGAACATCAGTGTTAAGTTTCTACTGTTAAACTAGTAGTATTTCGTATTAAGTAAGTTATTTAATTGTTAGTATTAATAGTAGTTGTATTATTATTATTATTATTATTATTATTATTATTATTATTATTTTATTACTATTTATGTAGTGCATGCATGTAGTGCAGCGCAGTGTTGTGTTATGAAGTGGAGGGAAAGGAATGCGGAAGACATGCGTCACAGTTAAGTGTTGTGCAGTGTAGTGAAGTCAAGTGCAGTGGAGTAAGGCTTGGGCGGTGATATTATGTACTATTTATTATTATTAATAATTGTATTATTATTTAATTAACTACTTTTTTGTAACTTATTATTAGTCATGTAATCTTAATGCGTGTAAAGTTAAGATAGACTGCCACCAAGTCACTACACCTAATTGTAAAATTAATAATAAAATCTAATCTAATCTAATCGAACATATTACACTATTGATAGAATTAACTCCTTTACCTGTCTAATAGGTGATTGTGATAGATATATATGCAGACAACGCCAGGTTACTTCAGCCGGGAAATAAAAGTTTGTATTGTCTTAATAACACCTATGTCCCGTTACCAAAAGATGAAATCAATCTAATTTTGCTGCCGCAACTTGTATTCATATTTTTTTAATTATTCGAATGATTCGGTAAATATACTTTTTATATACATACTTGTTTGAATGAAAACCTAAAAGATCAATGCGTAAGCTATAAAAGTCTCGTCTTTATCAAAACAAATATCTTGCAATGAGGTGGCATGTGAAGTAATTATTTATCCTGTTAAGACATAAACGACTATCCAAGGAATTCTGGTATTTTCAAACGGCACACTCAGGATTTCTTTTTCTCTGTGTCAGACCTGACATGTCTAAAAGGAGGCATGGATCTTGGCAGTTGTGTTAAAATTGCCCAAAGCAATCGATTTTCCTGTAAAAACACCACTTAGATGTAAAAATGAATTATTTCCCTTCTCCTGCAATTTTATCGATAAGACACTTGCCTTAGATACAGATCCCCACTTTTATTGCGCATTGGTAGGTGAACTGAAATTGCAACCGATATGGACCGCGCAGCAGGACAATCGGACACTGGAATAAAAATTGATTTTTCAATTGAATATAAAGATTCCTATATCGTGTTGGGGGTTACATTTTATCAAAAAAGACTTGTCTTAAGTGGAGCAAAAGGATCTCTGTAAACAACATCCTATTAGTTTCGTTTTCCCCCTGCTTCCGACATTTTTGTCACAAAATTAGTATTTTTTAATAAAAAAGTTTTTGTAACAATACGTACGAATACATTAAATACGGATACATATTTCGTAAAAACGCACTTTTTGTTGAGTTGGTGTTTACGATGTGTAGCTCTTTTGGTGATTATTGTTAAAACAAGATATACGACTGTTATTTTGTCACATATTACCGGTATTGTTTTTACGGGAACCTTTTTGGTTGCGCAAAGTGGAGTGGGGACGTTGAATTCGATACGTGCACAGATCGTCTAAGGTAGTTATGAGGCTTTATTATGATCTGATATTTTCAATGCTTTTTCAGCACAATTTTCTCTGTGTCGCTTCTCTCATTATTCGGTTGCACGCTTCCATGATCCCCATTTTATATCTACTATTAACAAACTATTCCAGATTTTGGTTAATGAAATGCTTAATATTTTCAGAAAGCTTGGCAAGTGATTTGAATTAAATGAATTAATAATAATAACAATAATAATAATAATAATAATAATAATAATAATAATAATAATAATAATAATAATAAATATGATTGTAATAGGATGGTTGGGGTATGAGTTGTAACAACTTTTTGGGGTGAAAATACTACCGAGGGTGGAAAATGAGAAATAGACAGATGAAAGGTCAAAGAATAGGCAAAGCAGAAGTGCATGACCATTTAACTACAGTGTGCGTCTCGTATTTATGAAGGTAGTTGACAAAGCTGTTCAGGTTTTATGTACCAGAATCATTACCGCACACAGACTTGTTCTAAAGGCCCTCGAAGTAGTCTCCTGCAACGATGTAGGAAGCGTTGAATACCATCTGCTTCATCTTTTTCCTCACCTCGTATGAATATGGTAACATGTTGTTGCACATCATTTGAAATGTCCATTCGTGTCGCAAACCGTTGACTACGGTGGTTCTTTTACTTTTCGTCTGAGGCTGAAGTCACTTGGCGAAAGCCCAGCACTGGAGTTGCCGCTCTACACTGCTTTGTGTGGTCCTCACGTCCTCCCAGAAATTTTCCTACCCTGCGACCGTCCGATATGAAAATCTATTATTCCCGACAACTTCCAGAAATTCCCCATGACGTTATCTGGCATTTCTCCCATTGATAACGACTATTTTGATACACGAACGCGGGTTTATTCTGCACGGCGGTAGCCATGCAACTGATTTCACTTCGCGTTTTGTGCTATTCCAACCACAGAGCCAAAAAATAATGTTTGCAATAACTTATGCCCTAACTCTCGTATTATTATTTTTTAGGTCAACAACTAGTCAAATTGCATTCAATAAGAAGTACTGGAAATGCAAGGAGATTTTCCACCAACCATTGTTGTTCTACGCTCACATATTCGTAAATACACCAAATTGTGGTCTTACAACATTGGTAATACTGTTGCCGTCTCGTACGCATCATAATGTCTCTGAGCAATGAACAATGTTGTGAACTGCCAAGATAAACTTCTGTGGGTCTGTCGCGGTGTCAAGTTAGTCCTCTAATGGTTTACGGGGAAAAACTTATCATTTCCATTTTATAATATTCTCCTATTAAAGTCGTATATTTTTCTAAATTCAAAAAAAAATTGAATGCTATCAAAAGATAGCAACTAGGATCTTTGGATGAAAACACCACACTTTCGTATAAATTTAATAAATAATTTCAACAATGTGTTTCTATTCAGGATCTTCAAGAGACACGTAAGTCGTTTTAAGTACACAAAAAGAAACTTCGATTATAGCTGTTTTAAGAAAGGTCATATACTACAAGTTCAAGGAACAAAATCAAATGCAAAGTGTATTTCCTGTTTCTTTTTATTACCTTGCCTACTCGAGGAAAGAACCAGCTGGACACTTTCAGCTGGATCTTGACTAAAGGCAAAGGTAGTAAGACGCCAACGACCTGTTGTTGCTTTTCTGCGTTCTTGAAATATTGCCTGTATAATAGTGCTTTTTTATTTACCCTGCTATAGTCATATAGACTACTCATTTTGTAGTACCTCCATATAATGCTCCCGGAAAAGCAGATTGAATGTACGTACACGCACGCAATTATTTCTGGTTTCTATACACAGGAGAAAGATGAAATCATGCGGAACAATTGGTAGCGAATCGCGAACAATATGCAAGTACTAGCACTTTCTTGTCTTTGACCTTCAAATCCAGAATTTGTGTCTAAAATGGGTCTCCATTTGCGAAATAGACTGAAAACGTGGGCGTCAAAATTCTCCCATAAGAACCAAAACCCAATAGCCCCAATTTTTATCGCATTTAGTAACAGGACCTAGTATTAGAATTGTTCATCATGAGGGTAATTAATTGATTTACAAAGAACTTTGAATTCGATTTCCAAAAAGATGTCGCACTAATCAACAATTCGAATAATCGAAAATCATATTATTGATATCCAACTCTGCTTACGTTCAACAGTGTTTTCTAATTGAAGGTCACCAAAAATGATTATATAATTAAAATACACACGTGAAAGACATTTATAATGAGTTATAGTATTTCTACACACGTGAAACATCCAGCTGTCATTGGTTGATTTCAGAACGTAGCAATCACGTATTCATTTCAACCAAACAGCAAATGAATTTGCACTTGTTGGGCCCCTCCACGCACAGGGTAATCTGCTGGCTGCGCGGGCGCGAGCCGGGGCCTCGCGAGGCAGCGGCCGGGAAGCTGCGCGCCCGACGCGGAGCGGGACGGGAGGGGGCGGGGCGGGGGTGGGGCGGGGCGGGGCGGGGTGGTGGCAGCGGCGGAGCAGGGCGGGGCTGCGTTCCTCGCTCGACCTCGCTCTGCCCGTCGCCCGCGGCGAGGCCGCCCGCCCGCCCCCTCCCTCTCTCGCTTCCCACACTCGCCACGCCCTCCGCCAGCGACGCTAGCGACCAGAACCACCCCCTCCACCCCACCCACCCACACGCTCTGTCTCACCCTCTCTCGTATCCCCTCGCTCGCCACGCCCTCCGCCCGCGACGCTCGCCCCCAGAACCACCCTCCCCACCCCACCCACGCTCGCACGCGCCCGCCTCCCTCCCTCGCGTTCCCTCGCTCGCCACGCCCTTCGTCCGCAACGCCCCCTCCCCTCGCCACCCACCCCCACCACAGGAGAGGTGAACTGATATCTGCAGTGCCTCTGACCCGGAGGTCCTAGGTTCGCGTCCCGAAGGCGGCAGGATTTTCGACACTAGCTTTTCAGTCGCTGTCTGGAGGAGAATTCGAGCGGCCGGCTGCTCTGATCGGTAGTTTTCCGTGGTTTCTCCGATCAACACCAGGCGAATGCCGGAGCAGTACCCTACGAAACGGGCCACGGACCGCGCGCGATCTGTCCTTCCTTTTCCTTGTCCTATCATCTCCCCCTTACACACACACTTACACTAACATGCACTACACTACCACACATCTCGGGAGACCGGTTCGGAGCGTCGAGTTTGTCCCGGCTGGGGCGGTGCCCCGCTGATGGGAGATACCTGGTTAGGAAAATCCTCGATAGTCGAAAGTCGGTCGGCGCCGGATCTCGTCATCCAGTGGGGGAAGATCACTGCCACCTCTCGACGAAAAAGCATGCACTACATTTACGATACTAATGGCCTCAGTAGTTGACGTGCTCGGAATGAATAACGATCAATCAATCCCACCCCTACCAACACACGCGCCCGCCTCTACGCTTCCCCTCGCTCGCCACGCCCTCCGCCCACAACGCCCTCCCTCCCCGCCCCACGCACCCCCACCCACGGCGGCCGGCGGCCGGCCACCTGGAATAGAGGCTTCTTACGTGGCTGTAACTCGTCACAAACAAGAACACAAACGCACGTTTTACAACAAATAATATGACCGCTCTCGAGTCGACACCTCACAGAGAGGTCCCCCTTCCTCGCGCCACATTACCAGTGGAATATTCTGCGCGGGGTTAGGCCAACTCACTGGAGAGATTTCTTCTTTTGGTATGTTGGTTTTAAATTAATGTGATATAACACTTGAAACAAACCTCTATTGGCACATTTGTACACTGCATATATTGGCGATGAAGTATCATTTTATAATAATGTCAAATCTACATCTAATAGAAAATTTGTTTAAAGGAAAAGTTCTGGAGTGTGAAATACAAATTATGAAATATGTTTTGACAAACGCAAAACCCGAAAAATATGAAATAATTTCATACCTAAACAGATAAATGATGAGGAAGGTACTTGATATTTGGAATGTTTCTATATTATATGATCAGTTACAGTTTACCAGCTGAAGTAACATGGTATTGTCCGGAAATGTATTCATCAAAACCATCAAATAGACAGGAAAACCAACGAATTTTATCTATAAATTGGAAGAGGTTATTCATACCCTCTTCGCCCCGCTCTGTTCTGCTCCACTCCACCACTCTACATCCCTGTCCGCTATACTCCGCCCGCGCCGCTCCGCAACGACTCCTCCCACCTCGCACTCCTCACGAAGTTCCACTCCACCCCCTCTTGTCGCTCTCATCCATCTCCGTCCTGCCCCCTCCCCGATCCCCTATCGGCCCCGTATCGCCCATGATCTGCCCGCATTGTCGGCACACAATCCCTAAATACCTGAATGTGTTGCGGGTTGCATCAAACCCATTTCTGTAACACGAAAAACTGATTTTATGATAATACAAGTACTTTGACTTCGGAATCCCTATAATTTTTCTTACCCGTTCAAAAAGCAGTCGTACAAAATTAAATCGAAATTTCTCCACGCATTCCAGACTTATCCCTAAATGCATCCAATTAAATACAAGTGATGAAATTTGATCTCGTAATAAATCCATAATTAGTAATAGCGAGACTTTTAATGAACGTATTTTAGGGTTATTTAAAATGTTTCATATTGTCTTTGTAATTAAATGTAATGGGAAAATGGATTCAAGTAAAAGTCTACTGAAGATGGATATGTCATGTCATAATCGTTGCTCTCCAAATTGGCTGTAATGTGTCGAAAAAAGCTCAGTTATTAGTATAAAAACGGAGAACGTCACCTTACCAGTTGCCTCATTTTCTGATGGAAGGAGAGATAAAGAACTCTAAAATTATTGGCTTATATCCAAAACAAGAATATTATCTTTTCTTGCTGAGTCTTTTATGGCTCAACGGTTATTGGCAGCGTGACAGGCACTAACGCTAGTGCACAATCACACCGTAAAATTTCTGAAAGTAAGTTCGGTGAAACTCATCAGCATGTTTGTCTCCTTATAATTTAGTTGTGGTAGAGTAAAGCTGATCTCAACTGCGAAGTAGAGGTCTTGTAGGGTTTGATTTTAAATTAAGTGTCAACATTTTTCGTTGAATTAAATATTGTAGCAAAACCATTTTTTTCGTATAAGGATTTTACAGTCTCTACAAATCCTTCAAAATGGATGATAAAGAAAACCTATGTTTTATTCATAATTTATACCTTTGAAACATTATTCTTAAACCATCACAAACGTTGCTAAGCATTATGTTTGAAATATTTCTAGAATTGTTCTACTATTGGACCGACCAACTGGAACCAACTTAACAACCAAATGGAACCTCTTAAAGAGAAGTATCGCGTTCTACATTGTTGCTAGCATTATAAACAATACACAGCAAACTGCAATATATCTCGAATCCGTATATCTCGAAACCCAGTTGAAATCCAATAGTTTACGTCTGTTCTATACAAGAGATAAGACTACGGAAATTGTTCAAATGCCCAGTGATCAAGAAGGTCATGTTGACTTAATCTACAGCGGAATGATTTTACTTCCTGCGTGCAAGGTCACCTGTCTACTTCCGTAATCTACAAGATCACGGAAACTCCCGAGAACGCGTAACGGTGAGGGTGTTAAAAGGAAAAGTAACAAAATTTATACTCCGGTCTTCTATCGAAGAAATAAAATGTAGACCTTGGCTTGAATATATTACTCAAACATGAATTACAGAAGTATAACGTTGCCATGAGTTACACGAAAAACAAGTTTACTCAAAAGCGATAATTAATAGTAATGATTGTTACAGCCAATAAAGTATAAATATAATCACAAAAAACTTGTTAGTGATTTGAAAAATTACACGATTATAATTGTCAACATCGATTGTAAGCATTAATAAAAACATTCTCTTATTTTGGGGATCTTCAAATAGCGTATGAAATTATTTTGTATAAAATCGCAATACCTGCCACTATTCAATAGAATCCAACTCTTATTACGAGGTATAAAAGCTTCACACTTTAATGACAAATAAGTTGTCTTTGTGATTCATAAAATGAATAGAGGAGGATGTCTTTCTTAGCTTCAGTTTTATATTTCCATTTCATGTACAACATCCATTACGATATTTTTCTGCTTAGACAGGTAATTATGATGACTATTATCACGATGTTATTATATCTAAACATGGCTATGTATGAATAATTTCAGCTTCCTTTTTGTGCTCTTCTCCTGAAATCAAGAGATTATTACGTCATTTGCGATGTTATTTCTATACATCAGGTCCGGCTCAGGTGTGGTGACAATGTGATATCTTAGTTCTCCGTAATACAAATATTAAGTAAAAGTGTAAATAGTGTAAAGGAAAAAAGAATATACCGATTTCGAACCGGAGAAACATTTAACAACATACGATAGCCATATATATACTATTCCGCCTTGACGCCATAATGGACAAGAGCTTTCGTCAAACCATCCGTTCTCGAAGCAATTCATAAGAGAGGAGAGGTGATGTTCGATGATGAGCGAGATTTGGGGCAAATGCGAATTGTTACCGTACGTACTCTACTGGTCATAATTGTCAAGTTTGTAAGATAAAACAAGAAAACGACAGTGTGTCCCGATTGAGAAAATATACAATGATGTGTATTTAAAAATGAAAAGTTGGCCCAGTGTTTGTAATGAGAAAAATGCATTTTTCTGCTTTCTGAGTGTTTTGGTTGGGCCATATGTAATTGGCCACTCATTAATTTGATACATTCAATCAGAAACATTAATACAGAAAATTGGCAGGACATTAATAGGTAATATTGACTGACAAGGAAATGAAACTATGCATCTCCACGTACGTTTGCTGAAGTATGAATATGTTGCACGGGATTTAAATAATCAGAAATTTATTTCCTATTCGACAGAAAAAAATCGTTTTAAAACGCATGAAATCCCTTCAAAAGTGGGTCAATAAAGGGCCTTACATGCGGTTCATATTTTTACGTCAATACTGTTCTGCACCACTATAAATTTAAGATTGAAAGTCAAAGGTTCAGATAGAGATTCAGAATGAAACGTGAACGCCAAAATTCGGTAATTGATTATTTCGAGTTTGTGGAAGCGTCAACTACTATGGGCATTAGTCTTGTTAGACTAGTGCACGTTTTTATCACACGAGGTGGCAGATTTTTTTTCGTTGGATGTTGAGATAGGCGCCGACACATCAGCATGTGAATTCCCAAAATCAGGTTTCTCCCTCAGACTCTCCATCAGCAGGGTCAAGTTCTAAGCTCCCCTCTGGTCCCCCGACATGGGCGATAGTAACTGCGATAGTACTGCATGTAAATGTAGTAAATGTGTATAAGTATAGGTTGAGGATAGGACAAGGATTGAAAGTCAAAGAAAGGAAAGATCGCGCGCGGTCCGTGGCTTCGTTGTTAGGGATCTGCCCCGACATTCTCTTGGAATTGATAGGAGAAACCACAGAAAACTGTAGATCAGAATTAGACCTAGCAATCTAGATGGGTTGAAAATCTTGACACCATCGGTACTCTAACCTTAGGACCTCCCAGTTCGAGGCACTCCAGTAGATAGAACCATTCGACCGACAAAATCATTCAAAGAACGAACGTAAATGTGTACTCAAACATGAAACGTAACCGTGAAAGATCGCAAACATCAAGCTTTCGGGATCACATTTTATATTCATTCACGTTAAAGTTATTTCAAAATATTATGTCATTGGTGTACTGAAGCAACATCCACGCAATGTCGAGTTTTCTCGGTAGGAATGCAGATTGTAAGAGCATAAATACAGTACTTCATGAAATACTTTGAAAATTGAAATCACATATTGAAAGGATGGTGTAAGAAATTATTGCAAATCTAAAGTGTAGCACCTAGCACCTCTCTTTTATTTCATTCACTTTGTTTCATTATATAGAATTTCCGTGACGAGTATTTTGTATCGATGAGATCCTTTTTTTTTATATTCATAGGGCAGGTCGTAATTCTGTTAGAAGTCCGAGTTATTTCCCTCGTCTCAACTAGAACGTTTTAATTATGATAAAGCCTCTAATAGGGATGGTTTTTATGTGCTGCAGAGCTGGTGTCTAGCGAATGTGGTTGTATTTCACAACTTCACGTTAAAAGCATGTGTTTAATCCCTCACAATGCACTGATATTTTAATTGTGGGCAAATCATTGATTAATTAGTCGATTTTTTTTTTTTTTTTTTTGTATTTCCGGGCGCGTCAACTATTTCAAGCTCCAATAGTGTGGTGCATGTTATACTCCGGGAGGAGGCAGTATCCCTGTCCAGCAAGAACTTGAGATCCGGCGCCGTCCTACATGTCGACTTTCTGGGAGTTCCCCCTCTATACATACGTTCTTCAGATGGACACCACCCAGCCGGAGCAAGCTATAAAGCTCCGGACTTGTTTCCCCACATACATATTAGTGTAGTGCTTGTGTGTGTGTATGATGGTAGAGGAGGAAAAAGGAAAGGTCAGTGGCTTGCTTGTTAAGGAACTGCTTGGTCATTCACCTGGTATTAATAGAAAAATCACAACTATCGATGCACTACCAATGAACGAGTCTCTAAAGGGAACGCGCGGTGCAGGTGTGCCTCAGGGCTGCTGCCTGGCGCCTCTGAATGTGCAACATATTTTGTTGATAGTGCGTATTTATTCCTTGCTTGAGTTGTCTTTCGAGGGCGAGTGTTTAACGCGCGCGTGGGGCGCTGGTGTGCCACAGGGCTGCTGCCTGGCGCCTCTGAATGTGCAGCATATTTTGTTAATAGCGCGTGTTTATTCCTTGCTTGAGTTGTCGTTCGAGGGCAGTGTTTAACGCGCGCGTGGGGCGCTGGTGTGCCACAGGGCTGCTGCCTGGCGCCTCTGAATGTGCAGCATATTTTGTTAATAGCGCGTGTTTATTCCTTGCTTGAGTTGTCCTTCGAGGGCTTGTGTTTAACGCGCGCGTGGGGCGCTGGTGTGCCGCAGGGTTGCTGCGTGGCGCTGCTGGCGTCGACCGCCCCGAGCGCGCTGCGCGCCGCCCGCCCCGAGCGCGCGCCGCGCCGCGCCCGCCCCCGCAAGGCGTCCTCCTCCTCGGAGGGCGTCGTCGCCGGCCTGCCGCCCAAGAAGGCGCCGCCCGCCGCCAAGAAGCACGCGCCCGCGCCCAAGACCACCACCACCGCGGCGCCCACCACCACCCCCGCCCCCACCCCTGCCCCCGCCACCGCAGTCCCCGCCCCCGCCCTCTGGGCGCCCGAGGAGGCGGTATCCCGCGCCGCCGTCCCCGCCCTCGAGGAGTACGACCGCAGCGAGCGCTTCGGACACTCCTTCGTCCACGGCTTCCGCCCCTTCTGAGCCCCGCCCCCTCCCCACCCACCCCCGCACGCCCCTCGGGGCACGCCCCGCCCGGGCGCGCCGTGACCGGCAGTTGGGATTCGGACGTAGACGCCATCGGGTCGCGAATCCGCAGTCGTTCCGCGCACAGCTGGCGGACATTTTGTCCACCACGCTCTACAGAACTTTTTCGTTCTGGTCTTTTCGCCAAGTGCTGCCGGAAAGGATTGTTTTAGTCATTGCAGTCAGCCTTATAGAATTTTTAAATTTGCATACTACACTGATATCAGTATTATAGTACAATGTTGTTTATGTTTAATAAAGTTTAATTTCAACATATAATAAATTTAATGAGTATTCCATTACATATTTAATTAAATAGTCGAACTGTGTTACTGTGATACTGCGAAATGTGTGTTTGATTTTCCGTATCATGCACTACTCTGTTCTTAAACCAAGCATTTATTATCAGACATATTGCAAAGAAAGGAGCAAATTGTTCTTATCAATCTGTGTTTACCTCCTATTCGCCTCGTGATCTGCTAGCAGAAGTAGCAGTAAAATAAAACTCGCTGCAGTATAGCACACGTTACTCGCCATCGAATCCCACTACCAGTCACAATTTCCCTATACCCCTTTCGGCCAACTCCTGATCCCCTTGCTACCCCCTCGCCCGTTCTTGCACGCCTTCGTCCTTTGGTTCCCTTCTGTCCAATCCCCGCGCCGCTCTGCATATCTCAACTCTGCGTGTGTGCGTAGCGCCTATTTTGCGTCTGCCCAGATCTCTCGCTTAAACCCTGTCTGTAAGCGAAAACTGTTTCGTAATTAAAAGTTCGGCGGTAGATGCCAACAATTAGTAACTTTTATAATTTTCCAGTTCCTTATTCCAATTCAAAAATTGTATACCTTTATTAACACAAAATTCAAGAAAACAAAATAAAATAAGAAATGGCCATTTAAAAAGAAAATCATCATATTCAGAATACTAATTTTTATTTCACAAAATAACACACACATACATCTAGTTTGAAGATTAATTATTCGTGTATTCTAACGAAATATAAAAATTGACAACATACTGTTGAAAAATTTTCGATGAAACTGATGATCCTCTTTTAATTGACGAAACCGATAAATACATTGCATTCAAGCTTCTAAACATTCGTCGAAAAATATTATTTAAATTTCATATAATTCTGTTCAAAATGGTTCTATCCGAAGTTCTCAGGATTTTTTTCTCCTACACTCTCTTAGAGAGATACTCAATCTTTATTTGCTGTTGTTTTGTTTTTGCCTCATCAATTTGCGCTACATCGTTGTCTTTTACACGGACAAATTCAAAGAAAATTGTAATCTTATTCTAAATTTTTATTAAGACTTAACGATGGTTCGTTTTATGTGTTATTCCTACCCTCCAGTTACCTAGAAAACGAGTCATTTTTTTGAAATATCGCTAGGTGGATTTTTCTTTTACGTTAATAAAGCCCAATCTAGATTAATGTCTTAGTCAGATAATATTCTTTTGTGGCAATTGCATTGGTCTCAAAATTATCTTGTTTAGGTAATAGAATTTTTATCAATTGCATGATTTTGTTTCTAAATATTGGTAGTTCGAGTTGCGTAAATCTTTATTATATTATTAAAATGTAATCAGGATTAATGAACTAAATTTTGCTAAATTTCTAGAAATTACTTCCTTATTTGGTCTCAAAATGAAAATTAATAGAGAATGTGCTCTATACTATGTCCAAGAGGTTCTGTCTATTAACATCTTCCATCCTTACATCATCCAACACGATCTTCGATTTGTGAAAGGTTATTTCAGTCATCCATTGTTGATAAAGAGGCTATTGAAAGTGATGTGGATAGGTTCTTGATACAAGTCTACTTTTTGGCCTTCATTCGACACGAAACTTCATTCGAAATTTCGGACGATGAAAAGCGTTGGCAAATATTACTACAATGCAATCACTGTCGCATTTCTTTCAGAAAAAAAAATAACAGGAAATTTAATTTCCTTCCGAAATAAGACAAAAAAGTATTCTCCTCACCTTAATAGTTATTGGTGCACCAAGGACGTTTTAAGTGTTCTAATGTACTATAGTGCTGCTATAGTGGCAACAGAAAGACCAAGAACTTTTGGCCTGAGGACTTTGTGTCACCCCAGATCATTACAACTCATTAACACCCGTGGTACATTCGTGATTTTATTCTTGGCCTTATTTTAATGACTCAGATTTACTAATTAACTAGACTCGGTGTGTCTTTTCATATTTCCTCCCAAAATTCCCTTTCATGGTAGGCACCAGTAGCTGGCCGGCAAAGTCGCACAATTGTCCCAAAATGCGAAATTCATACATACAATTCCCTTTCATAATTCTCTCCCGGAGAGTACATGTAACTTCAACTGTTTTCACATTTCCCTCGTAACCACGATCCTCCCGGTCCAGGTAAGTATATCGAGCTCCACATCGAAGGTAATAACAAGCAATAACTTGTCGGCAAAAAATTAATATCTTTAGCAATCTTCCATGGTCAGGTTAATGGCATTGTGTCTGCGGCGAAAAAAAGTTGTATTTGAAAGTAGTTTTGATAAAGATTGTAAAGAAGGTTTGACAACCTCAGATCAAAAAATAATCCATAGGTTTACCACATTTTGAAAAATAGAGTGAAAATTGTTCTCTTGTGCAAAAATGTAACTCCATTTGAGTAAGAAACTTGTATCATGGAAAAGGGATGGTTGATGTAAAGATCAACGTACTGATATTCCTAGCTTTAATCAGAATGCTAAATCGATATGATGCTATCGGCTTTCACAGATTCATTCGTACTTTCTCGCCTACTATGCACTTACGTAGTAAAGAGAAAGTATTTTAATGCTGCAGCTAACAAAATGGTAATTTTTCGATAGAAAAACTCGTATTGTGGGGCTCTGATATCGAAAAGTGGATAAATCGTGTTCCTGTATGAAGTAAATTAGCTCCACTAACTCGGCGTGTAGTTACAATGCACGTTTTGCGGGAACTTAATTCCGTGAGCATAATATAACGTTCCAATCAACTTGCGAAATTTGGTTTCTTCGAAGGAGATTGCTCCCGGAATAAATGAACAAGGGACATCATTTGGACATCTAGAGTCCACAAAACATGACCTTATTAAACGTGTAAGTTGTTACAAGGTTGTATAGAACGCATTATAGATGCATGAGATCTGCACATTCTTCTAACATCCTGTTCATCAGTAATGTATCTGACAATGAATTCTGCAGAACAAAACTGTAAAAAGAAGTCGAGAAAAGAAACGAAAATCTTCTTGGCAGTTCACAAAGAGAAGATTCCTTGGCAACAAGTGACTAAAATTACCCGTCATGTAACAAAAGATCATTTTAAGATTAATGGGAAGTTCTTAAACTGCATCACCCCCAGAAATTAATGATTCGGAACTCTTGTGATTCTGCACAAATAAATAGATGTTTTCACCAATTCATTTAGTTCCTTAACACTTTCCACACATAATTTGAAGTTTACAATAAATGTCATTGAGATAACAATTACATACACGGAAACTATTTATAAGTGCAAATGATTTTGTACAGAGGTACAAAATATCTAAAACATCAGTATTAAATTTTGAAATGAACATATTCCTTGTATTTTATAAAATAATAAAAAACAGAACAGTAACAGCAAACAAATTGAATTGAATTTTAAATTTGAGTTATATTAGATTACAGAACGTAATGTCAGAATATGTGGTTCTTCGTAAATGTATATTTAATAATTTTTTATATTTGCAGTATTACTATTCCCCTCTCTAGAGTAAAGTAAAACAAAACGAAAGTGACTTAAATACGCTGCAACTATGAAACAGCGCTCACAAGACATCGTCAAAAGAGCTTGAAGTACTTTCTGAAGTTTAGTCATAAACACAGCTACCGAAACGTTGGCCGGAAGCAGTGCGTCTCATCTGACGCACCCACAAGCGCTCGTGGAAAACTCGTTTCGGATTCAGAGCGTAGGTCGAACAAAGGCCCGAGCCAGACGCGAAGACGCATGGGCGTGGTCTTTTCACGTCCCCGGCGAGAAGCGATCGACCGTGGAGGCGGAGGAGCTGGTCGACGCGGGCAACAGATTTGTTTACTCAGCGGTTGATAGGGCAGTTGAAGAACACACACACGAATCCCTTTTGAGTATCCTACTGTGTTTTTGAACATCCGCGTTTTATTAAATCATTATACATTCAAGATTTGAGCATATAATTTTAAAAATTTTAAAAAAGAAATAAAGATTCTTATTTTTCTTTTCATGTTTAGTAATGATTCGTATTTGAGTAAATATATTATGATATTGTCCTGATGAAGGCCACAACCACCAGGTCGAAACGTAGGCATCTAACATGTATAAAATAAATGTGTGTAAGCAACAATTTTTAAAATGTAAATAATTTTGTATCTGTATATTTTTATATTTTGTAAAAATCTGAAAATTATTGTGGTTAAATTTTGAACGTGTAACAAACCTCTTCAGAATCCCATAAGATAAACTAATCGAGAACACTTCAGTGACATGAACACAGGGTTATTGAACAGGGATAGGGAATTACTTACGCAAAGAAATTGGGCCAAAAGATGAAATATGACAAGTGAAACAGGAGAGCATAGTGAATATTCTCGGTGATATGGTTTAGCTCACCACAAGTTCCGGGTACAAAGAGCAGGATGTGAGTTCCGACATGCAGACGCGAGAAATGTGTGCACTGGCCGCTGGCATCGAGGTGTATCCTGGTGGGGGAAAAAATTGTAAAGAAAGCTACCAGAAAAAGACGGACGTGCGCATGAGAGGACAATCGGGGAAGGTAGAGGAAGATCACAAAGAGTTGTGAACTGCGGTCCGTAGGAAGGGAGGGGGGGAGAGAGGTCAGGGAGAACCCGGAAGAGTGAGTTCGTGGCGGGGAGCAGGGGGGGAGTGCAAATTGGCGACCAGGGCCGAACCAGAAGGCGAGCGAAAAGGAAAATGCGATTGAATTGAATTGAATTGAATTTGCCTTACTTTACGTGGCGAGACTCAGGCCATGAGGCCTGCTCTTCCGTCTGACCACGCAAATTTCGTTACACTCCTTTCACCAATCATGGGAGAAAGAAGGTATTACTTGGGCGACGAAACAGGCGACTTGAATTTAGCTCAGATGCATCATTTAGGCTTGAGGATATTTTACATGCAGTAAATGTACTAACATGGGACAGCCGGCTTTACTTCCCCTCCGAAGGAAAGCGTACGAAGGATTTTTTCGCCCTTAAAAATCCACGGTTCGATCGGGTTTGAACCTGCAAACTTGGGTATAGCAGTCCTATACGCTAACCGCTACACCATCGCCGCCGCTGCGATGCGATGCGATTGGGCGAGTAAATTTGGTAAATTTGGAGAGGCGGGCGGGCGAGGCGAGCGAGCGAGTGAGCAGGTCTCGAAGGAAATAGAGAGGGTAGGCGGACAGGAGGGCAGCCGTTTAGGCAGGCTGGAGGAGGGGCACACAACAGTCGAGCATCAGGCAGGAGGGCCACCAGAGGATGCGCAGTGGGCGGGGAATGGACGGACGGCAGAGAGACGAGCGAGCGTGCGAGCGAGCAGGGGGGGGGGGGCGGGGGGGGCGGATGGGGCGGGCGGACGGGCGGGCGGGGGCGTATGGGTGGGCGAGGGGGCGGGCGACGGGGTGAGCGGGCAGGCGCGCAGGCACGCGGACGGGCGAGCAGGCGCGTGGGCAAGCGGGCGGGGCGGGGCGGGGCGGGCGGGCGAGCTGAGGCGGAGAGCCAATAAGACGCCCGAAATGGTAGCATGTACATAATCGCGCGCTCCCTTCGCCGCCTTTTTGCTCGGCGGCGCGGCGCTGGAGACCTTGACAGAGCGCACGCGCAGGAGGCGCTGCGGCGGCGGCGGCGACGGCGGCGCTCAAGGGCAGCGCGGGAGGCGGCGGCGGCGGCAGGCGAAGGGGGCGCCGCAGGGGGCGGGAGGGGGACAGCCCTCCCTGAAACTCCATAAGCAGAAATGCTGGAGTTAAATTGTATACCGTCTTTGAATAAATTCCCGCCTCACCAGGGTTACTGGTGAGGGGGAAAGAAAAAAAGAAAGAAAAAGAAAAAAAGAAAAAAACAAAAAAAGAAAAAAAAGAAAAAGAGGGGGACCGGCCCAGGCCCTTCCGCACATGGCCCAGCTCTAGGCTTGCCAACAATGTTCATGCAAAGGGGAGACAACCAATTTTAAAAAAATTATAAAACAAGTACACTCGATAAGCACAAAAAGCAACACATCAACACATTTCTTTTTGTAAATATTTAATGTATACTAACATCAGCTCTACATCTTTCTTCTCTCCATTTGCGATTCAAGTGAAAAGATTCGTTCACGAAATACAGATGAAGATGGTCTGAGCGTATCTTATTTATTTTAGCTGCAGGGCGTCATCGTCATGACTATCATGCATGTGTGTGTCAGCGTTGAGAAAAAAACATCTTCATGTTTTCTATCATGAATAAACGATATAACGTAGTAGATGTTAATCATGTGATAAAATAAAGACAACAAATTTTACAAATTTACGAAAATGAGGACATTTAAAATACAAAGGAGGATGTGAGGACACGTGACTTCAATGTAGGACTGTCCTCCCAAATGAAGGACGGTTGGCAACCCTAGCCAGCTCCCAACATAACCTTCAATGTACTTCACCATACAGTGACTTGGCCTAATTCAGGGGCGGATCCAGCCGATCTTTTGGGGGGGTTATCATAAATGTTTCTTAAATAGTAAAGATATTTGTCATTATATTGTACATAATTTTGGTGGTATGTTCAAGGTGTACGAGGGGGAAACCTCGAAATTTCGAAAATACGCTCTTAAGTCAATTTTAAGCATGTTTTGTTTAATAAACTACTTAGATACTGCGAATGGCTAAGCCGCAATAAACACTAAATAGTTGGTTTGAAAAAATGCTTTCTATGCAAAAACATTACGTTGCAGAAGCATATAAACACTCCAGATACATGAAAAATTGTTTATTATCTACAAAAGAAATGAATTTATTTGTTCAGAAAGAAAAATTAACTTACAAATAAAAACAGTTGACACAATTTGACAGCTATTTTATTTCTCGGTTAATTTTTCTTTCTGAAGAAATAAATTAATTTCTTGTCTAAATAATAAACAATTTACATGTTTCTAAGGTGTTTGTTTATATGCTTTGTAACTTTCTTGCTTAGAAAGCATGTTTTCAAACCAACTTTTGAATGTTAATTGCGGCTCAGCCATTCGCACTATCCAAGTAGTTTAGTAAACAAAACATGCTTAAAATTGTTTTAAGAGTTTATTTTTGAAATTGAGGTTTTCTCCCCCAGTCACCGTGTATAGAATATAATTTATAATTTACAATATAATTTTATGTACGACAATTACATAATTCTAATAAATATAAATATTTAAATAAATTTTGCCAGATACAAACGAAGCCTCTGGGCCTTTTGGGAGTGTGGGTTCGACCCTCATGGCCCCCCTCCCCCGTTGGATCCGCCACATCAGTTTCGACGGAAAGTTTTAAAATTAACGCAATATATCTCGAGAAATCTTTCTCCTCATAATACTGTATTACACAAGCACTAACTCAACTCCTTCATTAATATTAGTACTCAAAAATAAAAGTTTTTTTGGTGTAACTTACAAATGTCTTTGATCTGGGATTTCTTTTGCTATTTCGAATAAAAATTCATAGCTTTTTCTCTTGAAGTAGATTCTTACACTTTCACATTAATTTAGTTAATATATGATATTTGTGTGATTGTTAACACATTTTCTCCTTCTTGATAATACTATTGCCTTGAACAAGATGTAAGAAACTAAAAATCTTACGGAATCTGTAAAATTTTATCCTCAACATAATTTATTCAAAAATGTATTATTTATGGTACGCTTGTAGATGCCTCTTTTGATACGGTTTAGTCTCCCTCAGTCTTAATGGCTCTCTTGGTTTATCTTGCAATTCCTTCAGATGTTCCCTCAAACGGAAGAATTTTCATCATGGGAGCAAGAGTGAAACACAAGATACTGAAATTCTGCTAATTTTGCCAAATAAATCTTACCCGGGTAAGTGTGTGTGTGTGTGTGTGTGTGTGTGAGAGAGAGAGAGAGAGAGAGAGAGAGAGAGAGAGAGAAAGTGACAGAAAAAAGAAAAAAAATGTTTTAATTAAGTGGGAGTCTGGAAAATTGGTGAAGACAATTCGATAAGAAAACAGATTGAATAAATAAATATGAATCAATATCAAGTTCCCAGCCTATACTTTCTTAGTTGTTCCTAAGTTTTGTTATTTCCACTGTTCATTATTTGTCTTTAGCGCGGACGTCTAATCTATTTATGTGAATGCTCTTACTATTTACCATTTGCAGTAACCGTAGTCGGCTGTTCTTCCTCAACAATATGCCGACTACAATTTCGCAAACACGGACCTACTTCAATCACCTTCACTCAGCCCTAAGAGTTCCACACAGTAACCCACCTCCATTAATGCCAATTATTGAGCAGCCATCCTAATTATCGCCACTCATTTGCAACGTGCTAATAACGCTATAACGCCAAGTATTTCTATTTTACATTAAATTCTAATACAGAAGATACAGCATGAAGAATGAGACGTCATTGACCAAGTCACAAATACGATTTTTCAGAAGAACATAGTAAAAGAAATGAGGTCCAATTAAAAATGTAAGTAGTAAGTAATGATGGAATATCCTGAAGAAATGTGTACTCTCTCAAAACCCAAAATCTATAATATTTTTACTTTAAACTATTACTTTTCATTAACTCAAAATCGCATGCATATTTAATTAAAAAAACATTGGTACTTCGTAGAATAAATATACTTGTTCATATTTTTTGGTAAAAAACAATGATTTAATCGTTTCTAAACAACAAAATACATCTTCAGAAACCTACAAGATTAATTTAAATTTCATGTTAACATGCAGTGCTTAAATGATTCCATAATTGTATTTCTTTATCTTTCTTAGAGAAGGAATATTAGGGAAGAATTTTGATATAGAGGAAGGGAGTATAAATATCATTGTTCATATTGAACATCATAAGGATCTCTAATTGTTCACACTCGCTGTATTATTCATATTCAGTAAATCATTTTGAAAATCCTTATTTTTTCTCTTTGTTCAGTGCGTTTGTTTTGATTTGCGCTCGGAAAACATCTGAATGCTTTGGTGCTATTCTCACCAAACAGAAGATTGATTCCATTTTATTCATTTCCGCATTCATATTGCTAGTTATACGTAAACTAATTGTCCTAGCTGAGTTACACAGTATCAGAGAAAGAATATTTTCTTTTTCAAGTTTCGCTCCATCATTGCGTAGCTTTTATTTTCGGCGCACTGTCTCTAATGAACATGAGAACGTCAACCAGTTTGGAGAGGTGAGCGACCAAGATAAAAGATTTTTCCTTGAAACCTTCAAAAAGTAATTTGAACCAAATTTCACCCTTTCATTATTTCTCGTCAATTTTTACCCTTGAATCTTTTAAATAAATGTACAATATCACACAAACACGAAGAGATATGTGAAACAGTATACATATTACAATTATCTTTTATAACGCAAAAAAATAGAAAACATTTGAATGAGGGTTCACTTATTCTAATTGACTCTACAAGCATTCATTTTCATTGTAAGATTATAACTTGAATGTATTTTTGAGAATTTTTTTAAGTTTCAAGACCGATAAACTTTTCGAAGGCTGTAAAATATTAAACAATAAAAGTTAATAACCTTAATACCAAAAGTATTTCAATAAAATGTCCAACTTAGCAAATTAGTGATATTTAAAGACGCATTTAATCATGTATTTTTATTTACAATTATAAAAATAGTAATAAGTAGATATATCTATTATGCTACACAAGCATGGCACGCTCTTTTAGTATTAAATTACTATCATTCATTTCAAATTGTGTTGTATGTTAAAAATATCATACGACTAAGATAAAATACGAGGCAAAATACATTGCCGCCGGCACATTGGAAAAAAATGTTTCTAAATGAAAGGAAAGAACGTGTCAAATAGAAAAGATTTATCTGTGATTTTCTTTCAAACACAAATCTTGTTGAATTCGACAGTTTAAGGTGAAATTTATAAAGTTGTTAAAGACACATTAAATGAAAAACAAAACAAATGAAAGTACTAACATTTTTAGAACGATAAGTGATAATATTTTTGCGAAATATAAAATAAATAAAAGGGATTATGGAGCCGAAAATATATAACAATTTTAAACAGTAATACATTTTTAAAATAATAGGGGATTTGTTGCAATAAATGGAGGAACCATTGTGGACAGCAGTGGCCAAGAAAGGTAAGAAAAACAAACATAATATCTAAGTCTTTCCGTTTTGAATAAGGTTTACTACTATTACTTATAAATCAGAGTTCTCATAAGAAAAAAAATTGAATTTTCAGAAACTAACAAAGTCTTTTTGACGGTGCCGAAGCGTAATGTCGTTGTTGGCAAAACGTTTAGGGCGAACACTGCAAGGAAAATTTTTTGAGACAAAAGCGTTTAAAATTTAATTGTTAATTTGTCGTAATTACATGTCACCAAAATTTCAATTAAAACTATCAGAAAGTTTGGTCTTGTGTACCTGGCGAGACACATTTGCACATCTGGTGTTGAAGAGCCAACAGCAGAGCAACTTTACCGAGGCCGTAAAGTAAAGTAAAGTAATACCGTAAAGTAGTGTAGCTTATTTCACGCCTTCCGGTCTTAAAATACAAATACATTTAGACATTTTAACATAATACATCACGTGTAAATACATTTTGCTATTCACAGCTAGCTTGAATGTACCGAACCCATAAAGTTGATTGATTGATTTTTTCGGGCAAGTCAGCTGCTTTTAGTATAGTGAATGTTTTTAAGCTGGCACGTGCCGGTGTTTCCTCCCTTTGGATGGTGAGATCCGGCGTGGACATTCACATCGGTTCATTAATTCATTATTTCGTATTTCTGGGCTCCTCAACTGCTCTGGTCATCAGACCCGCAAATGTAGTGTGTCTTTCACGGGAGGTGGAGGCGTTCTTCCTCCGCTCAATGGCGAGATCCAGCGCCGACCTACATGTCAGCTTGTGAAGTTTACCTCATCCTGGTTCCTCCCACCAGCGGGGTACCGCCCCAGCCGGGACAAGCTCTAAGCCCTATTATCATAACGATAAGGTAAGTTAACTGAAAACAAAGAATATATTGGTTCTTACCACTCAACTGCTACCACGCTTGTAACAGTAAATTGTATGTTAATTTATTTCATGGCTTTAGTCCAAAAATTCACCGACGTCCGCACATGTGTTCTAATGTCCTTGAGAGCGTACCGTTGAAAAGAGCGCCGCTAGCACTAGCACTCCTGGCGGCGGCTTTTCGAATTCCGTCCATCGCAGCTTCACGCCTGAGACTTCAAGACATGACAAGTGGCGGTTTCTTTGGGAAATACCCGGTAGACAGCGCTTTGCTCCTGGATTCTGTTCATTCTACCTTGAGACATGCGAACATCGCAGTAAATTAATTTCTTGAAACTGACAGTAATAGTCATTACTGTGGAAGAAATGAAAACGAAAACAATAAACTATATAATATTCAAAAGAAATCTATAAGAATCATGCAAAACGCCCTCAAATATTAGTTTTTTTAACAATACAAATTTATATTTTACTCTAAATAATTTCAATGGATTTCTCGAGGTTTGCTACCCTGGTGATTCAGTTAAGTAATATAATTTCTCTCGCGCGTTTGCAGAAAAAAATTTTGGTAGATATTTGACAAATTATATCCTTAAATTACCAAATAATAATTTTATTGGATCCCTTGAAAAAATGAGAAATAGACATTAAGTTAAAGTAACAATTCTTTAAAAGTTATTTGTATACATTTGTGTTGAGTAAAAATAAAAGAACATTAGTCCCTATATCTTAAAGTGATGAAGTGAAGACATCAAATTTTCAAAATAATTTCAAAAATGAGCATATTGTATGGATATTGCAAGGATGTACTGAATATGATGCTGAAAATAATAATATAAATATGATCATGTAAATTAGTCAAAGCACAAGGAAAAAGTGCCAAAAAAGTAAAGTTGAGTTCGTTTGACACATAATTAAGAAAGGGCTGCTTCTTTTTTCTCATTTAGTTGCATGAGATTCACAAAACACATAAGGTGTAAGACACGTGTAAAAAGAGGAGCATCAAGTAACTTCGAAAATTCCTCTTCTCACAATGGCGTCCGTGGGCATGCACAAGAGAGAAAAACTAATATTTATCTCGCAAATATGTTTCTCCTGACTTGAGGGAAGTCGGTCGGAAGGTTTAACTAATGACTCGACTGTTAAATTGTATTAATAATTATTTTTTCCGCATAACTCTTTTTTTTATCAAATTACCGCACAAATTCTAAAATATTCATTGTACCTCTTACGATAAAATATTCAATATTAAAACAGGTGACATCGTTAATCATTTATACGTGAAGTGGTAATAAGTTGATATTCTATTACCATAAATTCTAGAATCGTTCCCCAATAAAAAATAATATATGATAAATATTGCTTCAAAATGAAAGTGGAAAATAAAAGCAAGAATAAATAACAAGAGACTAATAAAAGACAAATCATTAAAATTTGCGGACATGCGAGAAGTTAACGGGATTTGAAGGTTTCTGGTGTTTCCATTCACCATAAATAGATCGTGAAGGTCTTAACCTCGCTTTCTTTCTTGCAACGGTTGCACGGAACGTGGAGGAAGAGAGGATAGGACGTTACTCTCCTCCGGAGTGCGTTGTCCTGCTTCGAGGTCATCAAGTACAGCATGACAAAATCACATACCATCGACCGTGGATCGAACTTGGATCTCTATTTTCCCCTGAATGTGGTTGAGCGTTACATTCAGGTATGATGACCAATACGAAAGTGAAATCAAGATACGAGTACACGTACATTCATGCAGAACTTCATATTTTAGAGAAGTTATTATCTCTATTAAAATATTAATTTTGAATACGTCAGCTAGCAATATTAAATTTTTGTAAACAATTTCGCATTTCAGTAATTTCATTTGTCATTCCACAGCTTAATATGTATTTTCATGAAATTTTAAAATTACATGATAATACAAAGCTACTGAGATTAGACTTTAAAACAGTGCCTAAAATTCAACAGCGTACACTAGGGGAAAAGGAATTATAGCATACACTCTTTCTCCGAGAAGACAAAATTGATGCATTTTTCAAAGCTTACATTTTTAAATCTTAGATTTTCTAAAATTGAATTGGACTGAAAAGCAGCTAATATTCACCAAATATCATGCAATTGACGATAAAAATCCATAAAATTGAATTCACGGAATAAAAATGGAGTTAGGTTCCCCTTTCCTAATTCTTTTTCTTTCTTCAGATCCACCAGAGTGATTTGATTTTAATTAAAAAAAAATTTAAATTTTTAATTTTAATAGAAAATATTGGGTGATTTATCTCCCATTACATAAATTCTTTTTTTTTTATTTAACAATTGTTCTCAGTGTCAGTTTACACAAATGATCACAACTGCACAGTTTTCTACTAAGTCTTTAGTTGTGAACTCATTAGAGTTCTAACTTTCACTTCAATCTTTCAAAGAATTCAGAAGACTGACAAATTATTAAGATTGATAATATTCGTGATTTATAGTCATATATATGGATTAGCAAATATTTTTTGTCTTCAAGTGTTGCCAACCATGCTCAATGGTGCCTTTAATAATAATTCAACTAAATATTGAAAGAAAGAGAGAGTAAGAATTCTGGAGCTCAAAAAAGGGCAGTTTATTCTCTCCTTGCTACATCACATATAATTTTTGTTTTTGATGTTAAATACATAAATAAAAATAAATGAAATTCCATATACATTTCTGTTGCATGAAATGTTATATTGTTAATTAACATTATATTAAAGTTATGGCCTAATTATCAAATAAATGAATGTTAGTATATTAAATTAGCTCAATATTAAAATTTTTTAAATGTTAAAATTTGTATTCAATTTCTCAAGTTAAAAATTTTGTTTTACTATTTTGAAGTGTTCACAATTATTATATATATATATATGCTAATTTTGTAAATGGATACTTCTCACTAATTTCACACAACTACTTTATCAGAAATTGGTATTACCTAATCTTTGC
The DNA here is from genome assembly GCA_964035755.1 of Teleogryllus oceanicus. Classification (NCBI taxonomy): domain Eukaryota; kingdom Metazoa; phylum Arthropoda; class Insecta; order Orthoptera; family Gryllidae; genus Teleogryllus; species Teleogryllus oceanicus. The sequence continues at coordinate 14,433,859 of CAXIVR010000002.1, forward strand.
ATTCCTTTAATACTATATTTAATGAGCAAAAGAAATTTGGACTATTTGTTATAATTTTACTATTATGTTTCTAGAATTGAGTTAATCATTCAACAATTTTCCCTCTAAATTTCTAAATTAATTTCTAAATGCTATGTTCATATGAGCTTGTTAACTCCCAGTTTATTTGAAAGTAGAAATAATTATCATGTTGAAAGCATTTTATTACCTTAAAATGTAGAATATTTTGAAAGTCTTCTTTTTTAACTCACTTGATCTGTATTACACACAAAATATACCAACAAAAATGCATAATTCATTACAAAATAAATAAAAACAATACTACACATCACAACAAAAATTGGTAACTAAAAATATGAGATAACAATAGAGAAAATATATACCATTAGACATAAAATGTTTCGTAAAGCTTTCTTGACATCTTCAAGACCAACTCTCAATTATCTTCCAAAGGTTTACTACATTTGTATGGTTTGTCTTTCAGTGTTCTCAATCATAATAAGTTTGATGCATAAGTAATTCCACATTCTGAAGATATCACTTCTTGCAGACACCACAGTTTTTCTATCATTTGCTGTCATAATTAAGACTGATAAGTTGAAAAATGATATAATAAGTGTGGATACTCTTGAATTGATTATCTTAGGAGTGTTCATAGGAATAAACATTTGTGCATTATTAAAACAAATATGTCTCTTTTTCCAAATAAAGCTCTTACAAAATGCAAACTGGCTTGTTACTACATCTCTTGATACAAACTAAGCTGGAAATTTAAATAGGATGCATACTGAACATATTTAGTGTACAAGAAAAGTGTCACACATCAACAATTTTCTTTATGTAGTTTTTAAGCAGAGCTATTTACTTTTCAGATAAAGGCAAAGGGGTTTACTCTATATCTCTGCTGTTTTGTGAACCATCTTTATGAAATTTTATTTTTTAAAAAATCATTATTTTCTAAATATATTTCTTCATTTAAATAAAAATTAATGATTGATTGAAATTTATTGATTGCACTTTTATTGTGCACAGATAATTTGAAATTGCTTAATTAAACCACAGAACATTAACATTTCATTACTTCACTAGTTAGTTCATTACTACATCAGTTTAAGTATGAGAAGAATAAAGTACATATAAAAGGCGGCAGTCTTTATCAAGATAATTTTTTGCAACAGTAACATTTTTCCTTAGAAATGAAAATGTACCATTGGTGATATCACGAGTGCTTTGGAAATTGTCGATAAATTCCCGACTCGCGAAGCGAGGAGGAGATTTATCTGAGAATTTCCAAAGCTCGAGTGGTATTAGGACTATTCTACGAGTGAAATTGTGTTGAACAGAGTTCTAAAAGGCGCCAAATATAGAAAATAACTGAAAGATGTGTTAAAATCGAAGAGGTTATGTTATACGCGGTTTATTGGACATGCACACAGCGATCGATACCGCCACCTAAGATAGATGAGTCACAGTTTATGATTGGCCAGTAGGGAAAAGCGGTAAGAAAAATCGAATAGAGAAAGCGATAAGCTTTTTGAGATACGAGGCATTTTGTATGTATGGTTAAACACTATTGGTTTTAATTTCACGAGTGGAATAGTCTCCATAAATTTAAATCCACGTATTAATGTATTCACAAAGAAACGTTGAAAGAGTTTATAGCATATAATCATTTAATATATATTCGTTAACATTTATTTCGATCAGGAAATAAATTTACAGGATAGTCTTTGAGTTCTTAGTTTATGAAATGTGTTCCAAATACTACTTTAAAAAATCTATTTAAGTTATGAAGATGTAATTTATGTGCCACAGTCTCCATTTTGTTGATCCTGGAAAGGATATTTTTAAGCTCTTGATTATTACTAACAGCAGGAATAGTTGCTTTTTAAATTTTTTATATATAGTTATAAACATACAATAATTTTATCAGTAAAACTGTAACATTTACTAAAATATAACTGAAAAAGGCATACAAATGCTAGCCTCTTACAAAAAGAACTTACCAAACTACTAAGAAAAGGGTAAAAGATCTCCATGATATTATATTAGTTAACGTAAGGATTGTGGTAAAATTAAATTTTTACAATACTTAGTGAGAATTAATTTTTTATAATGTTATGAAAGAAATATAAAAATAATTAAAAAGAGGACTCTGATTTTTTGATTTTTGATAAGAATTTAGGAAGTCTATTTCGTGTTTTAAATGCCAGTGCACAAAAAAAGCTACATTTGTAAACCCTTTTTGTTTTGCAGAACAGTTTTAATGTGAAAGGAACATAGCAAAATTAATTTGTGGATGAAGATAAGCGTTTTATTTTACAGACTATTTTGTGAATTAACTTTATGAAATGTTAACTACATTATTTTCGGAACACATTTCTTTTCTTAATTGCAGTATGTCAAATTTTTGTTGTGTAACGTCCCTTGTGCACTACTGATTAGTATAAAAATTATTCTTTTAAAATGCATATTAATTTTTAATTCTTTAGAGACAAAATTTACATAAGAATAAGATGGATAATAATAATTTCAGAATTTCAATTTAAAATATTTTTATATTTCATTTATTTCCATTGTATAGTGCATTTCTGTTTCTTCACTTTTCTTTTAGTTTGTAATCCGCTCGATCAAAATTTAAATGTTGAAATAAAAGTTATTTGTGGGTCAAAGTTTGGCTTGTTATTTTATGTATTCCTGAAACCACAATAATTTTAGTGTTGAAATTCCCCAATATAAAATAAATTAAATAAAAAGCATATTTCATATTATATTATTATCAAGAATAACAAAAACATGAAAGTTATGTTCCAAGCAATTCTTAAAAATTGCAAGAACCTTTACTGCCTACGAAGTAAAACCCACACATGTAATTGTTGTGGATTGTGTTTAAAAATATGATTTTTACAGGACAACTGAAATAACTCAACAAAAAAAGTAAAATATAACAATGTTATTGCAACATAATTTTATTAGAATATAAAATTAATTAACAAGTTCACCATTAAAGTAAAAATAAATGAAAAGCAAAAATCTTTTACATTTTGCTTTCCATTTAATGTACGTATAAAAACATTGATAGATAAAGTCTTTGGTTTAATTATTAAATATATTGAAAATAAACTTCCTTTCAATACATTTACATGTAAGGTTAAAATGGTAATTCATACCAGTACACATTAAATTACTTTATTAAAAAATATCTTTATGAGTTTTCATCTCATTTTATTTTGTACAAAATTGTCAATTAATTTGGCAAGTTCAATGTGGTTTAAATTTCCATGATCAGTATACAAAATGGCCAAGTTATTTATGCTTTCTTGATCATAGTATTTCTTAAATGATTTTTTTCTCTCTATAGAATTTAAAATGACCTTGCTCTGAATGCATTGGATATGGGAATTGCTACAAACATTTTCAATAATATTTCAATATTTGGAAACGTGCAAGGTATTTTATTGACAGCTCTACGTAAGTGATGATGTCTATCGACACAACTAATACATAAAAAATCTTTACTTTAATTCCTTTAGAGACCTGAAAAGTGTACATTACTTGAGAGAATCGGTGCCAAATACAGTGAAATCGTTGGCACGTCTCCCGTAACTACGTTTTCCCGCTTAGTACGTTCATATTTTCAAGTTCCGGTTCCAATTCCATCAAATTATTTGTTTACTCGTTTAACAATCCCACTTAGCACGTTTAAAGTTTGCATAGGTCGCGGCAGGAAGTAATAAGAGCCAAAATTTATTGCTTATTTATCCTTGAAAATAGATTTTATTACATGGGAGTTTTTTTGTTGTTGTTTTTTCCCTTTCAAAATTCAAAATTTATTGCTTATTTATCCTTGAAAATAGATTTTATTACATGGGAGTTTTTTTTCTCCCTTTCAAAATTCAAAATTTAAGTAGTATATGACTTAGTGTAGGGATCACAGAATTTTGAAAATGTGCACACAATTCACTTTTCCCCATAGCACGTCATACGCAGTTTTTTAACTGTTTTTTGACGTAAAATAAATAAATAAATAAATAGGTAACATGCTTCGCGGGAGACACGCGTTTTCCGGTGCACCAGCGCCATCTTCAATGTGTGTTTTCATTGCACTTTTGGGTTCTTCTTTCACTTTCAGTCTGATTCCAGAGCCAGAGAAACGTGTTGTCGCGTAACGTGCGTTGTAGGCTAACATTATCTTATAGAAAACTGCACACGAGCGCTCTTGGCGACGTGCGTTGTGTCCACAGCTCAAGCTACAACATAAGTCAAGAAACGCCCGACGCCCGCTATGCAATGCGAGATGGCAACAACACACGACGCCAAGAGCGCTCGTGTGCCGTTTCGCGTAAGGTATAGTGACGAAGCGCGTTAAGTGACTCGTTTGCGAAGACCTCGATGCCCGTCAACGTCGACAGGTAACGCGCGTCAACGCAACGCTCGTATGACTGGCCTTAATGTGCATTACTTTGAGTGCTCTTTGTTTTATTTAGTTTTATTCAATGTCATTTATGAATAAATTAGAACATCCTGTGGATATTTGCTTGTTATTTACGTATCCATTAGTTTTCTCTGTTATAGTGGTTTGCGGACGGAAATATGAAATGTAAGTATAAATTGAGCATTTTTCGTTAGTACATTTTCCCTCTTACAACGTTCAAAAATTTGTTTCTTGAAAAACATACTAACAAGATTCCACTGTACAGGACTATTCTTTTGTAAACAAAATTACTTACCCTAAAAAATCTGCCATTGATTCTGATAGAAATAAATATCCCTGAAGCTGGAGGCAAATACAATGACGAAAAAGGAAATCAATAATATGAATATTAAAGGAGTGAGCTAGTTCTAAAGAGATGATGATCTTGACGTGTAATACCCACTAAATACATACACTCAATTCAATGAGAATATATCACGTAGATTGACGGTCCATTTTCTGGGAAAAATTCTTAATTGTGTATTTTATTTACTCTATATACAAAATTATTACTATTAGACTTAGGCTAGAAGAGCGGAGATCTTAATTATTCCTTCTACATTTAATATGCTAAGAAAAGACGGGTTTGTATCAATTACAATAACGTATTTTCTCGGATATAAGTCTCCCTCTTTTCAAAAATTCACAACAAAAAATGAAGGGGAGCTAATACGCGAATATTTCCAAATAAAACGAAAATTTTTCAAATATTCTCATTGTTGAAACGAATGACATTCGAGGATCACATCGAAGTTTTCCGAAATTGAAATAAGACATCCAAGGGGTAAATTCGATAAATTAGAGTATACACCAACACAATATCCGGTAAAAGTACTACTACCAGGGAGGGAACTTTTTCCAGAGGTTCATGAAACAAATTTACTACAAAACATGTACAATTTTGTAGATAATGCTTGAAGAAATAAGCAGGCACACATTACACACGTTATGATGTAGTAATCATTACCGTGTACATTACATTTTGAGGTTTGGCCCTTCTAGATATCCTACACTCAATCTATATTATGACGTGACATATAGTGTAGAATTTTAGTCTGCCCCCTCGAAGTCGGTATTCCTCTATGGAGACCTACATGATACAATGCCAAAAATCCTTCAATTATACCCCAACATTCAAGAAGTCTTCTATGTAAATGGCATACATGTTGAAATTAAGGATCAATTTAGTAGCTGAACAGTAATATACGTTTAAACAAGGCAAGATATTGCGTTTTCACCTAAAATTATTATTTTTATCTGCAAACCAAAAACATAGGTTTTGACGTCTGGAGTGCTCCTGGAGTTTTCTGTACGCAAAAGAGCATAAAAATGATGGCTGAGGCAGAAGGAAGAAGTGGATTAGTTAAGGTTGCACTGGTCAGTACAACAAGATGCTTAGATGTCTAGAAGGTTCTTGAGGAACTTGTAGCGACAGAGATCTGTTCGAATTCGAGTGTGAAAAAGTATTATTCAAGATTTTACTTCATTTTAAAGCCGTCTCTTTATAAAACAAAATTACGTAACTCATTAATGAAGGAAGGGATGGTGTGCCAACATTAATATCAACTAATAATTAGGGAGGTAATATACATTAAACTTATTCCTTTTTGGATGTCTTAAGCACCCCTTCATTTGCTTTACTATGCAAAGAAACAAAATTAGCTGGTCAACTTCGCGAAAAATGTTGGTCAACTCCGCGAAATATTCACAGTAGAGACAAGAGGCTTTAAGTCCTGTTAGACGGAGCGGCGAAGATTACTGTTAGAAATTCAACTTAAACTTCCTTAATAGTATATAAAATCATTGCAAGGTACCCTAATATCAATAATTAGTTTTTGTATGCAGAACTCATAGCGCTCAACGGTATTTGCACGAAGTTAATTTTATAATTAAAAAGGTCTTGAAGAGGGCCATAGTCCATTCAGCCTTGCCCATTCCTCCACTGCAAAACTGAAATGAACAGATGATTGATTGATTGATCTTTTCGTGTTTCCGGGCGCGTCAACAGCTTTGGTCATTGGTCCCGTTAATGTACTGCATGTTTTTTCTCAGGAGATGGCGGTGATCTTCCCCCACTGGATGGCGAGATCCGGGCCGACCTACCATCGGCGGCTAGTGGGGTTTCCCCCTAATCAGGACTCTCCCACCAGCGGGGCACCGCCCCAGCCGGGACAAGCTCTAAGCTCCCAACCGGTCACCCGGAATATTTGGTAGTGTAGTGCATGTTAGTGTAAGTGTGTGTGTAAGGCGAGAGGATAGGACAAGGAAGAGCAAGGACAGATCACGCGCGGTCCGTGGCCCGTTTCGTAGGGTACTGCACCGGCATTCGCCTGGTGTTGATCTGAGAAACCACGGAAAACTACCGATCAGGGCAGCCGGCCGCTATAATTCTCCTCTAGATAGCGAATGAATTCGATCTAGCTGACAAGCTAATGTCGAAAATCCTGCCGCCGTCAGAACCTAGGACCTCCCGGTCAGAGGCGCTGCAGTGACATCAGTTGATGCACTGTGCTACCGCTCCCGGTAAATGAACAGATGAATGAATGCACTAAATTGAATTAAAAATTACGAATTAATAAATAACGCATTTTAAAACATTTTCATATTTTCTTTTGAAATTAAACATTTTCGTAATATCACAAACTGACAGGGACTAATGACCTTACGTGCCTGGAATCACTAACAATCAATCAATCGAACGTTCCTGGCAGCACATGGAGCATTACCGAAGCCCTCGTTCGCTCGCTGCCCGCGCCCTTGTAGCTGTGTCGGCGTCGCGTCGCGTGGGTTGTGATTTTCCGCCGCGCTGGAAGGCTCGCAAAGGGCCGGAGGAGCGCAGGGCGCAGGGGGCGCGGCGCTGGGCCGCTGCGTGCCGCGAGGCCGAGGAACTCCTCGACCGTTGGCCCGTCAGGGCACACAGCCAACGGTGGTGGAGTTACCACTCCTCGGGGCACAGCCCTCGCGACCCGCGCCTCCACCACTCGCCCACGCCCACTCCGCCATCGCCTTCGACAGCGCCGCCTCCGCCGCCACCGCTGCGTCCGCCGCCGCCGCCGCCGCCTCCGCCGCCTCCACCGCCTCCGCCTCCGCCTCTGCCTCCGCCTCCGCCTCCGCCTCCGCCTCCGCCTTAGCCTCCGCCTCGCCTCCGCCTCCGCCGCCTCCACCGCCTCCACCGCCGCCACCTCTGCCTCCGCCGCCGCCGCCTTCGCCACCGCCGCCGCCTCTGCCTCATCCTCCGCTGTCACTGCCGCAGCCTTTGCTACCGTCTGCATGTCCGCTGCCGCCCCCGTCTTCAATTGTGCTCCACCCCTGCAATAAAGCAAATCAAATGTTAATGTCGTTAACGGTTTACAACATAGCTAAATATATTTGTTGCTGTAATCTATTTATTGGTCGCAATATAAATTCGCAAAAATGTACAACTTTATTTTAAAAATCAAGGTTTTTTTTAGGGTTCAGTGAAGCAAATAGCTAAGAACAATTAACTAACATATAACCTAAACTAAATCGACTGTTTTAGGCGTCTTCATCTGGAATGGAAAAAACAAATGTAACTTTTGTCTCTGGTCAGAAATGGGGGCTCCAAATACGCACGATCCAAGGATCGTATGTGGACGGATATTGTGGAATAAAATGGAACATGTCACAAACGAGGTAAATCCGTGAAAAGACAATGCATAAAATTGAATATCTATTAATTAGATTAAGTTTTGTTTTCCACAGTTCATGTTTATAAAATAGGGTATTATAAATAATATGACTATAACTAGTTAATTCGTCTGAATTAAAATGAAGTTGGCCTAATCACTGTACTGAGTACTTAAATTTTTTTCAGAAACTTCTCTCAATCCAAGATATATCTCTGAATGATCTCCTTGTACATGTATTCACCTTCCATTTTATAAACAGTAAAATATTTTAAGTTGAAAGTTATTATAAAATTGAATGCAGCTAAAATACCATATAGGGTATAATAGCATTCAATTTATATTTCTTTTTGTTCAGTATACATATCAAAAACGATGGTCACAAAATGTGTTTATATTTGAGCACCCTCCCCATCTCTAACCCTCCAGACATGAGGATGAGTTATTTTTCTTTCTTTTCTTCATCCAGGATAGTTGTCTTTGCAACATCGTTGACCGGAAGGTCCCATTGTTCCAGTCCTGACGATGACATATTTCTAGCCACGTAGTTGGGTCGAATTCAACCACTGCCAGGAAGTTAATTTTAGCTGAAAGTTGCTTTTGATCGGTAGTTTTCCGTGGTTTCTCCAATCGGTCAATATTAGGCCGTAACAGTACCCTATCATATAGCCCATTGATTGCATGCGATCTAATCTTTGTTATCCTTTACCTCTTGTTTTCTTATACACACAGTTACTACAAGCACTACAAGTACTCAAGCACATAGATCGCGAGATCAGAGCTTGTCCTGGTAGGGGGCGGTTCTCCACTTGGAGAAATACCTGGAGAGGGAGCACCCAGAAATCCGACGGCGTGTAGTTCGGCGCCGGCGGGGGAGGAACATCGCCACCTCCTTGGATGTAAAATGCACTACACATACGGTATTTAGGATCTAAGACGTTCTAACAGTAAATATTTAGGCAATATAGAAGAATTTGGGCTGTTGTAATAAAAGAAGCCAAGACAAAACTATAAGTGCCGGAGAGTTGATTGAAGAGGAGGAGGAGGAAGAAGAAGAAGAAGAAGAAGAAGAAGAAGAAGAAGAAGACGGACGTTCTAACAATAAATACTCATTGTAGGTTTCGCTTGTTTATTTGTCCATGTACATCATTAAATATCAAAGCTAAACAATGGCAATCAAAAGATAATTTCAAAACATTCTTAAGTGTATCTAAAGTAGAATGAAAATAAGTTGTCATCGATTTTTTAGTCGTTAATTGATGTTTTTCTCATTTTAATTTTCATCAATTTTTAAAAGCAAATACAGGCTGTCTTTGGAGAGTGTTAACACCTGCTATGATGAAAAACGAACCAATAAATTATGACATTATTCACTAATATGTGAATAACATTAGAAAGACCCATATATAATAGATCACGCACTTCGAAGGCGAATGTCAAAGAACGCGGGAAGTAAGATGGATGTCTCATGGTAAGAACAATTCTCACCGAGCGCCAACGTTCGTTGGAAAGCAAATGCCAACGTCTAAACGAGCCTCCAGGAACGACTGGACACAAATTGACTCGAATTAAATCTTGGATACATTATTTCTTATCATTCACGCTAGTACATGGGGAAATGCATATTGTAGTCTCATGAAAATTCTGCGAAAGAAGAGCACGGAGCTATTCGTAGAGAGGAGATTACATTATTATTTATCTCCCACATTTTAACTTTATTTCCAAATTTCAAATTAAATTAGCAGACGAAACTTAAGCATCTCAGTTATTATTGATAGTACACCTACGCTCACATATCGTACATACTACAAATCACAAATAACTTCCAGCAGAGTTGTTTACACTCAGAACGTTCCTCAAGAGCAGGCCAACGTGTTTTATGTAAATTTGAGTTTTTTAGCCTACATTTTCATATGTGTTTGAGGCAAATCAGGAGACTGAAAGCACTGCAACGATCTTTTTTCTGTTTATGAGTGGTTGTAGAACCTAGGTGGTTCAAAATCAGGTAAAATGACTGCTTGACAGGGATACTTAAAAATATAAACCAACAGCCACAAATATATTTGAAAACTTGTAGATGTGTCGTGTCGTTGATATAATTGAAAAAAAGGAAAAACGGATTTATTATTAAAGGGCTGGGGCGTCTCCTGAAGAGAAGACAATTTGCACGTAGCCAAGAAATTGCGCCAGGAGTCCAGTCCACTTTTCAAAGCCAATTGTTCCAAGGAGAAATCCTTTTACAGAAAAATAACTAACCTCTGACCTCCCGGTCAGAGGCACTACAGTAAGTAAGGAGCAAGGATAGGACAAGGAAAATCACCAAGATACCCCCCTCCCCTGCCTTTTGCTTTGGACCACAAGTTCATAGTAAGACAATGTTAATGTATTTCATATTTTTGGTGGTAGTTTACTCAATACAATTTGTAATCGGTAAAGGCACATCTAAGTCATGAACAGAATCTCAATTCGCGAGTTTACCTGGCCGTGGCACCCGGCCGTTCACTTTACCCCTATGCAGTCCTTCTGATATCGCATTCCCTTGTATTATCAGAGCTGAGAGGGCCCGCATATGTCTGTTTGAATGTTGTTTGGACTAAATAGCTTTCGCTGCAATGTGAAGATCCAAATTCTATTCGGCGTCCATATTCGTAAAAATAACATGAAATATTAGTGTGCAATAATATAATTTTTTATTATAAACTAGTAGACCCCGCAATGCAGCGCTATTGTAATACTTCACTCGCTACTGGTCATGTGATTGTTAATCACGTTTCACGCTATGCTCTGCAAACATTTTAATAGATGAAAGACTTTCTTGCAAGAATTATTAAGTTGTTCATTTGCGCTGTTTTGAGCATGGTTGTCACGTTCTTCCTCAAATTTGAGTATGTATTCCCTGACTTTATCTTAGAGAAATCTGAAGTACTTGTCCGAGATATAAGTAATAATTCCGGCCGATATTTCACAATCGCAGAGGTAGAACATGTAGCGAAGACGCGCTTAATACTTGAGGGTGCGGCGGGTTGCTTATATCTTCTGTTCAGGGGCGCTTGAGTCAGCATGATCGCATTCTATCGTCATCAACGTTCCCACATTAAATTAAACACACAGTCCGCATATCATAAAAAGTCAGGCTATTTCTCTCTCTCTCTCTCTCTCCTCCTCTCCTCTCCCCTCTCTCCTCTCCTTCCCTCCTTCCCCCTCCTCCTCTCTCCCCTCCTCTCTCTCTTTTTTCCCTCTCTCTCGTTCATATTTTGCAAATGAAAGAGAAGCCTTCGAACTTATTGGCAATTTTTTTGACAATAACAAAGATTCAATCATACCTAAGAAATTCTTAGATAATGCATAAAGTCAAACGAAATTCAAGTCTAAATTGACATTTACAAACGTATTAATCTGCAATATTTGTATTTCATAGCACTTATTCAAACAATTAAGGCAAAAGTTTTCATCAATTTTGAGTAAAAGTGATTCTTGAAACTATCAAAATTAAATCAAATAAGAGAAATACTTGATTTCTGTAGATTCCTATGTATCGTGACTAAATCAAGAAAATAAAGAGAATAAATCACGACGAGAAATTGATACTGAGAAGCTGTTAAAGCAGTGCAAACCTCGGAAACAGAAACGAACGCGAAATCAATGAAGAGGAAGATGACTCCTACAATGATAATAATTACTAAGAAGATTGTTTGTAGAATATTTATAAAGAAATTAGCTCCATTTCTAGCAAATACAGGAAAGAATCAACTTATAAAGTATTATTTACATAAATATCTGTACACCTAAAATTTCTTTTCAGAGGAAACACTTTAATTATTTTTCTTGTTAAAGTAATTGCACAATCTAAAAACATCTACGAGAATAGAGGGACGTTATTTTTCCTTATGTCAATATTACTTTAGTATATCATTGTACTGTTCATTGGGTTGTACGTGTTTATTCAAATAAAACTTTCTTGGCTTTAAAAGCTCTACTTTTTTTGTTTGCTAGCCTTCTTTATGCAAATTCAACAAATGATTTATATATCACTCAAGAAATACAATAATCCTTTGAAGGAAGCTGAGCACCTGTCCCTACGATACAACTGAATAATGCAGTTATTATACGTACCTATACCTAGACAACCACGACCCCAGACAACGTTTGACAGGTCTTCCTTTTTTCTTTACCTACGAGCATGTTTTTTGCAAAGCATTCCTGACTAGTAAGTGCAAGACTCTAATCCAAGGTTGAAAGAAATGCTATGTCATCAAGATGCTTCTAATAAACAACTCTCTGAAACCAAAACCAAAAATCTCCGAGCGTAATCGTGTCCATCAAGGTGGCGGAAAAGGTGACAATTATATAAAAAATATAATTAGTATAAATTTTCTTACTTCATTCTTACTTTCTTACTACATTCGAGAAATAATATTAGTAATGGAACTGAATAAAGGACAAAGAATTTACAAGGATAAAATGTTTGATGCACACAAAAAAAATCCGTCACACTTGTGTACATGAAACTTCTTTATGAGACCATCTACAAGTGGCAAGGTCATTTGATCTAAGTTGTTCTAAGATTGTGTGATTTGTTTCAAGTTCCACTTTCTCCTTTCGATGCATGCTAAAACAATAAATGTTATTATGATTCGAAAAGAGTAATATGAACACGAAATTCACCAAGAGAAAAGTTATCATAATTTCTCAGAACTTGCTACTTTAGTACATAACTGCAAGCAGTAAATAAAAGTATAACCAACTAGTATGGATCCTTAAACGTGTCAATATTTCTGTTTGTGATTAATCCATTAATTGCTTTTCAGTAACTCCATTCTAGTTGTCTACCAATAACATGAATTTTTTCCTTCGTATTACATTAAAAAAGAAAATCTAGGTATCAATTTAAAAATTGTATCAATTTTGACATGTAGTATTCATCAACCTTCGCCAAAGAATCACAGAATTGTTCAGAAGTGCTTGATGCTGTATAGAGTAGTTGTTAGTTTAACTTTGATATACAATTTATAAATCGCTGTTTAAGATATATCTATTCCAAAATAAACAATTTCAACTATTTGAATAAATTCTGGAGCAGTTTACTTCTTTCTTTCACTTCACACTATAAAAAGAAAATACCATCTACAATTCTTCAGATACTGTTTTTTATTTGGTAATTATCGATAAATTACATTAAAATTTCTCTGATTAAAACACTAACCGGATCATTTTGTTTATTTTCATGGCTTCCACAATTTAACCGATTTCCAAGAATAATATTCTTTCCGTATTTTCGGGAGTGTGATACTGTTCTTATTCGCGAGAATGTTGGTGGTAAAGATGACGCCGCTGGTCCAGACTCAGGGTTCCACACTAGATAGGCCCTCACTTGGCAACTCTCGAGCACCGCAGGCAATTTAAGCCGCAGACTAGCTGAAAATTAGTCACGAATTTTCGGAGCCGCGAACCGGAAACTCTCTCCCCTGGAAGCCCTGAGCTGCGAGTGCCCGGGGCACCGCGAAGGCGCGACGCGGTGCGCTCCGCGGTCGCGCACGCCACTTCCTCGAAACACTTGCGTTTCAACGCGCGTTCGAAACCCGCGTGAACCCACGACTGACCACCCCTCGAGACCGACACGGCGGCCCTGCGCCGCGGGCACGCCAAATGTTCGGGAGCTCCTTCTTCGCTTCGCGAAAGGTCCCTTCACTGAGAGCCCATGGACGCCGCGGCGCGGCTTGGCGCGTGGCAGGGTTGCGGGGTGAGGGAGGGAGCGGGGAGAGGCGGGACGAGGGCGGTGTGGAGCGGAGCGAGGCGGGGGGGGAGCAGCGGTGGCGCCGGCGTCACCAGGTGGGCCGTCACGCCGCCGCCATGGCCGCCGCAACCGCCACCGCCGCCGCCGAAGTCCCCGCAGGGCCACCGCCGCTCTCGCTGCCGCCGTCACTTCTTACAGAAGTATATGGCGCCAACCACCATCGCCTCGGCTGTTTGGCAGGTGGCGACCAAGAAGGGGAAACATTAGTGGTGGTGGTGGGGGAGGATGATGGCGATAGGGAACATTGTGGTGAGAATGAGTGTGATGGCGGCGGCGGTTAATAGCGAAGTAGTAATTAAGAAGGTAGAAGGTGGCAAAATTATTTACTATGTTTCCCCACACCTGGACCTTGAAGCCTTTGCTGGAATGGCCAATGCCTTAATGAGAAGTCGATTCGGATGAAGAAGGAATGGGCGGTGGACAAGGATGCAGGGGAGGAGGGTCCGACGCGCCCCCGCCATCGCTTGGGCGGTGTGGCGGCTGGGAGCGTCTCGATGGTGGCGGCGCCACTGGATTCGTTGGAGGTGGCGGCGGTTGAGATGATAAGGGGAGATGGCGGCGGCGGCGGGCGGCGCTAATGGTCCCGGAGCGGAGGCTGCGCGGCGTTGGCCAGAGCGGCTGGCGGGTGGCCTTCGCCTGTTGCCAGGCGGTGCGGCGTCGCCGGCTGCGCTGGGCCTCGCGCCGCCGAGGCCTCCTGCCTCCGAAGGGGCAGCGCTGGCGGCGCTAACCCCAGGCCGCCCACGCTTCCTCGCGATGAAGCGGCTTACTCACGACATACGTCAATGAACTAATCCACAAAAGAACGATTCACGCACTAGAGGTAGACAATTCCAAAGGCTCATGTCGTTTCAGTTCCAGTTAAGCATATGTGGGGGGGGGGGAACTTGGAAGCCACCTCCCCAAAAAAGTAACATTAAAAAAAATCTTCCTTCATTTACTCAAAGCAATCACCACTTACTGAATGCGTCGTGTTATTATAGAGTATTCCCATTAACCTCGAGCGGAAGAAATTCACAAAAGTGTTATCATTTCATGAAGAAATTCACAATAGTGTCATCAACATATTTTGCTATGGGAAGGGAGGCGAACGGAATATTTCCCCGCCACCCAATATACTTCCTGGACCCGCCCCTGATAATAATGCTCATGAAATAACTAAGATATGTTTTGCTTTACGTGTTTTATATTTGTAGAAAAGTATGAAGCCGAACATTGACTTCATAGAGCTCTAAAAATATCTGTTCATGTTTTTTACAGATTCCTTTTTAGACATTTTCTGCAGTTTTAGTGACACTTTTAGTGTATGCTAAAGCTTTTTACTGAGTATTGAAATTGAATAAGTAACACATTAAGGGATGTAATTCTGGAATTTTAGCTCATTGTCCAATAGCGTTATCAAAATGTATTTATTAATATATGAGATTGTCAGTACGTGAAATATGTGAGGATATTTCTTGAAATGATAAAGCTGAAAATAGTTTATCTATGCATTTAGTACGATAAGTAACCGCACTCCAGACCAAGATTCCTCATTGTAAAGCATCCACAAGCAATATTTTATGGCGTCCTATTACTTAACCAAGAACAGTACTTGAAATATTCGTGAATGATATTCGTGTGTTCCTAATGCAAATCAACGATTTTCAAGTTAGCAATTTCAGCCTACACGTAAACTATTCTACTGATTTCAAGATAAGTATTGTCTAGAAACAATCCTACAAGTTTTTGAAAATACTTTCTTAACAAATATTACGAATTCTATTAACTTTGAACATTGGCGATGTTATCCAGGTTATGCATTCGTGCATCTAGTAAATCCCAATGGAAAATAAATTACTGAGAACTTGCATGATGTTGATAATGTTATAAAAGATTAAATAATGCAATTGATAGATAAAATACCGTATTATCTCCAATATAGGTCTTTCTCACGTTTAGGCTCCCCACCCTCAGTTTCTTGGATGAAAATTTATGAAAACTGCGGTATACACATCGGATGCAATTCGTTGCTATAATATTATTATTTAAAAACTGCCAATTTCCTTCAATTTTAATTGTCAGTAGGTCGTAAGAAAATTGTAGATGGGATATAGAAAATAAAAATATATATCCATTAGTATAAAGTAAATCATATTTTCGACTAATTAATTCGGTTCATTTCGAGATACTCGCTTTTTACACATCTTCCAGTTTTTGTTGCCAATTTTTGTAAAGAAGGGTACTTACATTCGGTAACATATGGTGTTAATTATTTTTAATATTAACAACAAATATTTATCTATTTCTACACATATCGCCAATACATTCCTACCACACTCACAGATAGTTTCATGTGAATTGATTTGTCTCCTTTGCTTCACGTGACGTATGGAAATTTGAAATATACTGTCCCAAAAGGAACGGCGGGACGTTCAAGGGCAAACGAGAAGGGGTTTGGGAATGAGAGAATAAAGATGAACCATTAGCATTAATATATTCCAGTAGTCATGAATTTCGTGACGCAGGTAGTAGACCCATATCTCGAAGTACTGCGAAATAGAATCTCTCTTCCTCTCAACCTCTTTGTTCCTGTCCACCGTTCCTTTCCAGAATACCTTAACGCAAGCCCTTGCCGTTCTCTGAAACTAGCATAAAAATCGATTGTCGAATTATGGCTTCTCTGCCTTCCTGATAATTTTTAATTTCTGGGAAATGATTTTCGATCGAACATTGTGCCCGGCGTCATTGTGTCGCTAAGTGATTTGTTTTCTCAATGCTCACCGCTACCTTCATTTTATTCACAAATGACAGATGCACTGCTAATTTTTGTTCAACTATTTTTGTTCAACACTGCTGTTTCCGTGAATAATTTTAGATGTAGACGAATTGAAGTTCCGATTTTAATGGGATTGTTCCGAATAGACAAACATAATGTGACTTTGTGTGCTCAAGATGGAGTTGACTATTTTTAGAATTGTGTTTTTTTGTTGTCCTGTCTTTATTTATATTGCGAGGCGCCCATTTGGCACTTGAAATGAGACTTCCGGAAAAGTGACAGGAATCGCAGAGGTGAATTCACAACTTCATAAGACGTCGATACAGAACGTCTTGTAAGACATGACTTCAATATGTTGTATTATGGTAAATAAACACTTAAGTGTTTCTTAAACAGCAAGTGGTGCAAACATGTGTGCAAACATGTTTCCATTAATTTGTAAGCAAATTTTGAAAATGTTTTTGAAAGTTATTTCAGTTGCAGAATATGTAGTAAGCTTTACAGTGAAAAAATACTATTCAGATTTTTCAGTGCATTTGGTCCTAACTACAATTGCAGGTCTGCTTATCAATCTCACAGAGCACAAGAGATACACATAATACATATTCGAGCGCAATTCTTTCATCGACAATGAAACTAGCGTGTTAAAAAATATACAATATTATTTGCGTATAAAATATGTATGTGTCTAGAGTAACTCCTCAGGAACCTAAATTTGTTTCCAAGTTAGTGCGAATTTCAAGAGAATATCTGAGAAGCGAGAAGTCCATCTGTTCAAGGTCGACCGGTAATATAACCCGTCTTTTTTCGCCAGGCGATACGGGCAACCTTCTGCGGCGCCGGAAATGCCAAGAATAGCGTATGCTAATTTAAGAATCAATGTATTAATCAATCTTTAGAGAATCTATAACGTATAAGATTACACAGGAAATTCAGTAGGGAAACTTGGCAGCATTTAATGTATTTTAATTAGCCATTTCAAATATTTTGAGTTAATATTGAAGCAGATGAACACAAAGTAATTTAATTACTAGATACTTGATACCTCAACAATTTCCAGGGTAAATTATTATGTTGTTTTTTTTATATAAGTTAATAAAGCAAAATGCATGTTAAAGATGTCTCTTAATTACATCTTGCATCTATTATACCGTAAGAAAAAAAAAAAAATTTTAAACAAAAATAAAAATATTCTTTTTAAATAATATTTGGACACTACATGTTTCCTTTTACTTTATTGCTTTTATACTTATTGCTTTGTGATAAAAACTCTAGTTATTTCAAGAAAGTCACACTCTAGGACAATTTGAAACTAAGTCGCAAGAAAGAGCACATGAAAATATTTGTTAGCAGATATTACAGAACTAACTTGTGAACATAAATGTACATTTTCCTTCCAAATTCCTACATTTCATATAATTTTATATTCCAAATATACATAAACTCAAAATAAGCATATTATATTATAATCAATATACAAGTTAAAATAAAATTATAAGAGAATGGCCTCTGAATTTTAGAATTCATAACACAAATTAATGCTTTTAGCCACAGCCTTGAGTTTGCTAGAGCCACTGAGTTAATCTACTTGTTAAAATGTATGACAATTTGCAGGAAACTGAATTAATAAGGTTGATATTGCCCTTGCCTTTGAATAGGACATTCATAACACCTTGTACAGTTCACGTTGTACTAGGAGAATTGCTTCTAACATGAGACTGTCAATAGGTATTTTTAATGCAAAAATAATTATTGATATTAATATATATTTTTGTCTATCGTTCTGTTCTGATAGAGACTGTATGTGGGTTACGTAACTGAGTTCTGTATTATTCGCGAATCATAAATATGAAATGAATGCTTGTCATTAATGTAACTGGGGCATTATGAGCCAAGCAACGCGATCAAGACAGTGGTATACTGAATCAGACAATGTATACTGCAGCGGTTCGCGCTCCATCAACATCGTAAACTCGTAGTGAAGCACCATCTATCATTGCATAATGACAAGAAATAATACTGCATAAACTACATAAATAAAATTGGAGTTACTGTCTGTGATTTCAAAATAACTGCCTCATTGTAATCTCATATGCTTATTTACGTAGATGGTATAAAAATCATTTCAATTGGTTTCATGATTTTTGTCTCTGTCCGATTGAACCGATTTGTCTGAACGATTGAACCGATTTGTAAAAAGGTAAAAAATTATTTATGGTCGCAATCGACGAAAAATGCAAAACAAATGACATACAAATGTTTAATCTCCTTTTGTTCGGACATAAAATTAATTTCCATTCTAAACGGCATTGTTCTAGAGTGAAAAGAAAAAAACGACATTTCATTAAAATCCACTCCCTAATTATGATTAATAAATGCCCGGCAACGCAGGGTACTTCAGCTAGTCATTCAGTAAGAAAGAACGATAGAAACTAATGGTACTTGTAGTTTAGTTCTCTAGTACGATGGTCAAGTCTGTTCAACAATTGTATTAGAAAAAATAACCATTAAAGTGATTGTTGAATTCAAATAATGATTTTCTGCAATACAAGAAAATGTCTGAGGCTTGTGATATATTGGTGAATTTCATCACATTTAAAACAAAGTTATTTTTATAATTCATAATTGTGTTCACCTACATTTTTCATGTGTAGCCGCATGGGATGATCACTCAAATATACTTCTGAAACTCTTTCAACTGAAGAGAAATAAAATATGATGTCAGTATTTGCAGTCCAAGGAGAGGTCATTGTCCTACAGGTGGAACTTCAAGGTGGATGTACAAACGGGAATATAAATGTCTTAAAACGCCCTCTCCTTTACTCCGATATCAGCCATGCCTTCCTTTTCAAAAATGAAGCCTTTGCGTGGAAAGCATTTTGCAAAGGAATTATCAATGGCATATTGGCCAAAGAGGGCGTACTGACACTACTTTCTGGATGCAGGAGAGTACCCGTAAAAGTTAAATCGGGGTCGTAAACATCTTGGGATATAATAGTTACATTAATGGTTGACTGGAGCGTTGAATGCAAAGCAGAACAATTCCACCCATTCAGATCTTGACAACCAACGTTATACAATACATTAAGTCAATGAACGGCACATTGTGTAGAGTTCCAAGAAAGTGAAGTACTATCTACAGAAGAATTGAAGCCCATGAAATGTAACTGTTTGCCTACATATCTTCTTTCTGATCTTCGTATAGCATTCACAATCGAATCTATGATGTACAATTCCTTCACCATATTTTGTCGAACATGTATTATTGAAAGCCTGGGCGATTATTTTCAAGAATTTATTTGTTTAGAATGGACATTAATTAAGAACAAATTGTAATCTCAAAATTAAGAACTTTATAACTTCTACATAGTAGGTTCGGTTGCCTTCATTTGTTAGCTCCTAAACATAGGTACTTGTATGGAAAAGAACATTCCATGTAGTGAACAATGCATGTAGTAAATTTCTATCACAGCTCTTTTGTTTAACCACCGTCTATATCTTATAAAAATAACTAGCATTTATTTTAGAGTTATTATTTATTTATAATAACTCTAAAATAAACTTAGTATTTATTTTAAAACCAAACAATTCTGTTTGCCAATGAAAACTTGAACCAGTAAATCAGTTAGCAAGTACCACGTAACAAATGAGATACTCATCTCTGTTTTAAAAAGTCGGTCAGGACGGATCAGGTCGTCTAAAATCAATCTCTTGATCGCGAAATCTCAAATTCGGTAATGCAAGTGACCGAATATGGGAGAGAATTATAGAGACCTGCGTCTCTAATCACTCATTTCGAAGAATTCCCGGCGGATATCGGAGCAGTACATCAATAGCAAGCCTAGGAACAGAAACAAACTTTGCTTGCTCTTTCTCCCTTTTATCTTGCAAACTGTTGAATGGAAATGTCGCTGACTTTTTGTGACAGTTCTGTAACTTTTAGAATGTTTAATTTCATTGATCCTTTTCTTTCACTGACTACATACTCAGTAGTAGGCAGTGGCAAGAGGGAGCATCTTAGCAATTAAAACAAAATTTGTTTATTGGCTTCTTAATTGCGCCAAAACCTTCTTCCCGACAGGTCCGTTGTCCAAAAATTCTCTTTGACACTTGAAAGTCGCAAGACCTTCGTTTCATATTCCTCAAAACTCAAAGACATCACAAAGTACTTACAATAAGTTCTTTATCCCAAAGGCATCATTTTTTTCAAAAATATATTTTAATTAGGGAAAGCTCACGAAAATAAAACAATTAAACTTTAGTAATGTTGGATTGTGAAGTTTGCTCTGGCCTTCAACAAATCGAATCCCCGTAAAAAAAAAAAAGGAAAGATACTATCGTGTTAACATTAAGGCCCATCCATATCGAGGTTTCTCCGGCTTCAAGGCTGCTCCCCAATGCTCGATCTGTAAGTGTCGTCGGTTAAAAATGATAGGAAACGCGTATTAACATAAAGGCTCCATACGGAATGGAGGCTCCTGGGGCCTCAAGGCTGCCCTCCAGTGCTCTCCCTTGACCCCCGCGCGGCGCAGCGCAGCGCAGCACGGGCGCAGTCTTTCCGCGCACCTGCGTCCCCCCGCGCGCAGTCGCCGCCGCCGCCGCCCCTCTTCCCGAACGAGGCGGGGCGTGGCGGGGCGCGGCGGGGCGGGGCGCGGCGTGGGTTTCCGGGGCCCCGCCTGTCCCTCCCTTCTCACGCGCTCGCCAACACTTAGCGCCTTGGCAGGCGGCCGCCGCCGAGCGAGTCGTGCCGCGGCCCGCGAACAAGGGCTGCTTCTTTCCTGCGGGCCGGTGACACGCCGCGCCTGCGCCCCCGCCTCCGCCAATGAATGAGTGGCACTGCACTCGAGGCGGCGACTGACGGTTCTTCCTCTGCGAAGCCTCCGTGATGACGGGGCCCCCACACCGCGGTGGCGGTGGGGGCGGAGACGGAGGAGGAGGAGGAGGCGGGAACGGCGGCCGGGGGTCGGAGACCGCGCCCCCCCCCGCCGCCGGGCGCACGCAACGCAGGCGGCGAGACGGCCGCCTCCGCCCCCACTCCCGCCGCCGCCGCCCCCGCCTGCGCCGTGTGAGACTCCGCACGTCGTTTCCTCCCCTGCGCAGCAACGTTGCGGCTAACCACTTTGTCAAGATTTTTTAAAATGTTTTTTGTTCTTTTTTAATGTTTTTTTTATTCTAACATTTTTGCCTCGTAAAGTTCCAGAAGGTAAACTTTGATATTTTCGTATCTTACAATGACCAACTATAACTGCGACGTCAGCCGGTATCGAAATACATTGCACACATATTGTAGCAGAATATAGGTGAAATTCGAGTTTTGAAAAATCCAGCAAATATATGGCACAAATTGTGAAGGAAATCAAAGGTCAGTAGTTCAAACAATTCTTGATCGTGAGCAGATGTCCAAATATATTTACGATATGTGTAGTGTGTACACTACATAATACAAACTAACAGGAAATGAATATCATGATATTTTGATAGTTAATAGATGATAGTTACTGTGATGGTAATAATCACATAAAATATCAAATTTTCCTAATGCTTTGAGGAAATAGTTAATTTTGCTCATTTGGTTAAGAATGAGTACTTAAATCAGCAGAATATTCTGAAAGTAATATTTTGATTTTTAAAACACTTTCATTATTTTTAGTTATTAAAGTAAGGATATGCAACTGTGATTTCACGTAGTTGCCAGCGGCAACTAACACAAATGACACTCGCCTCAATTTTTAATTTGGTAGAGATCACTAACAAATTTCACGACAGACAGTGAAGTAAAGTAATTTTCGTAAATTTCATAAATTTCTTGTCAATTTCGTAATTCGCGTATAGTTCGTAAATTTCACGACAGGGAGCGAAGTGGAAGTAAATTAATAAGTAAATTTCAAGACAGTAGTTAAAATATTAGTGAAGATCAAATAAAACACTCTGATACTAAAAAAATGGTATATGCCGTGATAGAACACAATACCATTAAGTATTTTTAAAGTATACCTCCATGAAATAGAAAAACGTGTGTTATGATGTTACAACACTCGTATTTCTCATGAAGAAGGTAAAAAACAAAACGAAAAAGAAAGCGTCACATCACGTGAGTCTTACATTGCAGACAATTGTATACAGATAATAGTGAATTCATTATTCTAACTACTAAAGCAAATACATTTTTAAAATCGTATAGCTGAAAAATATTCTAAAAATCTGAAAATTATTATAAATTAAAATACATCATGCAAGTATTTACAATTATTGTCCATCAAAATACATAACAGTTCTCTAATATTGTGTCCTCAAAGTCATATCCGCCAAAACAAGTTCTTGTAAGCACTGGAGATAGCAACGCTTGGTAAGACAAGAAACTCTGTTCAGCAAGTTTATTCAGCAAACGCATGCGCAGTTGAAAGCCGCTGGAAAATCGGGTTTCGGCCACTCTTATATTCCTATTTAAACGAAGGGCGAATTGACTTTTGATCAGCTGGGACGCATTCATCCAATCAGGAGACTCATTTCGACTTCTTTTTGTTTTTATAATTGAAACTTCCAATTGGAAAACAACGTCAGAACCGCTCAAACATCAATTTGCCGTTTATTAAATCTGACAATACGATCATGCGTCTTTCACAAAACGTTTGTCAGAGTTACTATCTATCTAAAAGAATTATATAACACAAGAATGAGATGTTCCCAGTGAAAACGAAATAGAGCAAGACATCCAATCATTATCTAATTTTTCGTTTTAAAATTGTTTCATTAGAAAAAAACCGTTATTGGAAAATGCTATAAATTATTTTTGAACACATTTGAGAACACAAATACAAAGGTTTTACCTAAATGCTAACTCCTACGAGACATGTTATATGATAACATTGATGTTCATATTACTCTAAATTGTTAATAATATCTGCATTCAAAATATTTTAAAATATTGACTTCACTTTCGGCAAATCCCAACGGTCGGCATACTTTGTTCCTGTGTCCACCAGACCACTAGTTTGACCGCACACACGTTCAATATCCAAACTGCAGAGTGAACGACCATGACATTTAATATTAACGGGATTTACGGCAAGTTGTTGTTTAAGCTTTTATTCAAATCGAGTCATTTCAACTATCATGTTTCATGAAAAATGGACCTTATACTGACACAGTCCAGCTGCTATACAATTTCGTTCAAGGACAGACTTAATGACGAAGATTAGAATCCGATGAGCTCTAATGTCGTCGATTTGTAAATTATTTTATAAGAAATTAGAAATTTATTTTTGTTGGCATTTTTACTAATTAGAACACACTAGTTTATAGCAGGCTTCCAAAACGTGAATACTATTTCCTCAAAGCTGCTTATTGGTAAACGAACTCAATTAATGAAAAATCATTAATTTAGAAATTAATTATTCACGGTTTCATCCTCATTCATTAACCAGTCGAAGATCAAAAAGAAAATGCGGAAGACATGTTCATTTAAGCAATTATAAATTAAGGCCTAATCACGTATTTGTGGAACTTAAATTCTTTTCTAATACCTTTTCAACACATCACGATTTTTCGAATGTTTCTTGTAAAATAGAAAAAACAGTATCACAAAAACTGCTACCAATATTTGGATGTGAATATTATTTTAAATACATAATATATTTCAGATTCAATCGTTAACTTCATATTTGAAAACATTTTTATAAATTTATTCCTTATATAAAAAACGTTCGAATTTGAAGTATGAAATGAAAATATTTCAAGATTTTTTTTGGATTAGTATGTGTCACGTGGCTGCAGAACTATGAAGGTAATTCAACCTACTTTCTATATATTTCTTCCGAGTTATGGAGTGAATCTGCGGCATTCCACTGATCCAATTGAGAACATCAAAAATAGAATTTTGAATGTCACCACCTTGTAATCGTTAAGGTGTCTCATATTCCTAAGACTTAATATTTCCTATAACATTTTTTTTTCGCTAAGTAATATTAAGATGTAACTTATCAATTTTCGGGCGAGCTTTCCAATTTACTTAAAATTAAAACCTTTAAGTAAACGATATCACATAATAGAGTACAACTACCTTCTGAATCTGTTTTGTGGTCAATGATATATTATTAGTTTATTCTTTACCACACATTAAATTTTGTTGGAATTGATTATATCCAAAATAAATCGTAATGATTCACGTTTTATCTTTCTCTGATTGCACTTTAAGAAGAGATATTATCAACTTATTAAAATATATTTTAAAATAAAATAGCATTGAAGAATTGAACATTGCAATTCTTAGTTAACATTTGTGAGCGAATTGCGGCGGTATGTTATTGCCGTGTAATATCCAAATGTAAAAATACCTAGTAATGCTAAACTGAAACACGTCTCTCAGGATTCTGAAAACGCTGACTTCTTCGCCGATTCGGAAAACGCCGATAACGTCTCTTCAGCAGTCTGTGACGCTTCGGTTGGTCACAGTAGATTTGATTTAACGAAAGGAATAACTAATTAAAAAATTTAAAAATTCATTCCATCATTGGTCTGCAATACTAATTTGGCATTTGTAATGAAAAGGAAACTAAGAAAAAAGTTGAAGCTGTTTGAATTTGATTTTAAACATAATTTCACCATCCTGATACATTGTGATTACATTATTATATTTTACCCCGATAGATTAATTCTTGACTAAAATTGATTGAAGTGTTCAAAACGAACCTCTCTTAAATTGCTGGAAATGAGATAAACGCAAATAGATAATATAATGAAATGTTAAGGTTTATAGTCCCGCTGAAAGCAAATACTTCATCAAAGCCCTCCACTCAAAATTTTAACTTACAAAACTAATGATGTTCTGTTGTAGGGAAGATGTGATAAAAGTAGGTTTACGAGCCAAGTGTAGTAGAGGTAGGGTGATATAAAAAAGGAATGAAAAACAATTTGCATAGAAATAATATTGCCAAAAATTATATGTATGTATTCAAAGTTTACGCATAGTATTTATTGGATCCATATTTATGTCCAAAGTTTTGCCATAGTATTTATTGGATCCATATTTTTGGTAAGTACAAAACCACAAAATCCACGCGCGCGAAATTCTATCCACAAATTACTGCAGCACACATTGTCTCGCATTATTAGTACATTTTTCAATTATATAAAATCCAGAGTTGACGTGCGCCATTATTGAAAGCGTCCTTTACTCTATCTGAGGGGGCATTGGAAGCAGTCTTGATAAAAGTCAAAAATAAAAATATCCGTTTCACATTCAAGGGTCCGCGTGGCATGAGCTAGATCGATTGATGAACGTCCATTTTGGTGTAAAACTAGTCAACGGTTTTGTTGCTAGCTATGTTCACAGACGGGCAGACGTACTGTAAACCTACTTTTCGGTATCAATGACCCACAAAACATGGATTCTGACTCCGTAACGTTTTAGATGAAATAATTTTTTATACACATAAACAAGAATTTCCCCCTTCTTCGGTACCAGAGACCTACAGTACGAATTTTTCTGTCGAAAAATCCCCGTTTAGGG
Organism: Teleogryllus oceanicus; assembly: GCA_964035755.1. Lineage (NCBI taxonomy): Eukaryota > Metazoa > Arthropoda > Insecta > Orthoptera > Gryllidae > Teleogryllus > Teleogryllus oceanicus. The sequence goes on from CAXIVR010000002.1 coordinate 14,460,037, forward strand.
CTCAACAATACAAATTTGTCTGTACTACTTACGTAATATGCAAGAGAGTACAAATCAAATTAACAATTAAGTGGTAATTTTAACAAGCATTGGGTATATTTTCTAAGTTTGTTAAGAGTGTAAGAGTTGATAAACATTTTTGACAAGAGTTTTTAGCTTTAATGCGATTTTAAATGTTTCACTCAACCACCTGCGGCGAATGGCATCTGAGATCCTCCGCGAGCGTGAATGTGAGAGTGAGTGACGTGTGAGGGAAGAGGGCCGCCGCGTCAAGTGTGTCTGTGTGTGTGCGGGGGGGGGATCGAGAGAGGCGCCAAAATGGAGGTTGGCAGACACGCGATCTGCGCCGAGTAACCGGCTCCACCAGCGCAGCGGCAGCCGGTTCTGTGCCCCGCAGGCGCTCTCAACGGACGCCGCCGCCTCCGCCTCCGCCGCCGCCGCCGTCTCCGCCTCCGGTCCCGTCCCGTCCCGTCGCGTCGCCTGGCTGCGACCGGCCGCCATAGCCCGAGACCGGAGATCGAAGCAGGACATCGAACCGAAAAAGCTACGTCCAGGACGGCGGATCTTCCTTTCCTTCAAATCACTGGGTTCCATCAGGTTTTGCTACTCGAGAGACGTATGCATCGAATCGCTTTTGCCATAATTGTTGTTCGGAGAATATCCTGAATTCCAAGATTACATTATAAATTGAGAACTTAGCTTTAAGACAGTCGATCGATTAAATCGACGTACACTATTTTATAGATTGTATTTGAGCTACACGATTGAAATCTGTTGTGAAATATCAAGTAATTATGAACTATAATCAATATAAAAACTCGTGTGTGTATTCAGAAACAAAAATGTTTGTTTCTCACACGAATGTTCTAGTGTTTCTTTGGGTTTTCGTTCTGACATAATGGCTTTGTTAGCAACCTAGTTTGGAGCAGCGTCACTTCCAAATTGATAGTAACAAACGGACGCCTAATTCACACTTCATATTTTCTTAAATACAATACTATGATAACCAATGAATAATACGAATAAGTTGAATTTTTCTTGACAGTCATTTTTTTCTCTTTCCTTCTTTTAGAAGTAATTCCCGACACGGCTCTGGAATAAGTAGTCAGACGCTACTGAAGATCTCTTTTCGGCAGATCATTGAAAGTTCTTTGTTGATTCTTCAGTGACCCCTAAAACTATCAAACTCAAACGAAGACTAGTTAAGTTCGATTAACTGAAGATTTTCCTTTCTTGGTGTCCGAGACATGATGCAGTTTTGTTCTGTCCTGCATTACAGTTTGATCTCCTCCTCCAAGGGCAGGTTGGACCAAAGATTCTTCCAGCATTCTCCATTCACTTGTCTGGTGCCACCAACGCATTTACTTCCATGTTTGATTAAGAACACTGAGAATAAAATGCACCCGAGTGTTCACAATATATTCCTCCAATGTGTATAAAAGTCACGAAGTAAGAATAATACTAGTAGATTGGAAGTTGAACTTCCATTCGTTTATCCGCCACCTTCCAACCGAAACAAGAACAAAGTAACTTTACGTAGTTATTCACAATGATATTCCTTTCTTTGACTTTCTATCAGCACATAGATTTTGTATCAAGGTACTGTCGTAGTTTTTTCCTGAAATGGAGAAAATCTTAAATTTTTATATCAATTCAATTTTCTTCCTGTAGACAAGAATCTATCGATCAAAAATGAGATAAGATGGCACCAAATAATAAAGCAGGAGCTCAAAAGTTACTCTTGGATTACAACGTGATTCGCAGTACACAATTTTACATACTAGTTTGAAAATACGTTTTCAACTTTATGATCTCGAATCTCGACGAGCATTTGCACACTAGAAGTAACGGAATACAAAAAGTAACCCATTAATTATGAAAACATTAGGTACAATTTTTTTGTTACAGAAATAACTTTCTCATTACGAAAATCAAGAACTACTTTAAAGGAAACATCTAAATACATTGAATGTCGGAAAGCTGGGTTAATCGTCTTCAATGACCTCCATCTCATTTGTAAACTCCGTATAGACCTATATATACGAAATCATTTACCTCATTCTCACACAGGTGAGAAAATGTGCACATATTTTTTATACCAAAGTAAACCTTTGGTGTGTACATTACATAGCCCTCGTCCGCGCCGCGTGTGGCCGCCCGCCGACACAATGGCCACAGGAGATGTTTAATTTGGATTCGTTGCGCTTTCACTGGCGGCGACGCGGCGGCGACGGGGCCGTGAAGGCGAGCGGGCCGAGGAAGGGCCGGACGCCAAGCAGCTTCCGAGCGCCCCGCCGGCGGCGTCTCGGAGCCTCCAGCTCGCTCGCTCGGCCTCGGCCTCCACGCCGCCGCCACCGCCGCCTCCTCCTCCTCCACCGCCGCGAATAATCGCGCGGGCGAGCTCTACGCACGCGCGGCAGCGGTCGAGCCGCCCCCGTAGCACGGCGCTCCGGTTGCAGGGGCACCAGCAGCCTCACTCTCCGGCCTCCCCCACGGCGGCACGTCGGCGGCGGCGCCGCCGCCGCCCTCCGCCGCCTCCGCCGCCGCCGCCGCCGCTGCCGTCTCCACCGCCGGGCCCCAGCGAGGCCGCAGCGCTCGGCGCGGCCGCTCCGCGCGGCGCCCGCCAGGTACTCGGGCGCAAGGAGGCGGTGGCGGCGGCGGCGGCAGGTAGCGGCGGCGGAGAGGGCGCGCTCGCAACCGGTTCCTCCATGGCCGCGCGCCCCGGCCGCTCGCCGCCGCCGCCGCCGCCACGCCACCGCCGCCGCCTCGGCAACAGCCAGGCGACGGACAAAGAGCTCCACAATGCCCGCGAGAGGCGCGCTGCGAGCGGCCGAGCCGAGCCCCGCCGCGCCGGCCGGCCGGCCAAGCCGCGCGCGCTCCGCCACCGCGCCGCGGCGCCAATGCTTTATTGCACGGTGACCTTCTGCAGGCGCTTTTTGCAGCAGCGCGGCAACGGCGGCGGCGGCGGTTGCGGGGCGCGCTGCCCACGCCGCCCCCGTCGGCGCCAGCGCCGCCCCGCCACCGCCGCCAGGTCCTTGGCGTCGCCCCTGGCCTTGGGCCGCGAGCGACCCTGGGGTAGGCGCCCTCCGCAGGTGTCACAAATAGCTTCATCGGGTAGACGTAAACCAGTTCTCCCGCGGGCGCTGCACCACCGCGACGACGCCCGCCAGCGCCGCAGATAGCCCGCTCGCCGTGCCGCGCCGCGACGCTCGCCGTCCAGGCGTGCAGCCAGCCAGCCGTGCGTCCCTTCGGACCTACGCTCGAAAGCCCGCGGGTCGAAAGGAGTGGCGAGCGGTGGCGGCGGCGGCGGCGGCTGCGGGCAGCCACCCGCTCGGCGGCGCCGGTGACACCGTCAAGGTCAGGCGCAGCAACGCCGCGCCGGCCCCGCCCGCCGCCGCCGGCCGAGCGGAGCGCTGCGCTGCTGATGCACTCCTGGGCGCTGCCGCTCGGCGCTGGCACGTGCCGAAATGGGCCCGCCACCCTCTCCCAGGGGCAGATGCCGCCGCCGCCGCCCCAGGTGCAAGGGAGGGCCTTGAAACACGAGACACTTTGCACGGGGCGAGATTCGGAGCTAATGCGGCGAAGGGAATGCGCGGACATCAAGGTCGCGCGGCCAGCGCACAAACGACGTTTCGGAGACAGATTCGCGGTTTGTGCTCCGTCGTCGAATGATGTTGCTCCTGATGCTGTGTGTCTGAAACACTGCCCGTCTATTTCGGAAAGGTGTCGGCACGAGGCTCATGCAGTGTTTTCTTAAGGTCAAGGTCGGGCAATTCCCTTCAACATTTCAAAGAATGTTCTGCGCCCACGCCTATGAAATTTATTGCTAATCGTGTAAGATTATAACAATACTACTACACATCAATTTCAGTTGAAATAATGATAATTTCACCTATCAAAAGAGACAGGGATCGCTTCGTTTTTCGTTTCACAAATACTGCCTGAACGAAAATATTCTTCCCGTTGCATTAAATAAGCAAATTCCTTTATAAAATGTATACTATATCATTTACAAACAATATCATATATAAACGTACCATAGTTTGTTTCCCTATACTTAATAAAATTTATTCATTACATTATACATTCAATAAATACTCTAATGTATAAAGTTAAAAGCTTAATTTGACAAGTAAATTATGACATAAACAATTCAATAATGATTCATTTTAAAACTAAAACTTGAAAAATGATCTTTGAAAAGATTATCATCTACTCTCGAAATCTTACATAATTTGAAGGAAATATTAAACGTAATCTTCAGGAACCGGCAGAAGCATTATGTTTCTCTAATGTTTGATAATAGGGAAAAAAAGAGAGTTCTAATTCCAGAAGCAACTTTTGCAGCAAAAAGGTCTTTATAAATATCAAAATTCGCTAGATAAAATATCTAGCTTTGTTTGATTCTTATGACTAACTTTTCTAGCAAATTTTAATCATAGTTTGAAAAAATAAACAAATGAACGGATCATGGCATGAACGTTAACTACTGAAGAAAAATGTTGTTGTTTGCGCTAGAGAATCGATGCAAAACAGACCGACTTCGCAAGAATACACTACATCAATGGTGTTTTTAATTTTCTAATACCATCATTAGGAAGCATCATTCAAAATCGATTTGATGATGTTAAAAACTGACCCAAAGATGAAAAAAAATATTTTTGACAAATGTATGTTTCTTAGTAACCCTTGATCTCAAACAGTAAAAATTCTGAACATATCACTGAAGATGACAGCGTTACATGTCAAATTGTAGAGTAATATACATGTGAAAACAAGACGCTTCAATTATTAACTAATCAGCGAATATATTCCACTTTATAAGAAATAACATGGTTTGTATATTCCCTTTCACATGTAGTTGCCATGAAGACAGAACCTATTGAATTTGCCGTAAGGAATCCTACTATTCGGTGCATCGAACCGAATAGTAGATTCTGGTTCTATATTTCAAACATCAATTATTTTTAAAAATCTAGATTGCCCAATATTAAGTTGCTGATTTCCGTTGCTTATTGCATATGATGTATATATTCGATCTCTTGAGCTTCAGGTATCGCAGAATTGAAATAGAAATAATGTTTTTCATAAATTTTAAGGTCATCAAAGCTTCTTCCCAATCTTTCTCTACGGATTCCGTTTAGAAATGCTCGCCTAAACACTCCCATATCCCCCAACCTCGCATCTCACTTATCAGTCCAACAAAATGCCTGCTACCATTATTCTCGTCCTTCCGAAAAATATATATCTTTACCTTTACATTCTATCTTAACTCTAGAACTCCATGACCTTCATTAGCTCTCCAATGTTCATGCCTTTGTTTCCGCCTTATTAACACTCTAGATACAGTACCAATTAACTTTATGTTTCAACATATTTTTGTTAGTTTTTATATTTGGTAATTTTTGTATTTTTATGGTCTCTTTTTTCTTTTGTTTTATTATTTTATTATTATTTTTTTAGTTAACTGTAGAGAATTGTTGATTAATTACTACAATTATGTCTTAATAAATAGATAACTAAAGAAGGAAAGAAGGTCAACCTTTTTTAGAAATATCGCAACACAGAAATAAGCAAATATTTATTTACCATGACTACAGAGATTACGTACATCGTCCCCCAATCTCAAAAACATTATTCTGTGGAAACGCTATTCATTTTCTTATTGCGGTTATCCCACACGAGTCATTAAGTGCCTCTGGGGATTCAGGGCTTATACGCCGTGTACCGGATCTTCGACGCTTGACGGAGATTCTCTGGATAAGAGAAGAGAGCTATAGGAGCATCGGTCCATTGCTCAGGGCTGACCCTGAGGATAGGGAATGGGGACAGAATGGGGAAGGAAGCATCGCGCGCAGTCTCTACCGTGGTTATCCAACATTCACCTGAATGCGATCCGTGCAACTATGGAATCAATACTGCTCCGGCATTCGCCTGGTGTTGAACGGAGAAACCACGGAAAACTACCGATCAGAGCAGCCGGCCGCTAGAATTCTCCAGACAGCGACTGAATTCGACCTAGCTGAAAAGCTAGTGTCGAAAATCCTGCCGCCGCACAGTGGGGCAAGAGGGCCTCATTTCTGGCATTAATTCGAGGAACACCTATAACCCATAGTATTGCATATCACTGTAAAGAGAAATTCATGTTGAAAGAAATGGTGTAACTTCCAATTCGATACCTCTTCATCTGACAAAAAAATAGTCGATTTTCTAGGAATAGCATTGTAAATAAAAACAACAAATAACGTTACATTACGTTTTATTGAAGGGGGAGCAAAAAATAAAAGGTTTTACTAATTACATAAATTAAAGTCAAATATAAATATAGTGAAATTATATTAAATCATTAAAAAATCATCATCATCGCTATCAATAGTATCAACTGTGTCATCGCAATCATCATCCGCGCGGGCCTCATAATTTTCAGAATGAACAATGTGTTCGGGTGGATGAACCAATAGTTCCTGAACTTCTTTTGGGAGGCTTTGCACATTTTTCGTAGGTAATTTTCTCTTGTTGGTGATAAGTGGATCTGATCTTAAGAGCAGTAAATTTAAAACATCACTATTAGTTTTTTCACGGGAACATTTTCGGGAGAAGTGCTCTCTCTTTTTTCTTAAAATCTTTGTTGAGTGCTTCTTGAGCTTCCTCTGTTAATTGTCCAATTGGAGGCAAAGCTGACGAGACAGTATCAAGTCCATGAATAAAATACTTGTGCAGTGTAGGTGACATGTTGTACCATGGATATTTTTAACAAAATACCGAGCCGTGTTCTGAGCAAAAGCCCGAAACTTTTCAACATGAATTTCACTGCCACTTGATACGACAATCATAATTATTGCATCATTTTAATTAAATTTACATCAATGCGTGTAATTTCAGCAGATAGTTCAAGGTTCTGAAAGAACCGTCGAGCTGTATTTCTGGTATTTGTATTACCGGATCCTGGTTTTGGCTGATCCACAATCAAACCACTGCGTTCTCGAATCTCTCTCTGAATACGAGCTTTATTTTCAGTCACAGTGTTTTTAGCATTCCCTCGCGCTTGCCACGTCTTAATAGGTAACTTATAAGCCAAATGCAATAGGCACTCAAACATGCGTATCAACCTATGTAGTATTGACAAACCGTGAACCACACTTTGTTCTTGTCTTCAGTTTTCAGTCAAGAAATCAAATTTTTGTCTGTTTCTCTCTCATTAGAGCTCCACATAATATCCAAAAGTTCTTTTCTCTTGATATGAACAGTATTCGAACTCTTGCCTGCCAAAAAAAAATTACTCACATAGTACACAGTTCATTTCCGGTATTTTACGTGCAGACACGTCCGTAAAAAATCATTCCGGTGAAGAAAGTAGCAAAAGTAGCAAGAAAAACAGCTGTATAATATATTTGGAACATTACTGAATAGCGAGAAACAAAGATCAAGGCTTGATCACCTTTGATACATAATTAAAAAGTTGTGTGTTTCACAAAATAAGACGTAAGTTTTAAATGTTAAAAGCTATTTCTTTGTAGTTTTATTTCTATTAATATTAAGTCCTAGATTTTGTGTTTGTCACATGCTAAATAACATTAAATACCTGAACTTGAAGCTTCCATTGCAAAAAGTTGGTTTTCTTCACACACACTGACTGAAAAACACCACGAACCTAGAGATAAATTCTCACTAATGAAAAGCACGTCCGACCGTCACTACAACACTGCATGAACTGAAAGCTCTACGGTGGAGACGGACAGCCCAAGCGGTGTGACATGCTAGGACATATTCGTCCAGGTTCTCCTTTGCACGAAACCATAAGAAATTTTCACCCTAAATAATTTTGGTTTTTTTAATTTCTGCCAGGTTTTGCTGTCATTTGCCCCATAGTGCGCCGTGGGGAATGGGAACCTATGACCTCCCGGTCAGAGGCGCTGCAGTGACATCAGTTGATGCACTGAGCTACCGCTCCCGGTCAACCATGGAAAGAAGTGATCAGTCGCCTACGAATTTGAATGGGGCAGATGCCAAGAACTCGCCCATGTTAAACACATCAGTCACATCTTGGAGATGCTATTTCGCAACGGAAATGGAATGTAATACAGTCAGACATTTTAGAATGTATATGTCAAACCTAAAGAAGCGTAATTATAGCACATTATTCAATTATATTCATAAACTGTCTGGAATTCTGATGTATCATTCATCAGGAGCGTTTTTCTTAAACTCCGGGAGTCGAGGGAACACGCTAATTTTAATTTGATTTTGTACAACCTCGAGTTCCTAACCCTACGAACGTTCATTCCCCTAGAATATTCTCTACATTTTCAATTCTAACTCCATATTTTCACATGTTTGCTGTACACTGAACACTCACTTGAAATTTTGGTTATATTTCACTCAGAAGAGCAAAGAAAGTTGTGCCGAGAAATTATGTGCATGTTTCCATCCACGATGCTATCGTGGTACTTTGCCCTCGTGTTGTGTCCGGTCGGATTTACTACCTACAAGCAAAACAAGCAGTTGCTTACCCCCCCCCCATCCACGGAGGGGTCCGCGTGCCAGAATAAACAATATTAAAATATATAAAATATCTGCAAAATATAACAAAGAAACCGGGAGCGGTAGCTCTGTGCATCAACTGATGTCACTGCAGCGCCTCTGACCAGGAGGCCCTAGGTTCCCACTCCCCACGGCGGCAGGATTTTCGACACTACCTTTTCAGCTAGGGCGAATTCAGTCACTCTCTGGAAGAGAATTCTAGCGGTCGGCTGCTTTGATCGGCCGTTTTCCGTGGTTTCTCCGATCAACACCAGGCGAATGCCGGAGCAGTATCCTAACAAACGGGCCATGGACCGCGCGAGATCTGTCCTTCCTCTTCCTTGTTCTATCCTCTCCCCTTACACACACACTTACACCAACATGTACTACACTACCACATATTCCAGGAGACCGGTTGGGAGCTTAGAGCTTGTCCCGGCTGGGGCGGTGCGTTGGGAGAGTCCTGGTTAGGGGGAACCCCACTAACCGACGGTAGATCGGCGCCGGATTTCGCCATCCAGTGGGGGAAGATCACCGCCATCTCCCGAGAAAAAAACATGCAGTACACTAACGGGACTAATAACCAAAGCAGTTGACGCGCCCGGAAACACGAAAAAATCAAATCAATTATAAGAAAGAATCTGTAAAAAATTGTTTCGAAATTTGCTAATTTTCATTCGTATTCGTATAAAAGATATTCTACTACTGTGATTCTTTTAGTAAATCTTGAGGATTTTTACTTTCTCGTATACGTACGTATATTCGGAGTAATATACGTAGTATAGAGAAAGTTATCCAATGCTGCGGAAAATCGATTTCGAGATTTCAACGGAAATTCCATCTGTCTGTGAACAGCACTAGCGTCTAAACCATACGTCGGATTCTTTTTTCCAAAATGGATATTCACCTGTTGATCTGCCTCGAATCCAAGCTTTGAGTTTATGAAAACCATTCCTGAAATTGCCGACTTGGATGGCCGAGGTGGCTAGGAGCGAGTACCGACTCAGCGCTTCGATGCGAAGGGTCGCGGGTTCGAGTGCCGCCTTGGGCATGGTTGTATGTCCCTTGACTTTGTATGTGTTGTCGCGGAGGGCGTCGCGTTCTGCTGACCCCAGATCAGAGGAGCCCGCAAGTGTGTTTGTCAAGTGTATGGTCGAATATGCGTCCCATCGGGACGCAAAGGGTAACTGGCTGTTGGCTGGATAAAAGCCCTAGAAAAAAAATCCTTTAAATTTGAGGGTAATGTACATGAAACCCCGGGGACACTTTCAAAATTTTTTTCAACAGCGGCTCCATTTTTTTCTTCAAGTTCTTGTTTTCTGCTGAAAAGATGAGGGGCGGCGTGCCCCGCAGTCCCCGGCCATGGCCTTTGTCTCCTAATCGAGTAGTCGTGCGCGGCAGAGTTCCGCCTGTGGGGCCGCGGCGGAGCTCAGCGGCCACGCGCCGCGCACTCGCTGCGAACCCGGGAAGCGACCGTTGCGCCTCCCACGCCCCACGCCCCTGCGTGGGAGACCCCGCCCCACCCCGCACTGCGCCCGCACCAACCGCTCCAGCTGGCGGCCACCGACAGCGGTGGCTCAGTGCTTCAACTGATGCCACTGCAGCGCCTCTCACCGGGCGGTCCTAGGTTCCCTCTCCCCACGGCGGCAGGATTTTCGACACTAGCTTTTCAGCTAGGTCGAATTGCCTGGAGGAGAATTCTAGTGGCCGGCTGCTCTGATAGGTAGTTTTTAGTGGTTTCTCCGATCAACGCCAGGCGAATGCCGGAGTAGTACTTACCAAACGGGCCACCGACCGCGCGCGATCTGTCCTTCCTCTTCCTTGTCCTATCCTCTCCTCTTACACACACACACACAACAGCACTAACTACTCACATGCATTCCGGGAGACCGGTCGGGAGCTTAGAGTTTGTCCCGGCTGGGGCGGTGCCCCGCTGGTGGGAGAGTCCTGGTTAGGGGAAACCCCACTAGCCGACGGTAGGTCGGCACCGGATCTCGCCATCCAGCGAGGGAAGATCACCGCCATCTCCCGATAAAAAGCATGCACTACACTAACGGGACTAATGACCAAAGCAGTTGACGCGCCCGGAAACACGAAAAAACCTAACCAAACCAGCTGGCGGCCCATTAACAATTTCGTTATACGTAGTAATTAGGTCGCGGATATTTAGGTAAAAACCTATTTTTTCCTGGGTACCTCGAACTAAATGAAATACACACACACATACACACATATAGTGATCCACAATTATATCCCTATTTTCATTTCACTTATATTCTGTCATTAACGATGTTATATGGTTGCTATCAATTTTATTATTTACTAAGGTCCTTGCCATTTCCTATTTCAACGTAAGCACCAGCATTAGTAGCACAGCGTTGTAAGCGGGGCACAACTCTCTTCACAGACCGTTGCAATATGTCGTTTGGTACCCGCGCACATTGTTCCTTAAGTGTCCAAGGCACTTACCATAGACTAAGGTATATATGTATGTATGTATGTATGTATATATATAATATGTGTGTGTTTGTGTATATATGTATATATATATATTATATATATATATATATATATATATATATATATATGTGTGTGTGTGTGTGTGTGTGTGTGTGTGTGTGTGTGTGTTTATTTGAACTAAAACCCGTGAGTTTTATAACGTCTGAAAGAGTTCATTTCAACATTAATGCCTTTGTGCCTATTTTACTTTTAAAACCTGAAATGAGACTAATTTGCGTAATTACTTTTGTCTGTGGCTCCTTTTAACTTTTTCCTTCGGTGTCGGCACAACAAACAAGGATGATATTAATTTTAAGTCGCGTTAATCTGTAAGATAGCAAGAAATGAATATACAGGACAAGGATCTCGCGATAAAAGTCTCCATGCCACTACTTCCTGACTTCGTGGAAAAGCTTCCCCCTGCTTCTAAGATAAAGCGATTGAATTTCCGGGAAAGAACAGTGATCTTGACCGGTAAGAGACATTCATTTTCTCTTGGAAACTTGGAGAAAGTATTAGTAATTTATTGTGAGGCAAAATATGGTACGATTCATTCTAATTACACGACAAACAATTGAACTTGTTCATAAAAAGTATTATCGCAAAATATACAATACTGATTCTACATAATATTGATTTACGTTTTTAGCTTTAAGAAATATATAATAAATGGTAAAAAAGTGCATTTTTATGTTTCCTCTTTTATTTGTGCCTATTTTACCACTGAAAAAACCTAACTGAGATGCTCAAAGAACGTATTTTAAGCACCTAAAACGCAAATTTTTAAAACCTAAATACCCGCGGTCTAGTACGAGTAATATAAAAATATTTACGAAAGAAGTGGATTTAGTGTGGAAACGGTTAGTGTATCGGACTATTATACCCGATATCAGATCGAAGACTTGGATTTGTAAAAGCGAAAATTTTTCGTATGCCGTCCTTCGGAGAAGAAAAACGCCGGCTGTTCCGTGTTGTAGATTCACTCCATATAAAGCATTCTTAATTCTAAAATAATCCTGTGAACTAAATTCTAACTTCTTGCTTCGCCGCTGTACTTTCTGTCGTTGCTAGATGGCGAAAGGAGCGTAACAAAATTTGCGGGGTCAGGTTTCGCCTCCTAAAATAAGACATCATTGAATTGAATTGAAAGAAGTATCGTAAGACATTACGATATTATATTAGACTTATCGAATGAGGCCGTTGTGCCAAAAGAATATTATAATAAGATGTTTTGATAGGAATATCGCACAGAGTTTTATCCAAATCCATCCTTTGTTCAAATTTGATGCTGAATGATGAACTATAACTTTCGTTTAAATTTTACTATTCTTCCTGCAAAACGTGACAGTCTGATGATACTTAATTGTGAGACGTATTCAATTATTAGAAGACTTGTGTTTTAATAACTCTTATTACGGCTGATGTCAGTTTCGTAAGTATCACTTTATACAATCAAGTTAAAGTTTGTAATGAAACTTTGATATGATTATGGGTATTCATACACGATAATGAAGTACATTACGATAAGGGGGAACATCGAAAAAGTGCCATAAAATTCATATGAGCGTATTAATTCCATTACATCAAGTTCGACACAATGCTTTTTCTTACGCTTTCTATAACGATAACTATCAAAAGTTGAACCCAGTTATAATTTCTTTTAATTCCATTCCATTCCATTTTGGCAGTTTTGCTATCGGTGCGGTTTGCCTTCACCAGCCCACAGGTCGTTTCAATAGAATGAAATGTTTGCTAGAACCGGCGGCGGATAGAATATTATTGAGGCCCCTCTTCTTACTGTCAACAATAATATAAACCCCTCACGTACAGAATGAAGGACGTGACAATAAATGTTTCATCCTGTTTTGCAATGAACTTCCTATAGCGCAGTGTCTTACATAAAAGTACTTTCCCAATTCTTTTAGAGTTTTATTGATGTCTTCATACACGTTTACGACAAATCAAAGGCGCACTGAAGGGGAGGGGGGTCATGGAGCTTCAACCCCCTTCGTATGTCTTAGTCCCCCTTCCAGAAGCCAATGAAACAAATTAAAAAATACCCTCGTATACTCTTGGCTTTTATTAATTTTCAGACTAACGAAAGCCCTTCAATACATCAATTGTTAATGTTATAAATATTATTTTTTGTTATCAACATTAAAAAATTATTTTTAAGAAAACATCAGCTCAACAGGAAACTGTACTTGAACACACACACACACACACACACACACACACACACACACACGCACACACACGCACACACACACCGAGAAAAATCCTGGGTGGACTTGTGATAGATGTGATTCTAAGAGAATCAAAATAATGTAGATGATAGTTGCACTTCATTACTTGGAATTCATTTCGTAAAGTAGTCTTTGCTTGACGTTTTATTTTCAAAAATTGACATTTTGATACTGGGTTTTATTCACTGTTTGGGTTCTTTTCCCAGTAGTGCGCGCCTCGCCGCTGCAGGTGCCGACAGCCGCCGAACCTGTCGAACAGACGCACGGCCTCCTACGAGGAGTGGAGAAAACGGCAAGCTGTAGTTCATGCGGCCAGGCCCGGCCCCCGGTGGGGAGCTGTACCCACATGAAAAATTCCGAGGGGGTAAAATACGTACTCGGGATTTGTGGTGAGAGAAATATTCCACAAACATCAAATTCCAGAAATACAGTTTCTTACTATTGCGTCGACTCAAAACGTATATGCCACCAACTATGTTGCAAGATCGGCTCAACAGTATTGTGATTTTACATGTTTATAGCGACATGACCGACAAAATCGATTTGGAAAATTTGTTAAATGAGTTTATATAAAAAAAATTAAAAGCGTTGTTTTTGCATTGCAAAAATGAACGATTGAAGTTACATAAAATAATGTGATGACAAATAAATGTGACAACAAATAAATGTGACAACAGTTCGACGACAATTTATTGAATAACATGACATTTAAAAAAAAAATCTGTTTTGCATTTTCCTCTTCATATACGTTTTCAGTGGGGGATGGAAGGGGGAAGGGGAAGAGAGGGGGACCTCCACACGGATTAACTACCCACTCGGACGTAGCACCAATAGCAGGACCTGCATTCGGCAACATCTGCGAGCGCTGTCTTGGCTAGAATGGCAAACGATTGAACGTTCCACGTCAACCGAACGCGCTTTGCGTGTTGCATCTTCCTAGGAGGCACCAAACGAGAGATCTTCATCACGTGGCATCTTACTTTGGTTTTATCTCATCTTTGTTGTCGCAATTACATGTTAATTCATCGGAATTCTGAATCGTATACTTCAATAATTGGAAATATAGAAATAATCTAATATTTTGTATTCATGTATAATATTGTATAAGCTCAGTGATGTATAGACTTTATTATTTACAACGCCAGCAATAAGTGTCTTCCCATTTCGTTATCTACACCCTTTATGCTTATTGTACATTATTTTCCAAACGATATGCATAACTGAGGCGATGTAGTCATCCATTCCATCGTTAAGTATTCTTGTAGCTGAGTGTACACGGGTTAACATGACGGTGGGCACGCCCAAATGCGAGAGTCGCGTAGGCAGCCCAATCTCCAGGCCCGCTGCGATTTCTGAACGCACTCTCGGGCTCTACCATGGGTTCTCAGCGGAGTCGGTATTAACCCCTTGGTGATCGATGAAATTCCTAAGGGGATCAATGAAGATTAAGAGGTCGACTGGGGGTCAATATCCAAATATGAACTAGCGACTGATAAAAATCAAGATCCCATTGGTTACAAAAATATATTAAGTTCATAATTTTTTTCTGATTTCATTATTTATGGTGGGTGAAAGAGATATTGGGGAATCTGTATCTAATGTGTGAAGGATGATGTGCGTTATGACCGAGATTGAATAATGAAGGGCTGGGGCTTGCCGAGAGGAGAGGATATATTTTTTTAGAGATTTGTAAAATTAATTCAGATAGGAGTGGACTTGTGAGCTGGATATCGATGAATTTGTGAGCTGGAAATGAACCAGTGAGTTTTCAAGGTTTTCCTTAAATATTGCTTTTGGATGGTCGTAAAACAGGTAGGTTGGAAAGAGTTGTGTTGCGCTATGTCGGACATGCCTACGCCATTTGGATCTTATCATCATTTTATGGAAAAGTAGTGCAGTTTCTGTTTCAGGGGGAAGTTTCTGTTGACGAAAGACTATAACTTTAAAAATTTTGCACGTTTTATGTGGGTTATTAATTGAATGTCACATTTTCAAGTTAATAGTTTTAATTAAGGCATCTAGACGGGCGAAGAATGAAGAAACCACGGGTCATCAGTGTTACTCGTATTTATTCTTAAGAGTGTAGGGAGGAGAGGACGTCTGAGAGTGAATATTTTAGATTGTGGTTTTAAGGGATAAATTTGATGATTTGATAAGTATGAAAGTATAAGATTATGCGTACTCATAGGCGAGGTTGCTATTATTATGGGAAGTGAAAATAGCAATATCAACAACATGTAGAGCAATTCTTGCTTAGTGTTGAGTGTTGGATAGTCTGCTCTAAAAAATGAGAATAATGTTGGGAAAATAACTACAACTTGTGGGACACCTGCATTAATTAAGTTAAGCATAATATCATTTACTTTTATTTGAGAACACCTGTTCGGGAGAAAACTTTGGATTAGTTTTAGTAGATAAAGGAATTCGGGAGAAAACTTCGGATTAATTTCAGTCTTGCAAACCAATTTCCCATAATTTGTAGCTCATGGTGCCAAACGGCAAAAGACATTGAAATATAAAAAAAAGCTAATTTGTATTGTTCATAATTGAAAAACAATTACTATATGCTCGACAAGCCGTAGCAATTGATGGGTTGTTGCATGATCAGCTTTGAAACCAAATTAGGTGTTGGGAATTGTATTAATTTTCAAGAATATTTGAAGTTTTTCTAATATGTTTGCTACTGAGGGAAGTACTTTGATGGACCTGTAATAGCTTTTAGATTCCCAGTTTCTAAATGTTTAATTTATTGAAATATTTGTGAAATTGCACATGTTTTTGCAAAACTCTGTTTTGTTTGATCCAACCTGACGAAGATTTTAACATAATGAACTGTTAATACGAACCATTTCAAATCCTGTCACCAATTTATAGTTATAATATAAACAGTTCGATATTGTATAATTACGTTTACGATGCCAATTCTAGCTCAAAAAAGTGTTATTATTCTCCCGTTCACACACGATATTTATAACAGTAGCAACAACTTTATTTTCGACATTTCCCAAATGAATTCAGTTTCATCTGTTCCCGACGAGACGCACAACAAATTTTAGGGAAGACCTTTACTAGCTCTCCTGTGCTCTATAGCATTCTAGACCCCTGGATTATCGAATATTAGTCATATAACCTCTCAATTATTTTGAGGCGCATTTACCCATGGAATTTTTGTTTTTGGTAACTCTTTCAATGTTTCACAGATTCTCTCACATTCTACCAAAAAATCCTTTATTTTATTGTAACGTCTAGCTATTTAATATTTGAGGATTGAATAAAAGTTTAATGCTCATTATTAAAAAATATTATTAGCACGGTTGGTTTCGTCTCTGTGAGTCGAAAACATTTCTTCCAAAAGGCTTTTTGAAGCAAGCAAGTCGTTTATTGTAACCCAGTCTGCTTTCAAATTTCGCTTCTTTTTATTCAAATAATCATTAACATAATATAAATATTTTCAAAAAGTTATTTTGTTATGCTTAGAAAATACATTTTACAACAAATATTGATACGTCACCTGAAGAAAATTAGCAGGACTTTCATACAATTGTTGAAGTTTGTATTAATTGATTGTTGATAATAAATATTACATGCTTTTAATTAGAAGGGAAGTAATATTGAGTTACGACTGTCATTCCTACAACGACGTTCAGTTGGGACGCGTGTTTTTTCATAGTCACCGAGAATGAGTCATTTTGGGTTTGAAAAATACCAAGCGCGGGCCGCTAGTTTGACATACGCATTCTAAGTAATGCGCAGCGAACCGTTAAGAGCACACCTGCCTTCCTCTCCCTGCGGCTCCTCTCACAACTGAGTGGCTTGGGCGCCCGATTCTTAAAACACTCAGTCACGCTAAACTCAATGGTTCTGAAATCGTTCTCATAACTTCAAAATTTGTACATGTTATCTGTATTAACTACAATAGTGTTGCAGTCCATCTGTCGAGATACTGACGAAGCTTTACGTCAATGATGTCACTGCAGTCCCTCTAACCGGGAGGTCCTAGGTTCGAGTCCCGACGATGGCCGAATTTTCGACACTAGCTTTTCAGCTAACTTGAATTAAGCCGCTGTCTGGAGGAGAATTCTAGTGGCCGGCTTCTCTGATCGGTAGTTTTCCGTGGTTTCTCCAATTAACACCTCCCGACATTACTCTAACAAATGGACCACGGACCGCGCAGGATCTTTCCTACGACTTCCTTGTCCTAACCTCTCCACTTACACACACGTACACTAACATGCACCACATACATGCTGGGGGACTGGTCGGAAGTCTAGTGCTTGTTCCTGCAGGGGCGGTGCCCCCCTCGTGGGAGATACCTGGTTGTGGAAAACCCCGTTATCCGAGGGTAGATCTGCACCGGATCTCGCCAGCCAGTGGAGGAAGACCACCGCCACCTCCAGACCAAAATTATGCACTACACTTACAAGACAAATGACACTAGTAGTTGACGCACCCGGAATCACTAACAATCACTTTTTACGACAAAAATATTTTTTAGAAGTTTTCACATTTATTATACAGAGACATAATATTTATAAAAATAAAAGTTTGCGTTTTAATACATAAGTTACTTTCTTTTAAGTATTTAGTTTGTTTAACAAAACAAATCTCTTGAACCTCCTTATTTTCATTAATAATCGCATTATTATTATACTGACAAAACACTTCATATCACTTAACATTTACTTTCTCGTATAGGAAGTACAGAGAGGATTAAGTAATCCTGCAAAAAATCGATGTCAATATTTTGTCGATAAAAACGTTTTGAAGGTCCCTGATACCTGTAATATGGTTTATTTGTTTGTTAGTTGATTGATTTGTTGTTGTTGTTGTTGTTGTTGTTTTAAAAAAGGCTTACCGTCTGCCGGTCCCTCCGTGTGCCTTCGGTCTGTGAACAACACTAGCGTCTTAATGTCTTTAAATTTGTTCATGAATATTCCCAAATTGATGTGACTTATGTCGCTGACCCTCGAATTTGAAGTGGCAAAAATAGATTTTAAAAAAATATTTGATTAAGGATAGGTGCGGTTGTCATGGACACCTCTGCAATTTCGAAAAATGTGATAGTTCAAATTATTTTCAATACTCTTCTGACATTATACATTATCAAGATTTTTTCTTACTGTAATAAATTCTTCAATATTAGACATTTGATCTACACTTTTTCGAAACATTATGATACGTTTTGGAATTATGGTCTCAAAGTTTAATGTTTTCGAACTTGTCTTACTTCTTCAATGTTGCAGCGGTAGATTTACTTCTTAACGCAATCTATTTCTGAAAACTAGACATTTTTGCGTAATTTGTATTCACATTTTTCGAATGTTTCAAGTGATGGCTGAATTGATAGAAAGATAGAACTTACAAATATTATTGTTACATAAACATTAACAATAAGAGAAAGTTTATGCTGTTATAACACTACTAGTTGAGTTTAATCGATAGGAGAGAAAGCGATCCGCCCTATACAAATTTGCGATTGTAGACATTATGAACAGCAAGAAGTCATAATGCGGACGGATCCACAAAATGTTGAAGGGGGAACTATTTTCTCTTTTTTCGAAATAAGTAAATAATTATTAAATATTTAATATATCGCGTTTATTATTACATTAATATTTACACAATAATAATAATAATAATAATAATAATAATAATAATAATAATAATAATAATAATAATAATTTTGCCTTGGTGAAAATGTGATCCATACAAAAAGAAGCAGCTGTGAGGGTTTAGTGTATTTCTCCGGGTTTCGTTGAAGAAAGCCGAAAGCACACACTTCTAATTTATTTCATTGGAATCGGTCTTGTGCATTACGTTTTACTTGTTTTCAATATATATGATCCCTGATTGTGTCAGTAAACGTTGGAATATTTTTTCATTAATGTAGCTTATTAAATTTCATTAATATAGCTTAATATGTTTTATTAATATAGATTAATAGTTCATTAATATAGCTTATGTTATTTAATAACGAGTGTTTCGATGGCTAACGTGTTATTGTTGAGTTAGCTATTGGGAATCACGTTGTCGTGCTGTTCAGATGCTTAAGGGTAATTCTGGGTTCTGTACAAATATTTTGAAAGAACAATATTAGTATTAATATTGTATTAATATTAGTATTAATATTGTTCAGTGACCCTGACTTAATACCCTATAGATATCTCAAGAATTTAAGAATATATTTGCCAAACGCTAACAGGTATTTGATTAAGGACCATAATACCAATTTCCGATCCCGAGACTAGATTTGTTTTTGAAACAAATAGAGCAGAATAAAATCTTTTCATTAATTGTAAACTTTGTACTTAGTGGAGGTTCTTTTCTAAGGCACGTTAGTTTCTCCTACAAAGATCTATCAAAGTCAGAAGGTCATGTTATTGTGTTTCAGGGGCGCTCAAAAGAAAGAAGAGGCCAGAGGCAATAGATCATCTGAGGATCTTTATATCTCCTCTGTACAATAATGCCAACAAAATATGAGAGTTTTGAATCACTTATGAGAAACCATCGACCCAAAACGCGGTAAGTGTGTCACTGCTCGATAATAAATGCCCCTCCCCCCTCTTCCCAACTAGCATCAATAAGATAACTAATGGTGTCAAAACAGCACGTATTTTTTCGCCCGTGTTTTCACGCAAAATTACGCGAAAAGTATTCAAATTTTTGAAAAATTGTACATAACCTTCTTTCAAAATCTATCTTGAAGGAAAAAATTTCATTCAGAGAAAAAAAATCTCTATCTTTAATATTTTTGCTGTAGGAAAACTCCGACGAAATTTTGATCATTTGCAATTTTCGAAAAATTAGTGTTTACTACGACAATGAGACCTACCTTATGCTCTTAAACGTCCTTTGCACTGTCTAACAACAAAATTTAATAAAAAACGATTGAGCCATTTTTTTCGAAAATTTGGAAAATGTCACAGGGGCTTAATGCAAAGTACCCACCCTAATTCAAATATCGGTTTCAAATTCAGGGGTCCGCGACAACAGCCAGATCGATTGAGGAATATCAATTTTGGAGAAAATCCGCTGAATGGTTCAGCAGTCAGCGTTGTTCACAGATGAACCGACAGAGACGTTTGGCCGTCAATCAATTTTTCGGCATCAGTGACCCACAAAGAATGGATTCTGACAACACCACAAGTTTGAGGATTTTTTTCTAGCTAACTGGACACTAGCAACTGGATTTATCCACTTTTGCGTTCACGGGGCCCGGTAATAAGATTTTTTTGTCCAAAATTTGCGGTTTTATCGCGCGGCATTACATAACTTTCTCTCTACTCCTTAGGGACAAATTAAAAGAATAAGAATAATGTAGAATTTGTAAACACTGCTACGAAGAAAGCAGTAGGCGCTCATGCAAACTGCGACGCACGTTATTCTTCAACCATCGCATATAACTCAGAAACCAGGTTTTGTGTCCCTTTAGGCGAGTAAGCTGTTTTGCGTGCCGAATTTTCAAATTGAGACTTTTCCGACGTTTTCTGATATTTTTGGTGGGTACCACCTACACACGCACACAGTACACACACACACACACACACACACACACACACACACACATACTTGGCAGAACAGATTGTCAGAAATGATCGAAGTTGAATTCCAATCAGATGATATTTTTCCTTTCATTTACATACATTCTAAATGAATTTTATATGTAAACTCATCCGTAACAATTTTTTCGCTGAAAATGGAAAAAGAAAAGCATTAATAAAACAGTGAGTTAGAGGCAATAGAGAAAGAAGTTTTTAGAAAGACTATGCTTTTAAATTTTTTTAGCCAGGTATTGAAAGGTACATCGATTTTAACCTTGACTAACTTGTTGTGAAATTTTTTGCAAGTATAGAGAATTTTCCTGAATGGATCGCTTTCGTGTTGGTGCTACTTAGAAATCGAAGGAGAAACCTCATGGTCACTGTTCATTCACTTGCAGAACATGCTCCCTTGCGGAAACATCAAATTCGGAAAGGCACGTCGCGCGAATACAACATACTGTAAAGTCTCAACGAAAAAGGCCGAGCACAAGAATTTGTTTTATGCAAGACACGCTTCAGTAGAAAGTGTCAGAGAGGCCAAAAAAAGGATGTCGGCAAAGTAAGAGTTTAAAAGTAATTGTAAGAAGAAACGAATTCACAAGATTTTCGAATTTCCTAGTGATTTTTTTTAATTCTTAGGTAGTAAATAAGAGAATCAAAAACAAACAAGAAAGACAAAAAAGAAGAATTAGGTAGTAAGAGAGAGAGAGAGAGAGAGAGAGAGAGAGAGAGAGAGAGAGAGAGAGAGACGATACTTTTCTTTAAGATAAAACTGATCGTTTGTCTGGGATGAAATACCCACATATTTATTAAAAAAATTATATTTGATAAAAATTTTCAATTGAAGTAGCCATTTTCATGTTTGCCCTTAATATCCTATTTCTTAAATTCGAGGGAATTACTGAACATCGTTAAAAGGTTGAATAATTGAAGCTTACGTGACGACGAGTTAGGTTTTTAATTTTCAAACACTACTTTCCCGCCTTAATTCTTAATCCTTCCAGCAGAGTTAAAATTTGGATGTATTTTATGAAACAAATAATCACACGTACAAGTAAACGGTTACAAAGAATATCCACCCAGAACGACACTTAAGTTATTTCGGACTAAAACTTACCATGTTCTGCAACAAATTACCTTCGACTGAGGTACTTTAGAAGTGGCTACAACTATTTGCGAGTCCTCTGGTCCATGAAATTCGGAGCCAAAACGAGAGAAAATAATCGGTAGAGTGGATTCTACTGTCTCCAAGATCGACAAGGCTCCTGAGCAAATAACTTAGCATTTGTGCAATAATAGCAAGATGACAAAGCAAATGACCCTAACCTCATTTTGTAAAATTACAGTGATCATTATACCTCAAAGAAATGTACCTATCAAAATTTGTCTAGTGTGAAAAGACAATGGGTCCGGCCTTTTAAAAAAGTTACAAGTCACTTCGCACCGACCCACACTGATCATGAAATTGCTCGTATTCGCTTAAATCAATGTGTCAACTTTTAGTTGATAAACAATATATTTACCCGCGAGAATTGACAGCGTTGAAAGTGATATCCTGCCATTCACCGGGCAAAGTATTTCAAGAATACAATATAAAGTATAAACATTCATCGGGTGGCAGTAACAACAGCTCATTACAAAAAAATCACATAAAATGAATGTACATTATTTTACAACACTTTGCCAGATGACATTAAACGATTAAATTCGATAGAAAAGTTTAAATCCCAAGGAAAATTGTTTCTGCTGCATAACTGTTTCTATGCAATTAGAGACTTAACTGAGCTACAAAAGGACTAGATCAGATTTTTCGTCGTTTCTCTGATCCTTTGAGCAAAAGCTGAGATGGCCCCTTTTTTGCTTCGGGACATAAATATAACTTCATTATTTGTGCACGTCTTCTAGGATTCAGTGGAAAATTTATTTATTCAAATTATCGTTCTCCATGTTGTCGCAGCAGGAAGTATTATTCCTTGACGAAGGACATGATGAGAGATAAGAGGCAAAATTTACTGCTGATTTACCCTTGAAAATAGATTTTATTACATCGGAACGAATATTTTGTTAACAATCCTTGCAAAAAATGCTCACTTTCTTTCTGTAGTCAAAATTCAAATAGTGTATGGCCTACCGTAGGGATCACAGAATTATGACAATGTGTACGGAATTCACTTCTCCCCATAGCACGTCACACACAGTTTTTAACTGTCTTTGACGTAAAAATAATAAAATTAAAATAAAATAAACAAGGGGTGCTACAGAATGGCACAGACTTCCTCGTACTAGTTAGTTTTCTCATTTCTTTGGTCTGGGCTAGCTTTTTGGACTTGCCACATTATCTTACCAGCTGCCATCTGACGCCGACCAGAGCTGCCATCAATCGCCGCCCAAACTATTTTTTTTCAAATTCTCAATTATCCGGTGTTCTAACAGTAGAAGTGAAATATTACTTTAAGACAATTAAATAATAGAAAAACCTCGTCCTAAACAGCAATTTTCTTTGAAGAATTTGGATCCATTTTTAAGAAAATGGGGTTTGAGCATTTGTAAATTCGAAATTTGAAGCCCTATATAATATAATTTAAAGCACATGTAATCATAAATACAATAATGTGAACAAATTGCCGCTAATGTAAATATTAACGACGTGAGAGGTTAGTCAAAAAAATTAACTTTTTGTATCTTTTGTAAAAACAAAAGAATAGGGCATAATCGCATGGTGGAGTACTTAACAAAATATATTTGGATATATTTTTGTATATATTACGTTTAGTTTTCAAGCACAACAGTTGTACCGGATGAGGGAGACAAAAGACGTGTTATGTCATAAAATGAATAAAACTATGTTATAAAATATTCTTGAAAGTGTTTATTGTAATAAAATTATCCTAAAATAATAAATGTACTGAACAACAATTAAATTACAATTAAGCAACAATGACCACTAATTCGTATAGGATACACATTATACCAATTAGCATTGTTGATACCGCTAACAAGAAAATGAAAAGAGAAGAAATATAATAATTAAATGTATTTTTATATTCATCAAAATTGCTCGGTTGTACACGCATTACTTTTTATTCCCACATCTTATTATACAATGCGAAATCCTCCATTCCTTTTCACATTTAACTCAATTAAAGGACGCAATTTAAAATAGGTTTTAAATAATTACTAAAATACTCATTTTAAACCTTATAACAAAAGATCGAAGAAGAAACCAACAAAGAAATATGAAATAATATACAAATTCTACCTTTCGTAGCATCAAGCTACTTAGCATCACATTTTACGTTGAGGAAGCGCAGTAAAATGGGAGCAGTCGACTATTTTAGTCGCCAAAATACTCAAAAAATACTCAAATTTTTGTAAAATTTAACTTTATCTCATTTGAATATTTGTTTTTGATGAACACCTTTCACTAAAAAAAACAATGTATCTTCATAATAGTAGTTGCAGGAAGGCGAATTTTCGAAAAATCAACATTTTTAACGAACACGAGACTTACATCATTCTCTTAAACTTCTTTCAGACTATTCACCCACAAACATCCATCAAAAACGATTGAGCCGTTTTTGGGAAAGACCTCGTTTCAACAAAAATTGAAGATTATATTTCAGGTAAAATTACGAGAAAGATATTGAATTTTCAAAAAGCTGTACATTACCATTTTTTCAAAATCTTTTTCCCCCTTCTCGAAAAAACTACCAAAACACGCAAACACGTAAGGAAAAATAATGCGTTTTCAAAATTAGCTTGGCAACAAAATACCAATACAAAGTTTTGAAGCTCTGCCAAGCTTTTAAATAAAAAAGGTGCATTTGCATGGAAATTCTGTCTCTATTCATTATATTTTAGAACCTTACGTACCAAAATAATTATTTTAAAGCAAATAACATCTCGAATTTGACTGTTAAAATGGCGTTTTATACAGCTATAACATGTCCAACAGTGAGAAGGGATTCTCAGAATATCAAACTGTCCCCAAACTCCTCTCAAATTACTTTCACAACTGACAGCGCGGGAAGTTAGAATTTAATCTTGCAGAAACATTTAGAATCTTGCAGAAATGGAGAAGCATTTCGATTTTTTTTGTTAATTTTCGAAAATTGCGCGCCCAAAATGGGACCAGCAACACTTCCTTTACCATTATTTGCTACATACGTGAAAATAAAATTTAAAAAAAATTGAAACCGTTTCTGAGAAAAAAATCGTTTAAACTTTAAAAAGTGCATATATTTCACGCAAAAGTACGAAAAAAATACTCATATTTTCGAAAAATTGAACATGACTTTATTTAAAGATCTTTTAATGGACACATTTCAATAAGAAAAGTCTTTGTAATTGTTGGAAGACGCCGAAAAATATTTGAAGCTTTACAATTTTCGAAAAATCAGGGATGTCTAGAAAATGGAACCTACATCATTTTATTAAGGCCCCCTTTGTGCTATCTGGCCACAAATTTAAGTAACAAAATTTGGACCCATTAAAAAAATGAAAATGTTGCTGGGGCATTATGTACAGTACCCTCGCCCCCAAAAAAGAATTAAAATATCGGTCTCAAATTCAAGGGATCGCGTCATCAGTCAGATCGATTGGGGAATATCAATTTTGGAGACAATTGGCTGAACGGTTTATGCGCTAGCGTTGACCATAGACGATGGACGTTTTGCCGTCAATCGATTTTTCGGTACCATCGACCAACAAAACATGAATGACTACACGTTAGACGAAGTAATTCAATTTATTCATAGAAGCAAGATTATCTACTTTTTCTTTACCAGGACCCGGCAATAAGTGTTTTTCTGTCGAGAATTCTACGTTTTTTTCCGTACCTACGTACTATTTCAACTGCGGAGGGAAACTAGTCAGTGAGTTTGGCAGAACAAGAATAAACCATTGATTTTCTCTGTGATGATTCGTTAAAAGCAAGATTTTAAGAAGAAAACTTTCAAATTTCTGGATAGGTATAAAAAAAGAGTGCTTAAAAAAGTAAAAGCTACGAGAATGTTACTAAATACAGTTTCCAACTACATATTTTTTGAAATTGGATTTTCTGCCTTTGCATCTATGAGGTCCAAGAATCGAAGAAAACTAGGTAACAGCAAAGAACTAAGAGTTACAATGTTGAACATCTCAGTCATCTTTACGAAGCTCTGAAAAGAAGGAAGAAGACGTCTTCCCATTACATTCCAAGTATTTATTTAAAATTTCCTGAATGGGTTTTTATTTTTATTTTATTTTATTTTATTTTAATTTCAAAATATATAGTGTTTTACATTATAAGGGTGCCTACGGGACCTCAAAGGGTGGGAGGAAATGGGCGTGAGATGTTTGAGTATCTCTGTTCTAACTTGCTTCATAACCCGGCAAACAACACCAATTTTCTTCAAACCATGTGCTCACGAAAATGCGAGGACATTGAAGGTGGCCAGTTTTAAGCTCCGCAACGTCTCCTCATGGAAATTTTTCCTACAGTAAGGGAATCTGTATTTTTAACGGTATTAATTCTCCTTAATTAGAGTTCATTTACATTCGTGGAATATTATAATGGTTTCTCATGAAAGATCACTAAATATCTTGGCACTTAAAGGAGCCGTGGCGTGCATCTGCGGGGAGGACCTCCGGTAGAAAGCGAAAGCCGCGCGGAACGGCGGCGTCGCCTGGCGTCGCACAGCGTCGCATCGCGTCGCAGCGAAAGCCGCGCGGAACGGCGGCGTCGCCTGGCGTCGCACAGCGTCGCATCGCGTCGCACGGCGTCGTACGGCGTCGCACGGCGTCGCACGGCGTCGCATCGCGTCGATCGCGTCGCATCGCGTCGCATCGCGTCGCATCGCGTCGCATCGCGTCGCATCGCGTCGCATCGCGTCGCATCGCGTCGCATCGCGTCGTGTCGCGCGTCACGTCGCGTCGCATCGCATTGCGACGCTCGCATCGCATCGCGTCGCGTCGTGTCCGGTCCGGGGCGACGACGTGGAGTCGGGCGGCGCGCAGCGCCCGGCGCGCGGCGTCGCCGGCGTGCCGGCGCGCACGGCGTCACGGCGTCGCCGGCGTCGCACGCGCGCACGGCGTCGACGGCGCGTCACGGCGTCGACGGCGTCGCGGCGTCGCACGCGCGATCGCGCGCCGCGACAGCGCGGCACGCGTCGCTCGCGCGACGCTCGGGTGCGCTCGCGCGCCGCCGCGCCGCGCCGCCGCCGCCGCGCGCTGCAGTCCGAGACGCAGCGCGGCACCTCGCGGCGCCGGTGCCGCGCAGGCGCTCCGCCCCGCCGCCGCCCCCCTCAGTCGGCTGCGAGCGCCCGCGGGTGCAGCGCGCGCCGCGCCCCGCGCTCGCCAGGCGGAACTCGTGCCGCGCAGGTCGCTCTCCGCGCGCGGCGTCGACGGCCGCCGATGGCGCCGGCGTCCCCATAGACAGAATAGAATGCGATATTTATTTTGCTACTTAGGAATACATGGAATACTTCCGGTGGTAGCGTTTTCTAAGGAATTACTACGAATGCACAAAACAAACATCAAACAACATTAAAATATTTACATGTTACTAAATACGATTCTACAAAATTAATGTATTAACCCCGTTTATTTGGTCTAATTTTTAAATTTTTGACATTTTAGGGGATTTAGGGGATTTTCATCCTCTAAAAAATCTTCACATATGCATTTATGACCTAAAATTTCTTAAATATACACTTTAATAAGCAATTAACATTAACAATATTTCATTCCCTGCATTAGCCTTTCTTGATAAAATTCAGGAGAGAGGTGTTCGGAATGAAAATATATATTATTGTGCGAACATATTATAATCTACTCTGGTAGGAAATGGTGTGTTGATCACGACAAATTGAATTATTGACGTATTGAATATGGCCGCAATGCGACCGAAAATGTTTCTGCTGAAATAAACCAATACGACAAAACAACGGCTCAATTTGATTTCAATAATCTATTCTACTCCGCGGGAGAAATAATTAAAGTAAACATTTATTTACAGTGAATGTCTTGTTGCATTTCTTCTAGACGGTTTTAAAAAATGTGATATCAAGAAATTTCCTACATTTGCACCAGTATTTTTTCATCTACTGTGACAAGCTTTTCGGAATCCATGAACGCTCACGAACAAATAGTTCGTATGAAAAGATGAAGCGTTTTATAGATATGTCTCTTATTTTAACGAAATATGCAAAATATGCTCCTATAATTACACGAATATGCATGAACAGGAAAAATTGGTCAAATATGCACTAACATATTAATCTACACAACATCATTTTCTAACCAAATGTCAAGAAATTTCATCTAGCTATGCACTGAAGCAACGGACAAACATGTAAAATCATAGAAATCCGCTCCCTAGTATAGAGCGATTTTCCTAAGGATGAGCCAAAGTGACAGCTAGTGCTGGCAACATAACTGAAGATTCTGTGGTCGTTGTACCCTTGAGCCCAATGGACTCCCTTCCTGCATTTGTTCGTTTGCAGTTGGCTAACTTGTAAATGGCTTCAATGCTTCCTTTCGTGACGTCCTCGTCCGACAAACATATAGTGCGCCGCGTGAAATAATTGAAATTAGGAAGTGATGTGTTATGTGTTCTTCTGTAAAAATTATTTTTTCCTTTATATATTACATTGAATTTACTTTTTGTGTGATAAATATTATGTTTATTTTAAAACCGAGACTTGAATACGAGATGCGTACCGATGCACATGGTTCCGGCCTTTGTGCTGTTGTGTGGCGAGCTGTGATTGAGAGCTTACTATTCGTGGCAGTTTTCTTTTACTGGTTGTGAGAGCATGTTAAGAGATTTTCCACATATGTCATTAAATTTAATTATTTCCCGGACTCGCGTACGTGCATATATATCAGCGAAACTCTTAGAGTTCTGGATTGTGATGTCTTCTCAAAAGCCATAACCAAACACTTTACGAAAAGGCTGAACAGCTGTCGCGGCGGAGGGATACTTATCTGAAATACATGTGATGTTCACTTGTTTTCGCGAACTGTCACTTTGGCTCATCCTTAGAAAAATCGTTCTATAGTAGTTTTCGAGCTTACAATTAAAGAGAGAATACGATTCGCTTCTCTACAGCCACGATTAGGATCTGTTCAGTGAAGGGCTTATTTTCTAGAATTTCTTTCAGAAAATTTAAAGAATTTTTAAATGGGTTGTTTCTAGCTAGACTTATCTTCACATCTAAAGTACTCCTTCAAAATCATTTTCAGATATTTTCAACATAGTTCGGGTGTAACTAAACTGATATTTTAACGGGCGAGTTTTATTTCGGCAAGTCCGGCACTTACTTCATGTGGTGGTTAAATGTGTTTATCCATTGTCAGAAAAGTATTTACTACGTTCGTAAATATCACAATATAAAGAACAGCGATAAAAGGGAGGTTATTAAGAATTAATACAGTGATAATACTTAGTTGCCTTTCTATTTTCTTGAAAAATAAGAACTTTCTAGATAACTTCGTTTACATTTTGATAGTGAACCTCACTTCTTATGATGTTTAAAAAGTACTTCAATGGCGGGCAAATGCAATTACGAATAAAATATGCGTGTCGATTTTAAACAGTGCCAGATTACCCAACAGGCTGAATAGGCTACAACCTGGGGCGCTCAATTTGCGGGGGCGGACGAATTTCAGCGGAGGCAACATTTTATAACGCGAAGTTTTGAATGTTTTTATAGAAATATTTCTTTCAGTGTAAAAATTTCCATAAAAATTCTTTCCATATACAAATTTATAAAGATATAAAGAAAGTGTTAATTAATTAAATACAATTCCAAAC
This sequence comes from Teleogryllus oceanicus, assembly GCA_964035755.1. Lineage (NCBI taxonomy): Eukaryota > Metazoa > Arthropoda > Insecta > Orthoptera > Gryllidae > Teleogryllus > Teleogryllus oceanicus. The sequence continues at coordinate 14,489,640 of CAXIVR010000002.1, forward strand.
AACCCAGTCCAGTGGAAGGTTGACGAAGTTTTTAGAGAAATGGTGGCTAAAGATGGATTTAAGCAAAATCATGATTTCGATTTTTCTACCTCTAAAAAGCATTATGCAGATCAAAGTCGATGTTTATAAAAATCATATATCTCTAAAACAACGGCAAATGGTATAGTTGTTAAAATATTAAGTTTAGTGCATTCGCCATCTACAGGGTATTTTCTGCTCCTTGCAACTTATATGGTGGAACTACTTTACTCGCTACATCAGAGCTTCACGACTTAAAAAATAGCAGAAGCATTTCTCAACGATAACAGCTCCGAACACCAATACTGCGTAAAAAAATGTATATATGTCTGGAATTTTAGAAAGGCTGGATTCAGAGCTTGTGATACAGCACGAAAATAAAGTGGAATATTGGAGAAATGCCCTGAAAAGAATTGTAGAAACTGTGAAATTTTTAACATAAAGGGGGTTGTCTTTTTCGGTAACAACGAGATTATTGGTAACAAAATGAAACCTGCATTGAGTTGATATCCAAATTTGATCCGTTTATGACTGGCGATCTCGTTCGGTATGAAAATATACGACCACATTCGTGAAAAAAAAAAGGGGGTTTAGAAAATGTATAATTCGGAGGGTATTCGTTATTAACGAAATTATTGATACAAGATATATTTCCAAATGACGAGATTATTTTAAGACTAATGCAAATGGCGAACGATTTTCCTCTGCTTTGAAGCGCGTAAATAATTATCTGAGATCGAGTCTTAAAGAAGACACATTGAATACATTATCTGTTATACATAGAAAATGACATTTTGGGACGCGTAGTTTGAAGACACTGTTAAGAAATTTGCAGAGACTAAAGCAAGATAACGAGATTCCGTATGACAACGTATATTTTATATCTGCAACTAGATGCTATTTTGACTTAAATAACCATTTTTTGCAACAAAATATAAATAATACTCAAATATATAAATTCTTTTTACCTTATATTTAATTTTTATCATTTATTAAATCAATATATAATCAATCTTGCATACATTATATTGTATTACAATATCAATATAATTCACATTGTAAATAAATTTTGTCCAACATTTTTTTGCAAAAGGGCGCTAAAACATTTGACAGCCTAGGGCGCACATAAGTCAAAGTCAGGCACTGATTTTACATAATCTCTGAAATGCTTCTGCATTTGCTTACCAATTTTCAGTGCACTGCCACCACCTTTCCGAAAGTGCACTAGGAAATTGGAGACGCAAAGATGCAAATTATTCTCACGAACTTTGTATTCTTCAGTAAAAAGGTTTTTTTTTTCCAAAATGTAAGTAGTATATGACTTAGTGTAGGGATCACAGAATTTTGAAAATGTGCACACAATTCACTTTTCCCCATAGCACGTCATACGCAGTTTTTAACTGCTTTTTGACGTAAAATAAATAAATAAATAAACCGTTGTAACGAAACTGTGTGTCAGCAGTAGTAGTATAGTAGTAGTATTTGTAGGAATATGCAAAATCTGTCGTCGTTATCGGGACTAACTTCATCGGAATGTACTGACGAATGTTCTAAGAAAATTACATTCTCTTAAAATTAATCTACAATATTTAATTCATATTTTCCACATCTAATTTTATAAAAATCTCTTTGTGCATTTTATACACTATTCATGGAATGCATGAGATATAAATGTACGAGCTAATTCCATGTCGTCTATCACATGGTTTTATGAACAATCTGCACCTACAATCATGAAATTTCGTTTTCTAATTATTATCAGTTATTATACTCTTCGTTGTTTTATTTTAAATGCAAAAGGCATTTTTCAATCTGCTTTCGTTTTTTTTAGATATTTCAGTTTTTCTTTACTGTTGCATACTTCCTATTTCATCTCGATCCTTTGTGTAAATATTTCAAATGATATTTCCACAAATGTCATTATATGTCGCAACGTAGCAGTCAAAATATTATAACTTCAAAAGTATTCGAGATAATTACATTAATACTCAATACATTGTAGATTGAAGATAAACTGTAGGTCTCTCAATGAGAGGTTCTAGGGTTCGAGTCCCGACGGTACCGAATTCCCCAAATCTTTTTTGTCAGCTAGGTTGAATTCGGCCGCTGTCTGGAGAATTCTAGCGGTCGGGAGCGCTGATCAATAGTTTTTCGAGATTTCTCCGATTAATGCCAGGCGAAAACGGAGTAATACCTCAACAAATGGGCCACGGACCGCGCGCGATCTTTCCTTCATAATCCTTCGCTCTTCCTCTCCCCCTTCCACGCACGCTTGTACTTGTATGCACTACGGTACCACACATGCGGGGAGCTTACTGTTAGAGGCAGCCCGCTCGCAGAGAGGGGAAAAAACAGCAGACATTTATTTCGGCGCCGGTCTCGCGAGAGTCATTCCAGCGGGGGATGGTCACCACCATCTGTTGGGATATAACATGCACTGCACTTACCAGACTTACTCACTCCACTAGAGATAATTTCAAGATCAACAAGTACATTAAATCATAAAATACATCGGTGAAGTAAATATTAACGACGAGCGAGAGGTTCGAAAAGAATTACAAGTGTAATTTTTGAAGGTTCGGAACTTTTAATCAAACCAGCGCTGATGTCAGCGCTGATGTTAATATATCTCAGAATTTATATTTCGGGCACACCTTTAGAGTTATTCAGAGTTAGTAATGTTTGTTTGTTTTCAAAATTATCTTAAATATATTATTTTGTTGCTCAATGTTGAAGAGCATGCACACTTCCTTTGTTTTCCCTGGTTTTCCCCGGTCGCTTAAGGCAAATGCTGGGACGTTGTATTCTTGTCGCGTTTGTGAGCCCAGGGGCATGGTATCTGTAAGCTGAATTATTTACTTGTTTTTATTTACTAAGTGTATCTCTGAATTCAATTCTTATCTATTAATTTATGTATTACGTGGTTAGGCGGAAGAGCGGGTCTGATGGCCCGAGTCTCGCCACCTAAATAAAGTTGTTGTTATTATTATTATTATTATTATTATTATTATTATTATTATTATGTCATGTAACTTAATGCATTGTGACGTTTCCGTTCACAAAGGTTAAGTAAACTAGTGTTACTTCAACAGTACGTATTTTCTCATATTAGAGAGTTTTGAACCCTCGAACATTAAAACAATCGAAAGCACTATCGATCTTCTGCGCATGCGTAGTTCATGTTTCGCATCACTTGTGCATCTGCGCATGTGCAGAAGATCGAGATTGCAGCAAATTGCTGTCCACTAAGGAGTGCCAAATTTCCCTATTATTTCTTATGGTTACATAATATAATATTATTGCTTGGATCCACTTAATACTTCAGTTTTCTAAAACAAATCTTTAGCAAAATGCGTGAAAAATTCAAATTCGCGAAATCGACTTGACAATCGACTTGTACCATATTTGTAATGGCTCTTTGTTCTATCTGAGAGAAAAAAGTAAGAAACGTAACTATGAAAATCAAATCCAGTTTTCAAATCAAGAATCCACCAGTCGAATTCGCCAATCTACCAGCGTGCTTAGCAATTACGTTACCATTTCAGAGGAAATATATTTAAACAAGATTTCGAGAAATATCGTAGGAGCTCATTTCAACAATTTGCCCACAAATGAATAACAATATTAACTAGTGGTGGTACAGAATGACACAGCCTTTTTCGTAGTGAAGTTTTCTAATTTCCTTGGTGTGAGCTAGCTGCAATTTTATGTATTCAATATTACTTTTGTTTTTCATGACGTGCTTAATTAGTGCGTATCTTAATGACTGACTACATACTACTCGTGCAACTTTTCTTGAACGATGACCTTGCTTCCCTTCCTTCAGCAACAAACAGTTGAAGGCTCGCAGCGAGCACTGATGACAACATTCCAAGTATTAAAACTTCGTTGGCGCGAAACAGAAACTAGTCAAAGCTAATTGCTTTCAGAGTCGAGAATTTCTGTTCATCTTCAATACTATTATCTAAAGAAATGGCTGAGGCCGTTCAGGTCCTTCAAGGAGACACCTACAACTCGTATCTAGTGTCCCTGCTGTTGTCTACCCAGAGCGATGACCTGGCCGCACACGTAGCAGGTTGACTTGGATTTTTCAGAAGTTGGCGTAACTGTAAATACTCTAGTGGCCGACTTTGTAACTAATACCCCACTCCGCCGCATTTCAATTCATCGTTCAAGAAAAGTTGCGCGAGTAGTACTTTCCCATTCCGACTATTACATTGTTCTAGGAGGCTTCAATTTGCCTGAGGCCTCTTACTCCTTCCTTACGTAACACAAAGTCAATGTGCATCAGCTCGAGGGTGAGCGATCTGATGCATTGTAAACAGTTTTCTGGTTTTCAAGCATGATTCAATTTCTTGCTCAGTCCAGTCCACTAGTCCGAAACTGTAGCAGCTACAGGCATTGCCAAACTACCTTTTGTAGATATTTTATTCCGAAGTTCAGATAGAACTGCAGGACAAGTCTCACTCTTCTCTGTTACTCCTGCGAACTCTCTCTTTCACTGAGTCGAAATGGTCTCACGTTCTTCAATACCTAGATATTTGTAAGTTTTACCTGGCTCAAGATCTTCAATCATAGTGTGCATATCAACTTCAGTGTTCTCTGGCAGGGTTATTTTACCTCTCTTTAAATTATTTTTATACACTTACTAAGACCAAACTTCAGGCAGATGTCATTGCTAAAATCATTGAAACAGACAAAATTTGGAAGAAAATCTCTTTATTCATAGCAAACACTTTAAGTTTGCCAAAGTAACCAAAGTGTGCGACAACTGTCTAGATAATAGGATGAAAGTAGTAATACAAAATAATGAGGGAATAGCGAATCTCCTTGAAAAATTTCCTGTTCATCTGAATAATTCTTGCTTCGACTACTTCCTTTCCGCTTGTATTACGTAGTACCTGCATAACGACTTCATACTAGACTTACAGAACTCAATAAGTCTAGGATGAAATCGATGTATCTCCAGGGACTTCAAAATCCAATTGTGTGCACATAGTCAATGGCCTTCTGAAGTCAATCCTAGCCATGATAAATTACGTTTTCGTTTCCTTACATCATTCAAGATGACTTTATTTAGTAGCAAGATTTCTTACAGCCACAGGAACTTTTATGACATAATTTCTGTTCAATTGGCCACAGATGGTCCCTCTCTATGTCTGTACATTTTGTTATCTAAGGCTGCAGATATAACTTTGTAATTTATTGGTAGACAAGTGATTGACCTGTAGCTCTTCGCCAAAGAATTGTCTCCAGCTTTTGGTAGCAAATATGTGATGCCGGTGTAGCCATTCCTGGAATTCCTTTGAATTTTCTAAAATTTTGTCAGCCTTCACAATATAATGCTGTTTATCTCTTAATCCGATAATTCTAGATCTTATCAATCCCAGGGATTTCGTTTCCCATGTTCTTAGAGGCTTGGAGGAGGTCATCTTCCGAGAATCCGTGAACATGTTTCACTGTTTCAAAGTTCATCAGCAGCATCAACCAGATTGAAGCGAAGATTCGTCTTTGTTGTAGGATCTGCTTTTTTCCATATTTCTGATCAAAATGTTTCAACATCATCTTTAGAAGGAGGGACAGCATTGCCATTCAATTTTTTTGTCAGATTGCGATAGAATCTCTTCGCGTCTGTTAAGTCTAACAAACGATTCTCGGAAATGTACTCTACATTTGTAACATCTAATGCGTTGAGCCCATGCTTGGATTTTCTCTTTTAGATTCTTAGCTACCATTAGTCTTGTTTTATCTTTTTTTTTTTTTGTTCAACATGGAATATATTTCGTTGAAGTTTAGAGGTGTGCGTTGATTTAGAAGATGGCTCGGCTAAGAGTGATATTTCACGTCGAGTATCGGCTATCCGTTTCATAATTCTTTCCGTCCATGGGGGTGTTTACTCTGCCTGGCTGCGGGCCGTCAGTGTTCTTGGCTGAGCCCAAAATTAGCTGAGATATCAGAGATCCAGTTGCGTAGACCCTATGATTGATTTCTGAAATACCTAGATCCCTACCTGGGGTCTGTACCATGTCATTTAAGACAAAGTTCGCTGCCTCTATCACTCTCTTCGCTTTAGCATTTTTGTATATTCTTTTCAACTGGTGCACGAGATTCGACTAGAAGAAGACGAACTCTTTCTATCTCGTAGTCGAAGGAAATTTTTCATCATGTCCTTACTGTGTGATTCATATCCAGATGAATTCATACAACCAATGGGTTATTTCCTGTCATGGTGATCCACGTTATGAACATTTAGAACCAAAGTCCCTGAAAACGATGGTTCTCTTGAACATTCTTCTGTTCACCTTAAAATATCCGTGTGGTGAAAATTCATCTGGATATGAATCACACAGTAAGGACATGATGAAAAATCTCCTTCGTCACGAGATAGAGTTCGTCTTCTAGTCGAATCTGCGATCCACGTGGACTCGGGACATGCCCCCGCAGGACCTAGCAAGGGCCCCATCAATCGCCAATCGGCATTGCTAAACCCTTCGGGATTTTCACTGGCTGCTGAAGGCATCCTCCTTTGCTGGCTACTGCAAGGTTCGGGCCTCTACTCTAATCAGTGGCCTGGTGTGCCAACCCAGTTTCTCTCCTGTGCCCTCCATGGGCCGATAAGAGGAAGTCCCAAGGTGCATGATCCTTCTCTCTCTAAGTACTTCCCGCTGTGGATGCAGCCGCTCCTAACATGGAGACAGGCGCTCTTTGCAGCCGCCCGCTGGGGATCAGACGCTGCCCTTAAATGTTCCACGTGCCTCTTCCGCCATCTTCAAAATCCTCCTTTCTCCTCTTTATCACCTTCTTCTTCAAAAATGCCGTTATGACGCTCTCGTCTGGAGTACTTCTTTGTCTGACCCCTCACTTTCAATCTATTCAGCAAGGGAGTCCCTAGCTAGACTACCGCCGCCATGGCTCTCAGGCTCATGGGATACTCAAGCCCCACCACCAACTACAAGATCGTGTACTCCTTAGGTGGAGTTGTTGGTGTTGTTTTTGTTGTTATTACTATTATTAAATAATAGTAATAGTTTAAAATAATAATAATAATAATAAATAATAATAATAATAATAATAATAATAAGAAGAAGAAAAGAAGAAGAAGAAGAAGAAGAAGAAGAAGAAGAAGAAGAAGAAGAAGAAGAAGAAGAATCGTTTTAGTCCATAATTTAAGTCATTCTCCTTAAAACGAATTTATCCTAAAAATGCTCCTTTCATTTTCCCTCATCTAAAAATTTTCTAAAAGATCTACATTATTTCAAAAGCTAATATTAAGGAAATAGATGGCATTAAAAAATAAAACTCTGATATCATAGGTGTGGAAGATGTTGACAAATTGAACTTTGTCACCATATAACTCAATAATACACGAAGGCTTCTGATATCCTGAAGTGACCTACATGAAATGCTCCATTGTTGAATACATTTCACATATGAAGAAATATGTTACTTCAATATTGATTGGTCTAGGGCATGCTCGGTACAGCTGTGAACTTTTGAAATTTTTTTTTTTTTAAAAATTTTCACGGTTTCACTAAACAAAACACGAAAAGTACTATTTTGAAAACAGTGTGTATGACTAATTTTGAATAACAGATTCCAAACAGAACAAAAATCTATATCTTAATTTATGTAGTTGAAGGTCATCGAAAAATAATAATTTTTACCATTGTCTAGATTTTTTAAATATGTACTGAAAACCGGACATTCTCCATTGTTACACTTGATGCTATTTGAGAAAAAATTGAAGAAAAAACGGAGTCATTTTTTAGAAATCGGACGCTGTGTTCAACGATGGACAGGCGGTTAAGAAATAAAATAAGTCCAGAATATAGGGCTGATTCCGACTTCACTATATATTCAAAAATATATATGTATGTGGGCGAAGTAAATACACTTTTTCGGCATCAGGGATCCACAAAACATGTTTTTCTTTGGAACTTGCGAAAAATCTGCACTTTTCTCTGTAGAATTACCACTTTATCTATATTCCGTACACAAACTAGTGATGCTACAGAATGGCATAGAATTTCTCGTACTAATTACTATCCTAATCTTATTAGCCTGCGGTAGCTTTTCTGTTCCTCCAGACCCTCTTCCGAAATACGACTACAATATACATTTTCACATTTTCTCAGTTTTTTCAATCCCCTAACAGGAGAGTTAAAATATGACTTTAAGGATATTTTAAAAGGGTAAAACCTGGTTGTATGTGCTCATTTTGATTTAAAATGTGCAATTCATTCGAAACTTTGTAAGAGATCATTTGAAGCAATTGTACTCACAAATGCAATAATGTATAAAAAAAAAAAAAACTCCTTATATAAATAACGACTAGTTGAATGTAGCGTCGCCGAAGCTCGTTTTTTTATCTTTTCATGTTGAAAATGTCTAATATGCACGTTCTAAATAAAAATAAAATTTTAAGGTACACTTGTCAGGTTTTTCATCCTCTAGCATATTACGTGAAAAATGTCTATTACGAATTAAAATTTAAAAAATTAAAAATGTGTCATCCTTTCCCATCCTTCCATTATTCCCTCCAAAATTCAATGTTCGAGAATCTAATCCGAACGTTTCCACAAGAGTTGTAATTCTTTCGGTGTATTATCAGGCAAGAGATAACATTCTTTCCACCCAGAGAGTACGTTCTTTCAGTGTATTATCAGGCAACTAATTTGTACTCTTTTGCAGCTCTTATTCTGGATCATACCATTCCTTTCTTATGTATTTATATTAGATCATAATTTCGTAGTTGAAAATTATCCTACAAACGGGGACTATCCCATTAACATCATCGTATGTCACACACAAAATTTAAAGATGATTTAATTATCCAAGAAAACGATAATTATCTTACCGGGCGGCAATAATGACGTGCCATCTTTTCCTTCCGAGTTATTCAAGCCCTGCATCGCCTAACGTAAACAGCGGCGTACGGGAAATACGTGAAAATGAATACGTGAATCTCTAGCGACGTGTATCATTCATCGTCCGGGTGCTGTGGGCCGCCTCACTCGCAACACAATTAACTGCCGAGCAATTGATCTCTGCTGATCCGCAAGTGCTGTAAGTCGCTCAAAACTCATTTTAGTTGCCTAGAAAACGTAAAAACACAGGTTTTTGCACAAATTTCTTAGAATCTTCTGAATGAATCGGCAATCTACTCCAGGTTCCCATCAGGAGACCGAGGCGCGTCGAATTTCAACTCTTTGTCTTCATTGGTGGACTGGAATTGTCTGGCGGCCACAGGGTAACTGTGGTCAACATTTCGGTCGGCCGACGTCGGACGTTTCCGTCAGACACGTCCGATTCGTTCAAACATGTGCTAGTAACTGGAAATGGTCATATTGAACCCGAACGTCCTCTTTCGACGGCGTCCGGAAATATCGGCAGTCGGACGAAGATCTGTTTCGTTTGATTTTGTCGGTTCATTCGTCCGAAATCAATTGGAGAGTCAAGGCCATCTGTATATCATGTAATATCAAGGCTACTTCCAACACATGTAGATGGACTTGAGAATGCCTCTCGCCAATGTTTTTATTATTATTATTATTATTATTATTATTATTATTATTATTATTATTTAATTCGTTGCGCCCTTGATCCAACTTATCGACGCAACGCGTCTCTTCGCTGCTGGTCGAGCGTTGAGCGCGGAGTAATCTTCCATTACCTATCCATCTATTTCAGAGGACGCTGATTCAAATAATGAACTGCGGAACTATGGGGATATTCGGCCGATTTCGGTTGCAACATTGGGGTGTATTTCGGCTGAAATAAGTCGGACGATTTCGCTCCCAGTCGTCCGGTAGTGAGCAACAGACACAGAGGCTACTGTGACTACTGTGGCTGACGGACGAACACAGGCGCACACACAGGCGGACGAACGGATGCAGTTTACTCGAATACTTTATGAGGCTGTGAGATATATCAAGAAAATTATTTTGAGTAATTCTTGAAAAATCTAAAAAAGATACATCAAAATATCGTTTATGTCGTGTTATTTAGTGCAATTGGCACTATCGGTACAAAAATATTAAAGAAACTAGTAGTGCTAAAACAGCATGTACTTTCTCGCCTTTAGTAATAGTTATGTAATATGTATATGTGTAATGTTTGATGCAAAAACTAAATATTTTCAAACAAATATCACCACAATGACTATTATAACTCCTTTTCATACAGTTAAATCATGTCACAACCATAAGACGCAATTTACTGAAATTCGCGAGCGCGACGAGGAATGCCATTGTTGCATTGCAATCATCTATTTACTGAAGGCTAGCAATTTTTATTTCATATGTTTCAAATAGGTTTTAAAGAATTTTGAAAAGATTAATTTGTAAACGTATAAAAAAAGCTTCAATGTGAGAAATGAACAAAGAAATATGAAATAATGTATGTATTCTAACGTAGCATCCAACTGCTTTAAAACACTTGTAAAATTACGTTCACGAAGCGCAGTAAATTCGGAGCGGGCGACTTTGAAGCCAAATTACACAAAAATACTTATATTTTCAAGGACTTCGACATGACCTTATTCGAAGATTTGCTTTTTTTGGACAAATTTCATTTAGAAAAAAAATTGTATCTTCACGTAGTTGTAGGAAGACGCCGAACAATTTTTAATTTTTTAAAATTTTCGTCAAAATAGGCATTTTAACGAACATGAGGCCTACACCAAAAAATTCTCATGTTTTTGAAAAATTGGGCATGACATTTTTTAATCTGTTTTTCATTAACACTTTTCATTAAGAAAAATGTTTGTCTTCATAATTGAAGTTTTAAGAAGACGCCGAAAAAATTTTGAATTTTTTCAATTTTCGAAAAATCTGGGATTTCAACGTTTATGAATCACGCGCCATTCTCTTAAACTATTCAACAACAATTTAATCAAAAACGTTGGAGCCATTGTCGTGTCAGAGGGCTTTCATGTCAAGTACCGCCCAAAATTAAAATATCGGTTTCAAATTCAAGGAGTCGCGACATCAGCCAGATCGATTGGGGAATAACAATTTTCGGCTGAACGGTGAGAGTTTTTTGAGAGATTTTCTGCCGAAAATTTGCCGTTTTTTCGCGCAGCATTACATAACTTTCTCCTTACCGCAGTAGCAGTTGCGAGAGAATAAAAATTGGAGCCGTTTTGATTCATTGGTTGATTAGTGATTCCTGGCGCGTCAACTGCTAAGGTTATTAGTCTCGTAAGTGTAGCGCATGTGTTTTCCTCGCTATGTGGCGGTGATCTTCCTCCGCTGGATGGTGAGATTCGGCGCCGACCTACCATCGGCTAAGGTTTCCCTCAATCAGGTATCTCCCACCCCAGGAGCTGTTTTCGAGTAAATCTTGTTTTATATATTGCCCTTACTGCACCCATAATTCCGCGACAATAACTATTTTTTAAAACAATGGCCATGGCATTAAAGAACTAACTGTGGAGAAAAAAATCTCTCTTTTCAATGCAATGTATGAAGCAGCCGACACATTTCGAAATTTTCCAATTTTCGAAAATTAAGAGAAATCGACGAAAATGCAACTTGTGCCATTTTTAAAGCCTTAAATGTTCTATTCAAGAAAAAAATTAAAAAGTATCCAACCAGGTATCTCCCTCCAGCGAAGTATCGCCCCAGCCTCGACAAGCTCTCATATCCTGACTGGTCTTCCGATATGTGCAGTGCATATAAGTGTGTGTGTGTGTGTGTGTGTGTGTGTAAGTAAGGGATGTACAGACGTGTGTGTAAGGATGGGCAAAGGAAGAGGAAGGAAAAATCGCGCGCAGTTCGTGGCCGGTTGTTATGTATTGTGTTATATGCCCGGTTGTTAGGATTCTGCTCCAGCATTCACCTGGTGTTGACCGTAGAAACCACGAAAAACTACCGATCAGAGCAGCCGGCAACTAGAATTGTTCTCCAAACAACGGCTGAGTTCAACCTAGCTATCTAGCTAGAGTCGAAAATCTTGCCACGGTCGGGCTCGAACCCGAGGACCTTGAGATCAGAGGCACTGTAGTGACATCATTTGATGCCCTGAGTTACCTAAAACGGAATAAAACTGGAGAGCTAGCTCAGTCTAAAGAGAAAGGAAACTAACTAGTACAAGAATGTTTGTCATTCAACCGTGTATAGCACTAGTTTTACTTTGCTTTTGAACTTAAGCAGAGCAATGTTCATTTAATAATATCGCATGAGCCCTATTTTCATTATAATCTTTGAAATTTCGATAACTGCAAAAATTCAACATTCTTTTTCATGCTTAGGGAGCATTGTTTAAATGCCACGAGTCAGGTGTAATGGTGGATAAGTCCGGTAGATGCGGAACCTATGTTCCTAGATTCGAATCCCAGCCTTTTTTTTATTAATTCAATCTAACATTACGTTGCCGTTACCATTAATACGAGAAAGTATGGGCTATTGTAGCTTCCTGCAACCTTGAGTCAGTTTTTCTTTAATACTTATGCGAGAATGTAAACGCTTACTTTTACGATATCATGGACTCCCAAAGTGTGGACATCCGTCTAAATCTCGACATCGACTAGTTTGACAAGTACAATTATTTACACATCTGTAGACTAAGAGAAAATAATGATGTCTAAAAACATAGATTTTCGCCCTAAGCTTTAGAACGACTTCCAAGCCTAGCAAGTCTTTGTCAAACAGCCATAACATGGAGGCGTGGTTCACTCAGAAGGTGCAAGAAAGAAAAAATGAAGAGCTGATAAGAGAACAGACTTTTTAAAGGGCAAGTTATTTTCCTTAGATCTACGGTTGAAGTTTGCTTACGGGGAATCTACGCGCAAGAGCACTTCCTTAGTTGAAATCTGTTGCCAATCTATCCATTCAAATAGATTTCGCACGCACGCACTCACATATATAAAAATTATTTTCAATTGTTTGCTTCGTATTTTTTCATTAGTAATTTCTCTCGATTCTTCTCCAGAGTTCGTGCTCTCTCCATACTTGATTCTGCGTTGTCCTCTGCGTCTTTAGTATCAAACTGCAGACACCCTTCAATGCCTCTTGCACTGTTGGAACACCGTCCCACTCTGGTCATCAGTAAGATGCCCATTCCCGGTCCGCTCCCTTCACCGCAGAAGAGACTTCTATGATTAAGATCTCTGGCCGACGATATTTTTTCCAAGCTGCCTAGTGTTGGAATTTGTAGCATTGAGGCGATATAGGGAATTAATTTCCAGGACATTGTATTTCCTACGTTCACGATAGCCGAATCCTCGTATGCTTATTTGTAATGTAAGTGAAACGGGGCCAGTGACTTTAAGTCCAGTATAACCGAGGGTTCACTATATCCGAGTTCACTATATATAGAGAGAGCCTGTTGATAGCCTATTCTCAGTATTTATACGATGTTTTACGTAAATCCCTCAGTTACTCTGGAAATGCGTTGGACAGACTCAAGGCTGTTTTTTTAGAAGGCCGGAGCTTCGAAGCAAAATTTGACACGCGTAGCGAAGCCTTGCACGTAAATTACGTAATTAAATTATGATTTGTAAATAATGCCTTTCCACTCATGGGTACTCGATGTAAATGCTTACAAAATTACACTAGTTCTGTTAAGTAGGCTAAATCAATCCACATTGCTTTTAAAATCCACGAGGATGGTACGGTGACAGTGGTGGAATAAAAATGGCGTCGATTTCCGGTAAGTAAATTATAAACGATTTGATTGAAGAACCAATAGTTTTTTACGTATCGGCTGGTTATTTCGAACATGTGGGCTATCAATCACTTTTACGTTGTAAAATGAATAGAAACATTGGATAATTTTTAAAACAATTAACAAGTTGAAAATAATGTATGATATAATTTAATAACAAGTGTGTTCTTGTGAAATAATTTTCATTCAACTTGTCACTTATAGTTTGAATTACATGTCCTCTTTCAAAATGTAATACCTACATATAAAGTTATCTTATGTTCCTTGTACAATTAATGACTAAAATGTATTTATTATATTCCTTAAGTTTTTGATCCAACAGCATGTGTGGACTCCCTTCCATTAAAATAATATTAAAAACTAAATTTGTGGAAGTTGGAAAGTGTAAACATTTATTAATAACATTGAGTAAATAGGTTTACAATAAAACTGTATAAAATGTCATATAAAAATGTAAAATTAATATGATAATGGTACTATAAGTTTACCAACATTTTTTATAAAAAATTTAAGGGGCAAAAATTTGCAATACTTTGATTCGATAGTTAACTAAATAAAAACCTGCTCTGTAAAAATTTAAGATCAATGATATGTTTGCAGGTGATAAACAAAGAAAGATCTAGTGGCAGACCCTTGTAATTATATATAAAAAATTAAAACAAATATATTTTGTCACAGTCAAAAAAGTATTCCCATTATGAATGTACAATTCTTAAATTTCAAGCTAACAATTAAAACAAATATTTTCTCAAAATTATTTATGCAAGAGGGTCCAAACTGACGAAAAAGAAATCAATACACTACACATATTAATAAATATGACCTAATTTAAATTTTTTTTTTAAAAAAATCTTTATGAAAATAACTAGGGCAAAAATAGTCAATGACATCAAATTACATGTTACACTATAAAACTAATCTTTTCCTGAATGCTTTATTTGAGTAACCTCTTGACCTTCCTAACACACAGAATTTGGGAGAAAATCTGGGTAAAGGAAATTTGTATAAATGAAATACCATACAATTGTGATATTCACACTTCATTTAAAACAACAAATGTTTGTGCAATAACAAATAAATGTCAGTGGTAGAAAACTAGGAAGACAATATCTATGTATTTTTTGAATGTTACTCTTATAAATAATTCTTCCATCTTCGAAAGATTATGAAAAACAAACATAACAAACAAATATACAAATAATATGAAAAGCAGATACATAGAAATGTAACAAATATTTAGGTTCTATTTCCTTGAGATTCACATGATCATTCTTTTAAGATTACTGTACAAACTGTACAAAATCATGCATTACATACACAATGTTTAATTGATTGAATGGTACATTTAAGAAAATCTACACCTCAATGCAACATCAATGTGAAATAATTTTTCACAGAACAGTAAAGCTGAACATTGTTCAACAGGTTCACTGAAACAAGATTTTTATTCTAAATCAAACACTTGACACTTCACTATAATGAACTATATGCTCAATACTAATAGTTCCTTCGCAGATTTTAATTCCATTGCTCAGTAACAGTTCACACTAATTTTCATTTCACATACATTGGTTCAAATGTGTTCAAGTTCTGACAAATAGACTCATCTCTGGATGTTCAATACCTTGCTGCAATAATTCCAAAAATGGCCTAAACGCAGTATCATCTTTAGTCATTGTTATCTATGTAATTAAAATAGCATTAAAAATTCTGATGAAGTTACTTGTAAAACTGCGTGCAACTCTGCTCTCAAATATATTTGGTCAATTCAGTTTATGAGAATTTTTTTAAACTGTGACCATGTATTTCCAGCCAAATTGGTTTCACTGTAAATCTCCAAATGTACCCCACAACTTTGCATTAATCAGAGAAAAATAATATAATAATCTAAGCAACATCAAGTTACAATAGAAATTTTACAGGTTAATTTTGCTCTGAGAATAAAAAATACCTACACAGTTAATGAATCCACTTACACCTTCACATTCATAAAATATATCACAAACAAAACTTCAACTGCATATACACTGTCATTAAATAAGGGGGAAATGCATCAGTGGCTAAGCCAGGCACTTGCAGTAGCTCCAAGTTCTCTAGTTAATTTTTTTACAATAAGCAAGGCACTTCAGTACCTACCACATGAATCAGAAGTACTGGAGAAAACTATTTATTCTACATAATCTGAAATAATGTTCACAGGTAATGCAGTTTTTCTGTTTATCTCATCTTTTCTCAACTACCTCTCTTTTGCAGAAAAAATAAACCAACATGTTATATTCATTTTTCAATAATACATAGCATACACACACAGTATTTTCAATAAATAATAGCAAAAATATAAAATATTATGAAAACACATAAATAGATTTTTTATTGTAATCATGAACTCCAGACTTCAGGGGCAGGCAGTAAGTACTTGGACACCACAATATGGACCGCAGATTAGGCAGAACCAACTGTGTGCCAATTTAGGTGCACAGAAGCACAAAAATTTTTCACATGTTCCAAAGAGAACCAAAGCACTTGGACAACCTGCAATCTCACAAAAACAGTAAATGATTCTATTGTCATTGAACTATTTATCAAAATGCAAAAAATTGAAGGATAATGTTATAATAATTCAGAACTCACAGTAAAATGTCCAAGAATGCAGAATTGTAAGAATTAAATACCAAAAAGCATTAAGCTTCAATTTTTCATAATTTCATTCATTTTCTTGACCAGCCACTGCAACAAATCATAGAGTGAAATTAATAACAAACTATTAACTCAAAGTTATATTAAGAACTTTTAGACATGTCGCACATTATAATTAAATTACTGGAAATATCATAAGCAATTCAAGATGAACACCTTACTATGACACAAGACTGTAGTAGAAGAAATTAAGGAAAATTAACAAGCAAAATATCTTTTGCATGTTAATTGATTGATATTGGTTTTTAATATTTTGTTCAAATCAAAAACTGATACTACAGAATATGAATTGAAACTACAGTAGGTTAGTAAGCAGAACATAGTATAGTCACTCATAACAATGCTTGTGAAGCTGGAATAATAAAAACTTTGGACTACAAGAAGGAATTAACCAATATTAATAAAAACTAAAAATATGGACGAATGTGATAACAGTATGACAATATTATTTTATTCAAAAGTGATTCAAAAAATTATGTTGATAAAACCAGAAAAGCACAGTATGGAAAGTAATGAAGGACTAGTGCATGGGCTAAAATTTCCATCAAGGAAGGATAAAAGATAAAGAGGACCAGCAATAATAATATTAATTAATTAAATAAATAACAATCAATTATAAAGGCTCTAACTGGATACGGGAGGTTTCTGGCTGTAGTTTGCAATTAGACTCAGATTTTCCCCACATGTTTGAATGCAGAAAATATTATTATTTTCAAAATATGAGACAAAAATATCCACATGGTAAGTGCTTACAGTGAAAAAAAGAAATTTTTTCGTGATTAAATTAAGAAAATAATAATTTTATGATATTTATTTTATTTCTTTGCCTGTTAGAACTTTGCCATAATAATTGACTAAAAAATTGACTTGTAAATGCCTTTCAATTCATAAATAGAGTAATAAATTGATTAAAATTATATTTTCCTATAAACGGGTCCTGGTTACAACCTGGTGGGCTGATTTTGTAACTAGTATCCTTCTTTACGATTTCCGGGTCTTAAATAATATAATGTGTTTCAATATGTTTATAAAATATGTAAGATTGTCAAAATTGATAAAAAATAACAGAAAATGTCTTTGTAATGTTTGAAATCTTTATTATACATCGAGTAATATTTTTTTATTCCAATTCACAATCCAGTTGTGTATTCATGGTATGATTCCTCCCCAAAAAAAAGATTTTTCTTCCAGAATACAACTTTCTCCAGAGCTTTGATTCACTCTAAGCGCAACCTTCTGTATGTTGTAGAATATGAGGAATCGTCAAGAAACTGCTGTGGAGAAATGAAGCTGATCTCAGCAGATTCCACAGAAGGAAGTTGGTTGCCTCCATCAAGATGTGGGTGAGTATGGAGGCAATGAAACATAGAGAAATACCTGCAACTGGATTCTGAGATGAAGTACTTGAGTCAAATTTTATCACTCTTCATGAGCACTGTTATAATGACTAGTTCCAATTGCCTCTCAATAACAAGAATGCTTTTGGAGTAGGAAATAAAGGTGAGGACAAGGATGAGGAATGAAAGTTGTGTGCAGTCCATGGCCTGTTTGTTAAGGTACTGCTCCAGCATTCACTTGGTCAGAGATAAAAAATCATCGGAGAAACCAAGGAAAACTGCTGATTAAATGTTGGCTGCTAGAATTCTTCTCCAGATAGCAGCTAAATTCAACCTAGCTATCTACCTTGTGTTGAAAATCCGCCACCATCAAGACTAGAACCTAGGACTTTCAACAGCTGTTGCAAGTAGGCTATCTCAGCCATTCACTTCCTCGCATTTTTCCCAAATAACTTTAGAGATGGACAGGCCAGAAAGAGAAGATGCTCTCCAGGAGGCTGCTTTACTTTTCAAATGAAAAGCTCTGGATCAAGTTCCTATACGATCAAGCCACTGCACTACTGAAAGAAGAACCATCCGTGTACATGAAGATACGGTCAGGATAGGCCACCCCCATATCCTGAAAAGGTATGTTATACAAGAGGGGATGAATGTTTAGGAAAATCTGTAACAGCAGAGTGAAGCAGTTTCCAAGGAGGAATGAGGTTGCATTGTGGCTTCACTAGAGTGGACAAACAGCCATCAAGATCCTGCAACAGATTTTGCAAATGGATACTTGGGGGCTGGGCACTGATATTCAAAGCGTGCATGAAGTCTGATATTCAGGATGACAAGATCCCAGTGAGATGAATGGTTCGAGACTCCTTATAATTTGTCACCATAGGACCTTATCAGAATGGCTCTTTATTTTCAGGGGCACACACCAGTATCAGCTAAAAAAACAGTCAATTCTACAAGTGGAGTATGCACCTGTGAATATGCAGTTACCAGAATTATGAGTATTTTGAAGGGTCTGAGAATGGGAGGAGCTGTAGATCAATAAACAATAATGGTAATAGACAATACCTGGGTGGATGAATCACCTATATAGTTGTAAGAGGCAAGTGCAGTCAATGAACCTCTGAGGTTTCACAGGAGATTTAAGAAAGTCATTTTGTCTTCCTACAGATATGGGCACACTACATAAGGATTCCATCAAACGTCAGTCCTAGGAATTTTGCAGAATCAATAAATGGGAGCTGATTCCCTCCAAAGCAAAGATTTCTGGTTTGAATTTCCATGCAAGTGGTGTGTCCTGCAGAAGTGACTACCATTGGATTCAAGTCAGTGGAAATGCCCTATTCGTAGTCTATTTAGGATAAATTGGAGTTGCCTTTGATTGACAGTGTTGCTGCTTCACAAACAGAAGATTGCAAAATTGTCAATAACTGAACGCTTTTATAGTTTGTTGCATATCTGATGTTTTACCATTTATGACGAAGGCAAACAAGAGAGCCACTTAACGCAATTTGTGTGGGACGGTCTTGAGTTGATCAGGTGACTGATGATGATGATGATGATGATGATGACTATATTTACTATTTTAATTAAAAATTACCTCTCGCTGATCAATATCATTCACTAATATGATTTTTCCTCCTTTGTCAGCAGAACCAAAAATACCTAAAACTTTTTTCCGAGGCTCTTTAGTTGTAATGAAAATGCCTTTTTCCACAACTGTTGGAGGAGCAGCAAGAGATTCCCATGTATATTCCCAATCCACCTGTAAGAAACAAATAATTATTAGAGACTTGAAAAGATTCTTCATTTAAAAAATCTGCATAAATATCATTAATAAACAAGTTGCAGAGAATGACTACCATTTTTAACAGTAACTGAAAAGCTTTGTCTGACCTTTCTAAGAAAATAATCAAACAATATTTCTTATCACAGTTACCTTCACATAAAAAAGACATTTAGGTATAATTTTGCATATTTTTCTTCTTTTAACACCACACATTTATTAGCATTTGGAGCCGTTTTTGAGAAAATCTTGTTTTTATAATTTTTTAAAATAGCAAATATTGCAGGTACTTTTGCACAAAAATTACTAAAATTTTCAAAAAACTCTACATGACCTTAATGAAAGAACTACTTATGGACAACAAATTGCAGTTGAAAGAAAATTGCTATCTTTAATTTTGTAGTTGTAGGAAGACACCGAAAAAAAAAAATTTTGCTATTAATGTTATGCTATATAATTCATGCTATATAAATGCTATGCTATATAATTCAGAGTTAACTGTGAAAATCAGATCTATGCCACCTTTATAAGTGTATTGTACTCTATTCTTACTAGAAATTTAAAGAAAAAATATGAAGCCGTTTTTGAGAAAATTTTGAAAATGTTCGAGGGGCTGTAAAGTACCCCCAAAAATTAATTAATTTTTCTCAAAATCGCAGAGCTTTGACTCAGGCCATATCAACAGGGGTTTCTTCAATTTGGAAGAAATACTACACATGGTTTTGGTGCTAGTGTTGTTCACGTACACCAGACATACGGATGGACAGAGGGATGTTTTGAAAAAAAGTACTTTTTTGGTATCAGGGGACCCAAAAACGTGTATTTCCGTTGAAATCTCGAAACCGGTTTTCTGCAGCATTACATAACTTTCTCTATACTATGTAGATTACTCCATATATACATACGTTTACGAGAAAGTGAAAATGTTCCAAGTACTGCAGATTAAAATGTATTATAGATAGTTTCCTCCTCACGCTTTAATGAGCAACAGATTTATTAATTTGTGGATAACTAACAGAAGTAAGTCAACTGCAAAACAAATCTGAAGGCATTTCTGATCTTTACAATGTTAAATAAAGTAAAATATTTGGAGTTTTGTGGGAGAGACTCAAGACCACTGATGGCCATCTCATCACCTTACCTGCCAACCTCCAAATACATCATTATGTACAACATACATAATACGTTTGTCAGTCAGCAACAAGACATCCTTTGCTCCAGCCACAATTCCCATGTGAAACATATACACATCAGTGGAACTGTAGCGCCCTTTTTCCAATTCCTGCCAAAACAGAAACAAGTTTGAACTTGAATGTCAATCGATTGGTTGCTTATACTTATAGATTGATATGATTATAATAAAAGTTTACAATGAATTGATAATTAAAATTACACCAAGAAAAACAGTTTTATAGGTCACTGTTAACACGAAACTCAAGGCACCAAGTCACAAAATAATAACCCAAAATCACTGCATTCATCAAGGATTAACCGTAACTAGAAGAGCTGTCACAGGACAATCCAGATATTTATTTATTGCAAATACCTGGATGTGTCTGATTAGGATTTTATATGACAAATTGCTTTTATCTTAGACCTCATGGCAGTTATGAATACAAGAGATACTGCTTACTAAGATATAATGCATAGATTAATCAAAATTATTTCTTCAATACAATACATTGATTTTGACGTGAACTTAATATGTGTAATGAATTATAAGTTAAATTTAATAATGTATACATGTAAATACATTTGTTGACAATATAGTCAACCTTGGAGTGACCTTCGATGCATGCTTAAACTTTAACCTGCATACTGAATTAACTAGCAGTAAGGCCAGAAGGATGATTGGATTCTTGCTGACTAACTCTCAAAACTTTCATAATATTGAAACTCTCAAGCTGCTATTTTCCATCTTCGTTAAGTCTATCTTGGAATACACAACAGTAATCTGAAAATCACATACAACTGCATCTTTCACCTAACTAGAAAGAGTTCAAAATAGATTCTTGCAACATCTCGCATATATTGGTGGCATAAACTAGACCATAATTATGAGAACATACAGATGCAACTAAATATTCTCACACTGACTATAAGATGATTGTTTTATGACCTTATTTTTCTGCATTTCATCATCACAAATAATATTAAATGATCTGATATCCTATCTCAGCTACAGGTTCTCAATGCAGCAACAGACTTCACATGCCATTTTAAATAAAATGCAGCAGGACAAATTATTGGAACTTCCGACATTTTCAACAAACAATCATGTGAAGCCAATGAAATCTGTGACAAATTTAATTCTTTCCACAATGATCCTACAAAATTCTGCAACTCCTTAAAAATGTAACAACATTATTTGATATTCTTTGTTTTCTGCTATAAAATTTCTGAGATGTATTATTTATGATTACTTTCTGATGTATATTACTTCTTCTTTCTGATGTGCATTACTTACTACAACCTTTGTAAGGGATATTCCTGAAAATTAATGAATAAATAAATTATTCAAATTTGTGAAAATTTCAATTTTTTTCTATTTCATTCAAATTAGAAAGAGAAAACCTCCTTATTTATAATCACTTTATTTCTTTGAATATACATGTTATCATAAATCTTATCAGTCTTCTTTCAGAATCTTTTAAAATATCACATCTACACCTCGTAACTATCCATAAGGTCCAAAATATGTCAATTGTCCTATAAAATAAAAACAAACACAAGAAATACATCCCTGGATTGTTCCCTGCTCAAGGACTAACCTCTTAAACGTTGGCAGAAGGTAAGGTCATTTATGACAAGTATTGTTATCGGTAGCCATTACTTTTCATAATTCAAAACAAAAAACACATGCTTTACACTCAACTTCAATCCAAGTTCTAGCTTCAATTACGAATTATTACTAATAAGCAATCATCCCAGAGAAAAACTGTCTTAATCATTCCAGAAGTTTGGTGTACATACAATTTCATTAAATGATGGTAGAAAATGATCTAGACTACTGGACTTCAATAACAGGTAGGCAGGTGGATTCAGTCTAACATAAAGTTGATATGATCCTTACTTCAGGATTGTTTGTTCACTTCATTATAATGTTCTGTTTATATATCGATTTAGACAAAGCTTTGAAATAAAGCAATTGAGAAATTGAGAAAAAAATTCAGAAAAATTAAAATGAAACCTAATCAATTCAAGAAACCCTCCCCATGTTTCCTGGAGATAAAAGGATTTCAGTCATATTAAAAAGAACATTAATCAATGTATAATGTTCTCTCTGACATAAATACACTAAGTTATAAACTAAGTAAGCAATCACAGGTAAAATAAGTAGGTATTATCAAATGTATGCCGTAAATAGGCAACCTACTTCATATCCCATCTGGATACCACCCCGTATGGAAAAATATATCTTAATAGCTACAGATTGCATTTCAAAAATAGAAATCATCTCTGAAAGAGATGCATAACAGCTTTTCCATGCAGAAGAAATACAAAAATTAAAGACAAATTTTATTATCTACAAAATACACTTACACCTAAAAGTTTGTTGCCCTGTGCTTCATATAGTACATACGGTCGTACTTGGCCATCAGGATGCATAAATCGAGGAGGCCGTAAGCGGGTCACTTCTTCACTAGGATCAGCAGCCCTGCAAATAAAGAATTCATATCATTTCTATCTTACTCTACATTTTAGAGGTGGGCCTCAATCTAAATCCATGAAAGACCAAAATCTTCCTACTTAGGGTTGCTTTTTTTGAAAATTAATTTAGAATACAGAAAACAACAGGAAACATTCAAACAGTCATAATCTTACTGACTCATTAAATCCCAACTCACCATTTTCTTATGGTGAAGAAAATACTCACCGTTTAACTGATTCTAAAGTTCCACTAGCAAAATCAATTATACCAGCAGTAGGCCGAGTTACCAGCCCCACCATTCCTTTACCCATGCCTTTGAAGAAGCCTTCTACACCTTCCTCACGAGCACCACTCACAGGTTTGGTAAACACACCAGATACCCCAGCAACAACACCCTACAAATCATCATATTTCTTATCAATTTAAAAGAGTAATCTTTAATGGCTTTTTAAATTTACAAATTCTAAAATTACACATTCTGAATACACTCCAAAATAGCCTTCTGACAATTTGGAGTAAATATACAAGCCTTCCTCAATTATTTTATTTCAATTCAACATAAACTTATACAGTACCTTTTGAATAAAACTGAGAATAATTTGAAAAAGTACACTTACCATTACAAGTCCCTTTCCACTTTGAGCAAGACCAGTATGGAGATTAGCTGGTCGTTGGGCAATTTGCTCTCTTCTTTTACGTTGGTAGTCTTTATCAAAAGTGAGAGCTGCCACACCCTTACCTGTTGCAAAATCAAAAATATTTCATCACAGTTAATTACATTTCCGGTACAAAATTAAATTAATTCTGAATTTTTGAAACTATTGTTTGTTAATCGGGTTCTATAGTATTAAGTAGGTAATCAAAAAACAATTCTAAATCAAATGAATTGTTCCCTAAACATTTAGAGAGAAAAATAAATTAAATTTGAATTGACAAAATTAATGAAAACAAAAGCAGATTCAACTTTTATATCTTAGTTACTCACATATGATTATTGTAATTTAAGCCTGTTGTATATTTAATTGGACTTCAGTAAAACATAGAATAGAATAATTAGAATAATGTAATTTAGTTTCTATGGACACTATTCTAAATAATATTTTGCATTACAAACTTACCCATGGCTCCTGCAATTCGGGACATTGCACCTGCAGCTCCACCAACAGTATGCCCAAGTAAGCTTCGCACACCTAGCACCAACCCTTCTGCAAACTCTCCAGGACCTTGAATAGCTCCCTTTACACAAGTGCATAAAAATAAGTAGGTTATTGAGATTTGAGGTATTTATAAAAACATCAATTGAAAATCTATGAAGGTTTTCTAAAATTGTCAGCTTTCCCACAATAGCTCTCTCTTTTCCCTTCTCTCAAATATGCAAAAAGGGACAGAGAAATGGAGATAAGACAGATGGATAGATATAGTTACAGAAATAAATACATTATAGGTATATTAGAGATAGAGATGAAAGACAGAAAAAAGAGAGAGGATAGGTGGAGAGAAAGAGAGATAGACAGATAGAGTAAATTTATTACAAATCAATTGCAAGTAGGTACCTGGAAAGGCTCATAAAACAGATCCTCTACTCCTTGGGCAACACCCAAAACAAGACCATAGGGATTTCCCAGTACATCCAGTCCTAACACAAGTACATAAAGTTGCTTCAAGAGCTGCCCGATATAATGGGTGCTCACTTCTGATGTCAACTGTCGTTGGGTGAGGAATGTATAGTTTCTTTCAAAATATGCCAATCTATAAAAGATCAAATAAAAAGTAAAGAAAAATATTTTTTCACCAAATATATAATACACACAATTTTGTTTGGATTTACTTAGTGATTAGGTATTATATGATGACAACAAATACAATCTGAAGGTTCCAATTTAAATGCAATTAATACTTTTTCTGAATATCTCATAAACAAGTATTATTGCGTGTGTGTGCATGTGCATGTATGTGCGTGCGTGTGTGCGCCTGTGCATGCGCATGTGTTAAATGTGTGTTAAGTGCATGTTAAATTATTTTTTTAAGCTTCCTCTACTATTGAACATCTATGACATTTATATTTAATTGCATACAGACAAAAAAAAAAGATGAAATTATTAGGCTTTTCTTATTGAAAGGGAAAAATATCTGTACTGACAAATCTTAAAAATAATAACTCACTTAAAGATGACATCTTGCATATCAGTCAGGGTCACCCCAAGACTCTGCATGAGAACATTGAGGAAATGCGGTGCCTCCTGACCCACTCCTTTCAACCCACCTCCAGTGGAGCTTAGGGAGAAACTCAGATGTATCTACATTCAAATAGAAAGGCAGGAAGAATTAGGCATAATACACTATGAATTCAAAACAAATAATAAACAGCAATGAGTGGAATGCAACTACTTGAGATGCTACATGTGAGCAGGATGTTGCAGAGTTACCACCAGGTATTATTAATAAAGTTCATTATCACAATCATGAGATGTATTTGTAAATCTAATGACCTATAAAAAAACTTACATTCATTACATATCATTTACTTTAATTTGAGTAGTTTCTAATTAAATTTATACTTTAAAATCAGATTATTGAAAAGACTTTTATAAAGGAGCCTTGTAGAACATTATGTCACCAAAGATGCTGTTGCAAAGTTATTGACTGAAACAGATTTCATTAATGTGCAAATGTGAATATGAAAATGACAATCATTCCTTTGTGCCACCTTCTGAAAAAAGGATTTCTTCCATGAAAAAGTATGTGAAATAAACAGAAAAATATGTGAAAATCATTCTACAGCTAGTGATGATAATTAGGAAACTCAGTAATGTATATGTAATGTAAATAATAATAATAATAATAATAATAATAATAATAATAATAATAATAATAATAATAATAATGTGTATTTGTATATAGTGTAGTATTTCTATATCAAGAATTGATATGTATATTCCTTAGATATACACTGAAGAAAGATTTCTTCAATGTTCATTGAAATGTATAAGCAAAGCATTTGTCCGTGTGATTTAAAATGTTAAATTATGAGTGAAAAGCACATGCAGTAATAAACTAAACTTAAAATTGATGTCAAATTCAAGCAGTTACCATGCATAGTTTAGAAGTTATGAACTTTACAAAAACACATGTAATTCAAAATTTTCTTTCTAACGGTGAAAACAGTGTTTTAATTTTTCAGTATATGTATGTAACAAATGAGTGCAAGTGTTTGTGAACTATATTATCTACTTGTGCTTCCAACATCCTCTTCTTATCACTTACTTTCATTTTTAGTTTTCCTGTTGTTCCTCACAGGTAAAGTATAAGAAAATGGTTCATTCTGATAATATCATTAATATAAATTTAACTTTCAATCTAACCTCAAATGAACATTAACTTTGATTTGAATGACTTTGTTGCGAGGCCAAACTACCGATTTTTATTAAAAAATAATTACAGTTGAAAGCAGGATAACGGAATACTGAATTAATAAGTAATAGCAAGTGGCATTTGAACTTAGTTGTTGGAAAGTGTTCAATGTTTGAGCAACTATATAGAAAGATTCTTGAAAGATATTGTGACATAACTTGCCCCAAAATTACTGGAACATAGAATGCTTGTACTTAAAGAAGAAACAGAATCAAGAAAGAGGCTATTTGAGTAACAGTCAAGTACTGTTTATATGAAAGTAGAAGTTCTTAAAAAACATATTAGGTATAATGCAAATACTTAAGTATTTTTATATAGCATCAATCTTGTAAACATTAAAATTAATTCTAAATATATTTTTTTAAATAATTATTACTTAAAATTACCTTCAAAGGTGAGAAATGCAACAAATCATAAAAGTTCTTCTGCTCTGCTGATGACTTCAAAGATGCATGGGCCTTCAGAGGTTCGTTCATTACCTTGCAATCTTCCTCAAAGCGCATTTGCTAGATAATGACACATACATGATAGACAGTACCCAATAACCAAACAGTTTTAACTTGAAAATGATTCTTCTTGCTAAGACTTCTCACCTCATCTTCATCTGAGACATCTGCTTCAATGAATAGTAGAAGAGCATTGATGAAGCCAATATCCACCTTAATGTGAAATTCTTGTACAAGGGCCTTGAAGTATTTATACTGAACAACAGGTGAATGTTCCATCAAACGTTTCACTATACTTAATTCCAGAAATGGTTTGAATGCTGCAATCAGATATTTTTTCATTAAAATAATATTATCTATTGATACAAACACACATCAGTTTACATTTAAGAAAATATCCCCATTTTAATTTATTTTAATATGTAGAGTTCAATAAAACATTTTAATACCTTCTAACTGAAAAGAAGTCACCTCTCCCCCCCCACAATGTTTCTTATCTGTTGAATCCCCCCCCTCCCGTGGTATGTTATTAATCTGTAATAACTTACCACTGTTGGCAGATATGCTGCGAGGCAAAGGGACAGGAGCTACTACGACAGGGAAAATACAATCTGGCATTTGGTTGTCCACTTGCAAGCGATTCACCTTTGCATGCAATTGCATTTGATGTTTTGAAGTTTTCATTTGCAACCAAAGACCAGTATTGTAGGTGCGTTTCAGACGTCGACGGTGTGGTTTTATTAACTCTCCCTTCTCGAAGTCGACCTACAGAAAAATTACAAAACAATAATAAAAAATATCTTCTGTCAATGCTGCAGAGTAATACATACACAAAATCAATAAAATATCAATTTACATAATTTTTAAAAATTCCAAACTCATTTTTTTGTCGTCTTCCCCCCCACCTCTTTATTCAAGTCTCACTTAAAGTTTTAATAGGTAAGGTAAAAATGAAACATTGGACCCGTACCAACATGATACATATAAATTGAGAATAAAAACAGAAAAAGCTGAAAATCTGAGGCCTAATAACAACTTATTAATTGAGATTTGCCACCTCTTCATGAAAGCTCTGCCGCTAACCCCTACCTTGTATTTGTGATCAACAACTGACAACTAACCTCCATTCCATTTTCTAATGTTTCTACAGTTGGAGTTTCTCCAAGAACAAGATCTTGTTGATAACGGACATAAGCTTCTTCCACAAGTCGAGTATCCATGACATTTAAAGGCTTGAATCGTTTCTGATTAAGTTTACACATTTCCCATATGACACCAGAACTACAAGTAAAAAACAGAAATACAACAGCTGGTAGACAGACAATTAATACAAAAAAGGTTTGAAGTAAATGGCACTGACCTAGCAAGGCAGCAGTACAAATTTTCTAGACCACTGGAATTGTTTACAAGAGACAATCCAACTCCATGAATAGCTAATGTGATTTCCTGATCAATTCGTTCCATTTCACCAGCTGATTGAGCATCACGAGCTACATTTAAGTCATAAGTAAACAGCAGAATACGCTGCATGCCATCCAAGAAGCTTACCCAGTAAGCTCTTTTATCAACAGCAGGTGCAAATTCTCCAATTCCATCCTGTGTCACATCAAACAGTAATAAATTTATTTTTATTAGGAGGAAATTGACCCAGTTTAAAAATCACCATGATTTACAAATTCACTACAGAGCAGGTTCTCTTGCCCTCTAGAAATATTTATATAATTGATACATTCAGATGATTGTATTTGTTTAAAAAACCAAATGAATATCAATGTATACAAATATATAACAAAGTGTAAGAAAATGATATATATCAATCAGAGAAACCAATTTAAATGTCAATGTAAACACTGGGTTCCTGTGAAAAATATACTATATATGAGATTACAAAGAGCAAGAATTCCTTAATTACATACGATACTAGCCAAATTGGCTCTAAGCTGACATAACTTTGCAGATTAATACAAGAGCATTCTTGATCCAAAAAATAACATAATTTGATTCCTCCTCATTTTGTATTTATTTCTTTTCTTCATTAGCTTCTTTCTCCCATCTTACTCTTATTTGCTTCCTTCTTTTCCATCTTCTTCTTCTTTATAATTTTTCTTCTTTTCCCCATGCTGAACTCAACCAGTTGTCCACACAACTATTACACAAAAAGTCACTGATGGACGCTAAGTAATTCTGTTGAAGATCATGAAATAAAACCTAATCTTAAAACATGTTCTTGTTTATTACTGTGTAAATGAAATGTTTTGAACTTATTAAGGCAATGCCAATACTTCACAGGCTGTCCAAGAATTCAAACAATGTATTCTGGAAGAAGGGAAATTTGTGTAAGAGCTTAATTACCTAAAAACTAGAAAAATAATTGGTGGCATTAACATTTAAAATATAGTATTATTTTCTAACTCTTGCAAAAAAATCCCTAGATTTTTGAATATGTCCAATATTCAATTTAGATATAAAACTTTAATACACACACGGTGACACTTTTAAGTTCACAAGAAAGTCAAAAGTTAGGTTTAAGGTGTTTCAGTGTTATGTTAAAATGACAACTGGCAGCCACCTTATGAGCCGTATATTGTAGTAGTATCATCAAAACTTCAATTTTGAGGATTGTCATCTTTTACTCTGGGTCTCTTTAAATATAAGCTAGGGATTATGCTTATAATTTAATGACTTCCACAAAATATGGGTCTGATGTTTTTCAAAATCATGACGAATTTCTCCTCCTATTCAATTCAAAAATTACAATTTTTTGTAAATTTTTAAACAAAATGTCTCGAATGTGACTAATAACTTTTATAAACATGTAATACCATAAAATATAAATATTTTTGTACAATTGAAATAACATGAACTTAAGAATTTAAAACAAGTTCCATTTCCATTACAACTTTTCAAGTTTTAAAAATTGCAAATGTTTTTCTCTTGAATTACTCAATATTTAAAACCATTACTCACAATTTAATGAATTGGTAACTGTAGATATACAAAAATATTTTCAAAAATGTTTGCAAATCTTTAAAAATGTTTTCTTAACAAAAGTTCCAGGATATGAATGCCACAGCACAAAAATTTTGAATGCCACTCAAATTATCAATTGAAAATGATAAGAGTTCTTAGCATAATTTGTACCAGAAGTTAAATTTTTCTGCCACCAATGAGTTTTAAGATGCTGGATATGGGAAATATTATCTTTCAATTTAAGTTCTGATGAGAGAAATGGTTCTTATTCAGGCATATGAAATTTTATAGAATTAAGGCACTGTACACACACATTAAACATATTATGAGAAATTCTCACAATTTGTAAAAGAGTGGATTTAATAAGGAAAATGGAAAAGACATTGTATTATTGATGGACAGTCTGTTTGAATGCAAGGCCTCACCTTACGAAGGTCACTTGCTTTCCTCTTCCACCAAGACAGATAAATAATAGGTCTTTTTGCATGCGTATATTGCTGGAAATATTAAAACAAAGTAAATGACCTCTGAAATCAAGAAATAATGCAATATTAATGTCTCTTCAGAAGCCAACATAATTTTTTTTCCAATGGTTCTTGTGTATTTTCTAAAGAAGATAATTGTCATTGTTATTGATATTTACAAAAAAATTAGTAATAAAAATTTTCTTTCACAAAGATGATAGTTCTTTTGTTTCTTTTTACTGAACTTAAGAATTCTGATTCATGTATTTGGCCAAATGAAGATTTTTAAATTAAAAATTGAAGTGAACAACAGGCAATCTTCTGTACGTGAAGTTTATACTTGAGAATTCTGTATCAAAAAGCCATGACTTTGTAGCATTTCAATTCTATGTCCAAAAGATGATTATCATAATATCTTGTCTAGGTCCTAGTGTAGGAGTGGGGAACATTTGAAGGCAGCAAGCAAAATTTAAATAACTATAATAAATATAAAAAAATAAAAATTTGCAAAATGCAAACAAGTAGTATTATAATAAATAAGTAATGTTACTAATTTCCAATGAGCATACCAATTGAAAGAAAACCGAGCAGCCTCTGGCCATTAGAAGGCTATCTATGGTTTCATTAAATATCCAGGAACTCGGGAAAATTCCAAAACAATGAAACTTTCAATTTTAACTAAAGAATGCATACTTTTTTTTAACTACTATGTCATGTAGCACTTTGATTATTTTACATTGAGATTACTGTAGGGGGGAACTCGACACTTAAGGACAACACAAGTACTCACAAACATCCATGCCCGAGGCAGGATTTGAACCCGCGACTCTTCAAGATGAGGCAACTACGGCTCAACAGCCTTAGCAACCTCAGCTATTCAGGCTGGGTGTGTGCTTTTTTTCAGCTGTAGGCCTTAGTTTAATACTAATTTAGATTTTATACGGGGTTAAGTAAGCAATACCATGTCCCTGAGGCCAGACAGTAGCTTTCCCCAAGAATAGTGTTTTAGTGGTGATATTGTCAAAATCAGTTCTCACGTTAATCAACATCACATCTCTCTGTCTCTCTGTAAATGTATCACTATGTAAACACATACACACATGTGCACAGAGAGTGGTACAGAACAAATTTTAGAAATTCGAGGGTCAAAGGTGAAATATTTTTGCTCAAGAACATAAGGTGGGAAATCTATTATAATGAAATTACACAAGTTACATTTCTGACATCATTCTACTGATTGAAAGGGCAACTCATCAGGCACTGGTGTTTAGCAGGTATATGCATTCTGAGGAATGCAGTGGCAATGCCTTCCGCCTTTTTTGGCTACAGCACAATTGTCAAATCAGAAATGTCATCAAACTGCATCAGAATATGCATTCTGAAACACTCAAAGTTAAGCCCTTATCACATGTGTGCCAAACCTCTTGGCAGACACTTCAAGAAACAAAAAAAGCCAGAAAGTTCATCACAGAAGTTAATTTAGCGTTACTATTCTCTCTCTTCCATTGTTGTACAGAATGCCATAACAATATAAAAACTTCTTGACAAAGTACATCACACTCCAAAAGATACAGGTTCCTCACTCCTGGTCTAGGATAATACCTATTAGCTACTAGCCAGACTCAAAATATACTTAGCTACTACATTCGGAAGTCATTATCCTATTAGCAGTTTAAGGTATGCACATTTATTACTCTTCACATGTTAAAAATATTTTCTATGTTGTTACAAAAAACAAAATAATTCTTTGGAAGACTACAACAAATGCTTACAAGAGATGAGAAGTTACAAAATCAAGCAAGCAAAATAAAATTAAGAAAATGAACAAGTGAAGATGACAATCAATGAAGAATAGAGGAAAATTAAAAAAACTGACTTTCAATTTTAAAAATAAGTAAACTAAAATATTAAAATGAAAAAGGAATAATTTTATCCCTTTTTGAACATACTAATTCTATCTTTCTTATTTCCCAAACAAATTGAATTACTATAAATTATCTCCATCACCATAAAATAATATTAACTTCATGTACAGGTAAATGTAATAAAAACCTTAATTTTCTGATTTCATTATTACTGAGAAAAACTATGACCAATGACTGTAAAACGTGGCATAAAGTTATATGTTACGAATAAGAGAATGATTTATGCACATTCTTGAGCTCTAAAACTTTGTATTTTTTTGGAATTAGGCTCATTTAAGATGAAAACATATGGCACAATGTAATAGGAAATTGGAGTAAAAGTATCATGTAAATAATTTTACTAAAATTTTAAAGTAGGTAGTGAAGCAACATTTACTATCCAGAATTAAAGCAATCTCAACACTTGACTCAATGTATCAAGTGAAACTGGGCAAAATCCCTGATCAATATGCGAAACATTGACCCAGAAGCACATATTCAAAATTTGATACAAGCATATTCGGTATTCTAGAATTATGAGTACCTCAACAATAATATAACTTCTGTATTAATAGCATTGTTAAAATAAATTTAATTTTCATTTTTAATTCTCATAACAGTCTCTAAATATAAAGAAACTAAATCATCAGAAAAGATTTTTCTTAGCATTTAAACTCAATTGATACAATTGAGTTTAAATGCTAAGAAAAATCTTTGTATTTTGTATATTTGTAATTGTATCAATTGTAATTTTTTAATGTCGTCTGGTAATGTGTTGTAAAATGTGTATTATTAAATGTGGATTTTTGGGAGTGGGCTGCTGTTACTAAAACTTGTTGAAAGTGATCCTTATATATGTTGTGAGTTATAATTACAGATATCTCTGTTCAATGGGAATAGGTTCCCACCCCTGAGTTAGTCAGTTGACAAAAATTACCAATTTGTACATGAAGAGGCAAGGTTAATGATAGGACTCCAAGCTCAATAGAGGTTTGTAAGAATCACATCAACAGTCATTACTTCTTATTCATACAATTTTTTCTGCAATGTAAAAGTCTGGATAGGATACTATAGAATGTGTTTCCCCAGAATATTACGCAAGAGGGAGTGCTTGTGAATGAGATTTGCTTATTATGTGTAGAATTTTCTTCTAAAACATAAAAGGCTACGAATAATAGGATCTGTTTCACCAGAATTTAATGCAACATCTCAAACAAATGTACACGAGATCATGAAGGCTAACAAAGTTCAGTTCTCTGAGCAATGTTCAGTTCAGTATTCCCTTTCAAACCAACATTGCAAAGGGCAATGTAGTGTGTTAAATGCACTCTACTGAATATTTATCAGATTTCTCTCCGTAAAACAATCCAAAAGGATTTGATTTACATTTTTTAAATTTGTTTTCTGAAGTGTCAAAACAAAAAAGGCACAGAGAAAACTTCTATTTCCTGATTAATAGATTTAGCAATGAATTAATGCAAAATGAAATAATGTTCATTTAAATTTGTTCATAGATATTATAAGAACTAGTGGTGCTAAACAGCACGTACTATCTTTGCTTGTACTACTAAATTCTAAATGATAAAAAGTACTACTTTCTCTTAAATGTCCTTCACCCTATCCAACAACAAAATTTAACCAAAAACGGTGGAGTCATTTTTTTGAAAATTTTGAAAATGTCTCAGGGGCTTCATGTAAAGTACCTTCCAGAATGAATATATCGGTTTCAAATTCAAGGGGCCATGACGTAAGCCACATCAATTGGGGAATTTCAATTTTGGAGAAAATCAGCTGAATGGTTTAACTGCTAGCGTTATTTATGGATGGACGAACGTTTTGCCGTCATTCAATTTTTCGGTATCAAGGGCCCACATTAGACGGATTCTGGTTACACCGTTAGACACACGAGTTAGAGGATTTTTTTCTTCTAAATTTATGAACTGTGTTTATCCACTTTTTCATTACCAGGGCCCTGTAGTAAGAATTTTTCTGCCGAAAATTTGCCGTTTTTCCACACACATTACATAACTTTCTCTCTACTCTGCAGCGAGAAAGTAAAAATGTTGTAATAGCTACTTCACTTGTTGGAAAAATATTTTCTAGCATTTGTATATGTTTTATTTACACACAAGCATCAGAGCAATCGTTTCTAATGAACAATACATTTTAATTATAGCTATTTCTACATAAAGTTTGCGATAGAATGGGCAGCTTCTCAAAATAACAGTTAAGATGTTGATGGTCCTTAGAAAGAAGAGAAGATATAGAGACAAAAGTTCTGTAAATACCATCGGAGGTTTTCCTCTTAAGCTCAGTTTTTTCTCCCATTGCTTTCCCACTTTAGATTTGATGACGTCGTTTGTTTTTCTAGTAACACCCCTATCATCATCATCATCATCACAATCACCAGCACCACCACCACTACCACCATCATCATCATCACCACCACCATCATATTTATCATTGTCATCACGCTGACTTTCAGACGAGATAATGCTTCTTTCCTCTGCAATTGTCTGTATCAGTATAGTTTTATATCTGCTGCGAAGAACGTTCTAAAAACATACATTCAAAATTCTTTCTTAATATTTATTTCAATGATTTAACATACAATAATAAATTTTATCTGTCTTTCTTGTGAAAGATGGTATCAAGTGAGTAAAATTTTGTATTTGTTTATTTTTCATTAACACGATAAAAGACTAAGCAAACACCCAAGTTTTCATAATTGATTTTAATAATGATTGACACAATTGACACAACTAGGTTATTTTTCTCTGTCAGCAACTATAAAATGTAAATGCTGGCTGCATATAAGGATTAAAAAGTGTTGCTGTCAGTTGGTACCAATTTAGCATCTAATGAAGGAGACTTCTATTAGTGAAATATTTTCAAGTAACAGTTAAGGGAATTTGAACTAACTTGCATTACAATCCTGATGTATGCAATTTCCTGGCATTTCTCAACAAGTTTTGGGGCTGGAAGGGATCAGTGTACTTGAAACAATGGGCACTACTATTACTTGTAGATTAAGTTATTGCTTTTGAGGCTGTTGTACATTGTATCACACTATTCCAAAAAGAATGGCAGAATTCACCTGGGCATTATCAGATAGCTTTCATG
The DNA here is from genome assembly GCA_964035755.1 of Teleogryllus oceanicus. Taxonomy (NCBI): domain Eukaryota; kingdom Metazoa; phylum Arthropoda; class Insecta; order Orthoptera; family Gryllidae; genus Teleogryllus; species Teleogryllus oceanicus. The sequence goes on from CAXIVR010000002.1 coordinate 14,525,113, forward strand.
CCAAAGGGCCTCAAGTGATAATATGCAGTTCAACTGTTGGCCATTAGAGGCTGAAGTCAGAACTGGATGAAAATGGAGTTCTGCAAGAAATGTCAGACATTTTTTAAGTGCTGCCTCAGCACATCTCTGAAATTAATAAGGGGAACCATACATATCACTAGTAAGAACACCAGACCTAAAATTTTCCTCCATGCAGAGGATTCATTCAACACGTTCAAATCAATATAGTCTGTAACACTTCTGTTGTCAATGTTACAATTACCTGTGTTGCTGCAGTTTATTGAAATATGTTGAGCTAAGTCATGGAACATATTTTGCAACTCTATTCAATATTGGATGACAGTGAAAAATGTGGCCAATTCTTTATCAACTTAAGAATAGTCAGTAAGGTTTTAATAAAATGCTATTACTGCTTTTAAAAAAGTATTTGTCTTAATAGGCAAACAGCTGGCAGACAAATCTGTAAATAATTTTCATGACAATTTCTCTTGTGTTTGAAAGATTGGAATAAAGTATTGTTTGTTCAGAAAGGAACTATATTCATATTTAATTATAATGATAGTAAAAATTAGCAAATTAAAATACCCCACCCCCTCCATGGCTCCACTCTCCTTGCACCACTCAAATTCTCTGTACAACTGATTTTGCACCTCTTCATTGGAGTTCATTTTCAGTTTTTATCTTCAGTTAATCACAGACTAATGAAAAATGAACATAGAAGGAAATTTTATGAGCTTTTAGAAAATTCCTATTCACTTTAGTAGATTTCCTGACCATTTTCAAGATATTAGCAAGTTATTAAAAATTCACAGAAATAAATTCTGTTGTAAGAGGCTGGAAAAAAGGGATGGTAGTTTTTAAAAAATCTCATGCAGATAGTAACTTTTCTGTTGTTTGGAAAATGTACAAAATGTCATTGACATTGGAATAAAATTGTAGATTTATATAAAATAAGCCCTATTCTTTACAACATAATAGAAAAAATTGTCTGAAAAAAAGAGCCTAAATTATGCTTGACAAAAGACTCAATCTTTAAGTGAAAATCCTATCAAACCCATTTTACACTTTCCGTAGATTAGCCCAAAAAATTGTAAAATCACTTCAATGGGTTTTATACCAAGTAAATTACCATATTACATTATGAAAAGATAGTTACTTTGAATCACAAACAGACCCTCAATTTTATTAATATAGGTATCATTAATAACACTGATGCATACCAAATAAACAATATAAATTGACAATAATTTGAAGTAAATAAAGTATATAAAAAATCTCACCTTGCGTAAATCATCTGAAATATGCTTCTTCTTGTGGTTGGCCCAAATAAGAGTTTTTGTACCTAATGGATTTATCCATGTGAACATGACCCCATTCTTTGGCTCTAGGAACCTGCACATGAAAGATTAATGAAAACCTGAAGCCAATCATGCTGGAAACACAAAACAAGAATAGAAATGAAATAAAAAGCTATAAGATATTTGATTGAGTATGTCAGGTTAGCCATATTGAATCACTAGATACAGAATAACAATAGTAAAGAGTGAGAAACAAAAATGAGAAACGTGGAGAGAGAAAAAAGTGAGATGAAATTAAAAATGAGTTCAAAGGAAAAAACATTATAATTTCATGGTACAGAATATTTGTGTCTTAATAATAGTACAAAAAAGAAATGAAAATTTAAAATTTAAAAAAACCAAAAAAATTTTGCAGGTATTTCAAAAATTATTTTAATTTCATTTCACTATTTATTGGCTAATAAGCTATCAATGAGTTAGAAATTGTGAATATACTCCTCAATTTCTTAATAATAATTTACCATCATTTACATGTATGTATAAATTTCATCTTATCTACAGTAGAACCTCATTATAAGAGACATCTGGAACAGATTTTGTTTCTTCTAGGTGGAAATTCTAGTAATTGGGAAATGCTATGGTAAGTTCATATATCTTCACCAACATTATCTCACATATTTACCATTTTCTATACATTGTTTCTATACATCATTCTTTTCATACCATCTAGTATATGATTTTTTTTCTCTTTCTGATATTGACATTAACTTCCTTATCACAGCTGTTAAAGTTGCAATTCTTACAAAACTTAATTGAGGAATAGTTCACCAGACAATCAATGCCCATGTCACCACAATGGTGAAAAGCTCAGTATAAAAAATACAAAATTAAGACGATGAACCTTACAACTTGTCAAATACTGAAGAGCACAAACTGATCTACTATTTAGCTTGAATGAATTGTCAACAGAGACATGTCAAAGCATCTCCCACAAAACAGATGTGGCAGCAGATTTTCATGTTTCACAGCAGAGCTGGGTTATTTCTGAAAGGGCATTTTCACAGACAGAAATCCCTTCTTTAGCAGCCTTTGTCAAAGGTGTTTGAGAGAAATGAGTCACCCGGTCTCCAGCATAGGAAAATGTGTAATTTCAACTTCTGACTTTTATTCATGACAAAAAAATGTCTCTGGAATCAATATTCTGTATACTCTGGGTGTGAATTTCCTATAATGAAGTCTTACAAGAAGAAAATGCCCATAATTTATACACAGGGACCACATTGCCTCTTAAAAGCAGGTTCTCTTATAATGGGGATCTACTGCATATACATTACAACAAAGGAAGAACAGCATTTAAATGAATTTTAAGTAAAAAGTTTCTTTCTTAATATAATACACAACATATGCACTGCAGACAGAAAACAATTTTGTGTTTTCCTCACTTCGGGGTACTGTCATCCTCTTCATGATAAGATACTGGGACATCAAGATTGTTCATAATAAGTGCAGGAGCCAAACCAGGTTCATAAGCCATGAATGAGATATACACAGAGCCTTCAGCCATTTGGACATCCACATTCAGACCTCCATACTACAAAACAGTTTACAAATGAAAGGGAATAGAAGCAGGTTCAATTTACACAACTATAAACATTTGCCCAGCAGAAAATATTTCTTGAAATTTGCAACAAAGTTTAAAAGGAATACATTAATGTACACCAATGCCTCCAAACACACACACACAAACATGGCCTTATTTACAGTTACAAACACTTATTACATTTTTTACCTTGTTATCTAGGCGCAACAAAGTAGTATAGACAGTGTCGTAAGAAAATGATGCTGTCATTTCTGAACTGCCAGCAACACGTGCTCGAAGATGTTTTGTGTTACTGCTTCGTGGCCAGAAAGGAGAACAACCATTTGGTTCAACCTACATTGATAATAAACTTATTACTCAACAAGTATGCCTTTTAAAGAAAGATAAAAATGAAGACAAAACAGAAAAGAAAGATTAGATACAATGGACTAGTCAGAAAGATTTCATATGTTTCAGTAATAAACGACCAAAATAATTTCTGTTGATCATTTTATTGCAGATCATATCAAAATATTAGTGTCCTTACTGATTGTCATCTCTTTGTCATTGCTGACTGTTTTTATGCAAACCAATATTCATATCATTTAGTACATAGTTTTATTATATCTGCTGATTTAACTATTTATAATGTAAAATATCTATTCAATATCTGCTTATGATCTAAAATATTTCCCATACAACTGGGGGTGTGATCTTCACTCTGATTTTTGGCATATCTTTTCTTCCAATTATGTTTCTAGTCAGTCTTCACTGTAAGGGAAGAGGCACACTTACTGTAATCCAGGGATCAGCTGGCCTCTCAGCTTCTTGAACTTCAATAGAAAATGAAGCTGAGTTCAATAACACATAATATGGAGTGAAAATAACTTGTTTAGTTAGTGAAGAATACGTTAACTGAATGTACACCCCAATCTGAAAACAAAGACACACAAACATTTCAAAATAAAAAGACTGATTAGTGTTAAATAAGAAAATAAATTAATTGATTATCTACAAAAAGTATGAGCAAAGAATGCAATTATTAAGTTATAAGAATAAAATACTACTTATGAAACTTCGAGATATAGCCCCCAATACTCTAATTTAAATTTAGACCATGAAAACAACAGAGGCCTAAATATAATCACATTTGTCCTTGTAAGGCCTCTCTTGCTTTAGCAAACTCAATCCACACTCAACATAGCATTTCACACCTCTGCTGGATGGTCAAATAGAACACATTAGGGAAATGGTGAAAACACGAAACAAGCCATTGGTAGGGAACGGACTTTATTGTAATAAAAAAAGCAAAACATGTACATATATAAGTACTGATTTTTTCAAAAATATGTAAGAAAAAATAGGAAATATGTGAAATAAAAATTCGTTATAACGTTTACAATTCCATTCTTCAAGCGTTTTTCCAGCAGAGTATGTTGCCAGTTCGATCTTAACATCGATTCAGAGGGGTCTTAACATGGATATGATACTTTCGTATTATATACAATGTTGTTTACAAGGAGCCGGCGTTCAAGTGAATAGTACCGTGTAGTAGCCTGCAATAGATAGAGGGGGGTAAAGGGTGCATATGCCTCCCCCCAACTCGAGAAAAGGGATAAAACAATGGTCTGGAATTTTTTTATCAAGTTACGCATGGGGTCAATGAAACACGAGTAAGCACGTGGTGGAAGTTCCTTCTGCTTCACATACATCTGCTCATCCTCGATTCTGAGTACGCGGTTTCCAAGAAGCAGATGAGGGCAGGAGAAGGTAAGTTTGACAATTAATAGCAATTGTCCGGTGTTAATACAATCACATTGCATGTTTTTTTTTAGGTATTTCATTAACTAAGTTAATTATCAAGTAACAAATATTTCGAACATCTCAATGAAATGTTCATTTTTGACCTATAAATATATTAAAATGTAACGATATATGTAGCAATAGCAATAAAAAATAAACGAAATATGTAGAAATAGATAAAATATGTAATTATATCACAATATGTAAAAATATGTAAAATAAAAATGGTTCCAATTAGTTCAGAATGTCATGTTAAGTCTAAAATATATTAGTGAATGCAGATATCATGTCCCTGTAAAAATATGTATTTACATGAAAATCCGTTCCCTAGCCATTAGTGTTTGAGCAATATTTTACAAGTTGGTATACCAGCTTGCTATCTTAGAAGATGCTACAATGAATCTGCAAATAGAAGTAGATGTTCTGTTGGTATATTTACTTTTTTCATGAGAAGTTTCATTTCATCTTTTAAAGTCAGAAAATTCATATTAAGTTGAATGATTTCATGTCAAATTTCTCATGTAATTAGGAATCCCACAAATACATCCTTTACAATTCCTCTGTAATGCTATCTCATGAAAGTCATCAATACATCAGGGTTGTTTGAGTCAAAGGGACTATTTACTAAACAAAGTAATTATGGCATAATATTCTCAGCCCCTTATTGCTATTTCTTCAAAAAGTTTGTGAACAAAAAGTTAACCTGATATGTTCTTGAGTATATTGCAAGAAGTACACCATCAAGAGGAGTGACTTCCAATACAAGTCAATTATGTATTTCCTCAGAAAACTTCTTACTGTGAAATCTTATTCAATACATTTTCCAATGTTACTTTTCAAAAGGTTTTTTTCCTTCACTAAATAAATTACAAACATGTCTTACATTCAATACTGTATATTGAAATCATTCAAATTTATGCACAAATTTTGAATTAGGATTAAAAGGTAACAAATTACCTTGTAAACACGATCAGCATGTTTACAGTGAACCAACCCAGAACTGCCTGCAACATCCAATGGAAACTTATCTGACCAGTCACTATCTTCTACTTTTATGCTTGCTTTCTTTTTTCCAAAGAACGATTTTGCTTTGAAGGAGAACATGATTGGCCCTTTGAAATGCTCTGGATGGTAGAGTACATTTGCAGAATCATCAACTTGCTGCAAAAGAAGAAAACAATGTTTAAATTTTGAGCAAGTAATATTTCAAAAAATTCCTAATGAAAGAATAAAGGTTAAATGGGATAAAATCACCAGTAATGGAAAGCAAATGGAAAGTTTTGTTCTTGTTTGAAGATAAGTTATTTGTCAAAAACTTGTTTTTACAATTTGGTTCCTACTTATTCATTTAGTATCGTCTTTCAACAACAAAGGAGAAAAATATATACAGGTCTCTACCGCAAGTGACTAGTGGATGTGTAATACCAAAACTTTCATTCTTCAAAGATCATTAACATGCAAAATTGCATAGTAAAACACAATAAATGAAAATAAAGGTTTCATTGTAGCAATAATATTTACTTTTAAAATGCTTTATATATACTGCTAGGAGAAAAATTAAAAATTAAACATGCTTTACCAACATAAAAAAAAAAAATGAAAAAATTTGGTGAAAAAAGAAAACGGAACAGCTTTATGCAATACATAAATTACCCATACCAATACAAATTAACATGCATTTGTAAATATCTATACCGAACAGTTCACATTTATTAACACAGACTCAAACTAATGCGAAGTCCCAAAAGTTGATTTAATTAACTTAATGTAATATTATCCATCAAGAAATTTATCAAATATCCATACATTACTCCTATGCAGTTTATTGATACAGATCAAACATAAAATCTAATAGCATAAGATAATCTTAACTTGCATTCAGCATTACCCAAAGCACAATTTAATTTTTTTAACATAATGATAAGATTTACTTTTAAATATTCTTGCTTCAGCATACAGGTATTCTAAAAGCATATACTCTAAAATACAATACATTGAATACAAATATAACAAATTGAATTAATTTTACTTTAAAACATGCAGAAAAGAAAATAGAAAACAAAAAGTGTAAGTCACTTTCTAAATATTAATTTCCAGACTCAGCACTTCAATATTACCAGTATTACCGTTTACATCATCACTAACATAATTGTTTGCCATATCTTTATTCATTAATTAGTTTTCCTTGTATTTCCAAAATCAAGTCATAAAACAGCCATTTAATCTTTGCACATTTCCCATTATGTAATTCATTAATATGTGCTGGGACAATACAACAATATACCAAAAACTGTGCACAATTATGTGATATACTATATAGTATTTACATGTATTTATTTAAATCATTAGCTATTTTATAGTGGTAATAAAATAACTTCATGAAAGGAAAAAACAATACCCACTTGTGCCATTATCATTTACTCTCACTTTGAATTAATGTAAATCCTTTTCAATTTTGTTGTGTCAATCTGACTTTGACATTCAGATATTTTCTCATTTATTTCACCAATATACTTCACTATGTTACTTCTTTGCAATTAAATTTGAAAATAAACAAGTAAGAAATCAAATTAATTATTCACATAGTTCATGTAACAAAAACTTTGGAAATGATTAATATTTTTGGAAAGCAGTTAAAAAAATTGCAATACAAATAGTATTAGAAAAAGTAATAAAAGGGGGTCAGCATCAACAGTTCGCAGGGCAAATACAATCTGCCATTCAAAAATATCACTCCAGCAGTTTTCCTACAAAAATTACATTCACCCAGAATTTTGTTCACACTCAAAGAAAATTTTTGATAGTTTGTCATTATAACTGGAAAGAAACATTGAATAGTGTTGTATTATACATTACAAACATACGTTATTTGCCATTAGCTCTTTTATTTCTGGGTAGTTTTAGGTCTTAGGTGAAAAATATCAGTACTTCAAAGAACTAATGCCAAAATTTGAAATCTATCTCAGCTAAAGGCAATGAGGTAAAGATTCTCACATATCTTCTCAAAGGAAATTAAGAGCTAATTCTAATTATGCTGTTTCATTTTCAGTGATTTCCTTTTCAACATCCAAGTAGGAAAAAGGATTGCCAATCCCCGATTTGTGACACATAAGAACAAAAGTCATGCTGAAAAGGGCACATCTTGACCACACACAAATAAGAACACATGCCACCAGTGAATGATATGCTATTCATGGATAGACATATATGCAAGGATTCATGGACAGATATGCAAGGCTTGGATACCGTTTAGGCAGAGCACTCAGGGCACCCACCCTGACAATCAAATAGAGAAATCAACCCCGCTACTATTTTACTGCATAACGCTTTTGTGCCTTATGCTTATTGCACATTAATGAATTTGCTATGAAAATACTTACATTATAATACTTATATTTAATTATACAGGTTTTTATTTGTATGATAGGAAAGGGAACTTGGACTAATTGCCCTGAATGCCATGCAGGATAAAGCAGGCCCTGCAGCAAGGTGACATTTAATAATTTACAATCACTTGCACCAACAATCATACTTTAAACACATTCACACACAAATTCACTCACATGCTTTCATAACTAAGATTTGACTCAGCGTGAAACAAATGCTACTTTCAACATCAATCAACTGAACATGACTGATATTGTATAATTTACTCTAAATGACAATGATATAATAAATTTCCCTAAACCATCATTCTAGCAAAGAATACCACCATCTGAAATCAAATGCATACTTTACAACTATCACAAGTTCCGAAACTGAACATGATGCTGATATTGTATAATTTTACTTCTAAAATGACAGATGAATATAATACTAACAATTTCTCAAGAATGAAGAGGCTGACTAAAAACTTGAGTAGCAAGGGATTCATTCAAAAGTTTTCCATTTAATCTCTGAATAGATGATGTGAAAAAAATGGAACCAATGACTTTACTGATTTTTTACACTATGAATGCAGTATTCTTTTTATAATAACAGTAACAAACTCTTCAGACACCCTCAAGCCTTGTACGTTTTCAATATGAACTTTGACCAAAAGCTAAAATACAAAATGTAATCTTAAATATCTTCAGTTAAATATCTAGCAATTGTTCAACTGGTAGTAATATTTTTTAATTTAAATTAAAATTACAAAAATTATTCAGGAGCATTCTTAAACCTTCAATATTGTATTATTAAAAAAAGGTATTAATTATTCTGACAAAAAATCATGTACTCTTTATCAATGTTTTTAAAAAATTGCTAGAATCGGTTTTTTCATTGAAAACTTATATTTCCACATATATATTTCACTTCTTTTAATACTTCTTGGGCTGCAATTTCAAATACTATATGCTGCATTGAATGATTAAGGAGGGGTGAGGTCCCCCGCGCAGAAGTGGTATGCATTCCCTGCTTTGTTGTATGGGGGTCATTCCATGCAAAAAAAAGGGATTTTATGACACGACTTCTTCAAACTTGAAAATCTCATAGGATATTGTTGTCCATGATTCCTATATTGTCGAGGTACAATATTAAAATTTTCTAACTGGTTGTTCAGCAACAATACACTCTTAAAATCTAAGACTTCTAGTGAACACCCCTATATTTTTTAATTCTTTTGCCCCCATTTACACATTTCTACAAATTCTAAAATATTGTGAGTGTATATAAGATACGTAGTACAATTAATAATTAAATATCAATTTTATATCGTGTTATTCTTGGCATACAACAATAAAAAACTTCTTTAAAACACAATTACTCGCAAAACCACCTTTTCAAATTTATGAAAATCTGCTAAAATATTGTATTCAGGATGTTCTAGAGAGCTATTAAATTTTCTTGATGATTTCTTAAAAGGAACAAAAATTAATATTAAAAATTACTTAACTGAGCTGAAATGGGCAGAATGCAATCCGCCACAATCATTCATTGTTGCAGTAGCTCTGCTCGTGCTAGGTGCCTTTTGAAGAACTCCTTCCCTAGGCTCTTCAATTGAATTTGATACAGGTTTTACTGAAAGATTGTTCTCACTGACTGGAATGACACAGATTTTATGAAAATTGAAAAGGGGTAAAAATTTTGTGGCTTCTTCCTATAACTATAACATTGATGAGAGAGATTTTTTTCCATAATGAAATCTGTTCCTTAAAGACAGATCTTAAATAAATGCAATCAAGATCAACTTTTTGAAAATGTGAGTAGTTTTCATGTAATTTTGCCCAAAATATAGGCAATTTATTTCTCAGAAACCGGTCCAAGTTTTTTCTTTAAATTTTATCCTCATACGTAATAAGGGACAAAAATAAATATGGTGCTAGTCCCATTTTCAGCTAGTGTTACATATTTTCAAAAATGCCAAAGAGTGAACATTTGAAAACTACAAAATAGGAGGTAGCGTTTTTTGCTTTAAACAAAGACTGTTGCAAAAATCAGCTCTTTACAGAAGGACATCTACAAGTTTTTGAGAAAGAGATGATTTCATTTAATTTGTGTCTGAAATTTATGCAACTTCTAAATAAATTTAGCTCCAAAATTGCTTCAAATAAGGGGCAGTAAGAAGTATGGTGCTAGTCCCATTTTCAGATATTTTTGTGTGTGTGTGTCTGTGTGTGTGTGTCTGTGTGTTGTGTGTGTGTGTGTGTGTGTTGTGTGTGTGTGTGTGTGTGTGTGTGTGTGTGTGTGTGTGTGTGTGTGTGTGTGGTGTGTGTGTGTGTGTTCTGGGTCGTGTGTGCTGTGTGTGCTGTGTGCGTTTTTTTCTTTCCCGAAAATGCCAAACAACATGAACATTTGAAAGTTAGGAAATTGGAGACAGTGATTTTTTGCTTTATACGAAGTCTGTTGTAGAAAATCAGATCTTTAAAAACAGGCATGTACAATTTTTGAAAAAGCAAACTGATTGTTTGAAACAGACTTTGTTTAAATCAAGAATCGCAATCTCCAATTTTGTAGTTTTCAAATGTTCGCTTTTTGGCATTTTCGAAAATATGTAACACTAGCCGAAAATGGGACTAGCACCATAATTATTTTTGTCCCTTATTATCACAGGTGAGAACAAATTTTCAGTAAAACCTGAATCAAATTCAACTGAAGAGCCTAGGGAAGTTCTTCAAAAGGCACCTAGCGTGAGCAGAGCCACTACAACAATGAAGGATTGTAGCAGATTGCATTCTGCCCATTTCAGCTCAGTTGAGTAATTTTTAATATTAATTTTTGTTCCTTTTAAGATATCAAGAAAATTTAATAGCTTCTAGAACATCCCGAATACAATATTATAGCACATTTTCATAATTTTAAAAAGGTTATCTTGCGAGTAATTGTGTTTTAAAGAAAATGTTATTCTTGTATGCCAAGAATAACATGATATAAAATTGATATTTAATTATTAATTGTACTATATACACTCGCAATATTTTAGAATTTGTAGAAACGTGTATACGAGGGCAAAAAAATTAAAGAATATAAGGTGTTCACAAGAAGTCTTAGATTTTAAGAGTGTATTGTTGCCGAACAATCAGTTAGAAAATTTTAATATTGTACCTCGACGATGTAGGCATCACGGACAACAATATTCCAGAAGATTTTCAAGTTTGAAGGAGTCGTGTCATAAAATCCCCTTTTTTGCATGGAATGACCCATGAGGTTGCTTGCTCCCCTATGTGATGAGGCAGTCGTGCTAAAACTTGTTAGTGCAGACCTCACCCCTCTATTCTTCCCCTCAATACCATCCAGCTACAGTGCATGTTTCAGTGGAGCACAAGTTATTTGGATTCCATATCTACAAACAGCCAAGGAGACCAGTTTTCTTGTAAACAAATATTTGCAATGAGAAATCAATTGTATCAAATTTCGTCAAATAATAAAAAGAGTTTACATGACTTTTTGTTGGTATATTTAAGGAAACATCCTTCACACATTTGTATCACATAAAACACAAAATCACATTTTTTGTTAGTGAAAACAAAGACAGGCTACACAAGTCTAAACACAATTACAATTAAAAGGAGAAGAATACTTTGTTACTTGATAAACAATGTTCATCATCATGGTGCACATTTGACACAGACAATCAGAATTAATGTAAAAACAGAGTACTGTTCTGATTGCCGTTAATGACTCATGTAAAGGAACATCAGTAGGATCTATATAGAAAAATACCATATTTATAATGAGAGGTTTAGTAATTGTCCTTTCAATATTCCTTCAATAGTATTAATGATTCCTTATGTTATGAACAATCAATATGTACCTCAGCAGATTTAAATATTCATATATTACTTTCTCGCTACCACTACCACGGTAGAGAGAAAATTAGGAAATGCTGCATGAAAAAATTGAATTTTCAGCAGAAAAACTCTTATTACATACTGGCTCTGGCAATGAAAAAGTGGATAAATCCAGATGCTAAATTTAGAAAAAAAATCCTCTGACACATGGTGTTGCCAGGATCTTTGTTTTGTGGGTCCTTAATACGGAAAAATTGATTGACAGTAAAATGTCTGTCCATCTGTCTGTCTGTGAACAATGCTAGCGGCTAAAATGTTCAATTGATTTTCTTCAAAATTGATATTACTCAATCAATCTGGCTGATGTCATGGCCCCTTGAATTTGAAACCAATATTTTAATTTTGGGGGATTCTTTACATGAAGCCTCTGGGACATTTTCAAACTTTTCAAAAAAATGGCACGATTCCTTTTTATCAAATTTTGTAGTTGGATAGTGAAAAGGATATTTAAGAAAATGGAGCAGGTCTCATATTCATTGAAAACTCAATTGATTTTTCGAAAATTGCAAAATTATAAAGTTTTTCGGCTTTGTCCTACAACTACAATTATGAAGATAAACATTTTTTGCTTAATGAAATGTGTTAATGAAAAACAGATCTAAAAATAATGTCATGTTCAATTTTTCAAAAACATGAGTATTTTTTGCGAAATTTTGTGTTGAACATAAGCAATTTTTATTTTCTTTGAACCATTTTTTTCTTAAAAACAGCACAAAATTGTATGATTCATTTTAGACCTTAGATAGCATATAGGACACTTAAGAAAATAGTGCAGGTCTTATGTTTGTTAAAATGCCCAATTTTTCAAAAATAAAAAAAAATTAAAAAATGTTCGGTGTCTGTTGTGAAGACAATTTTGAAACAACTGTTGTGAAGACAATTTTTTCTTAATGAAATGTGTTTATTAAAAACACATCTTCATATAAGGTCATTTTGAATTTCTTGAAAATATTAGTATTTCTTGAGTCATTTGGTGACAAACATAATTGCCTGCTCCATATTTACTGCACTTCATTAACATAATTCCAGACAGTTGGATACTTCGTAAGTTAGAATTCGTATAATATTTCATATTTCTTTGTTTCTTACATTTGACCTTTGGTTATACATTTTCACATTAATCTTTTAGAAATAACTTAAAACCTATTGGAAATGTATGAAATAAAAATTGCTGTCTATCAGGGAGTAACAGATTGGAATGCAACAATGACTCGGGGGCTAATTTCTGTGAAGTACATCTTACTGTCAGGACATGATTTATGTTTGAAAAGCAGTTATAATTGTCAAATTTGGGTTGATATTTGCTTGAAAATATTTATTTTTTGCACCAAATGTTCTTAGATTTGTAATGAGTTTTACAAAAAGTTATGACTGAGATGTGTTAATTAAGAAATTGTGGTCTAAATAGTATTACATAACTATTACTAAAGGTGAGAAAGTACATGCTCTTTTAGCACAACTAGTTTTTAATATTAAATTGAGTATTTGTTCAGTGTGCAGAGTATAAGATGTTGGAAATCCTAATTGTCTAATTTTGACATATGATCCTTATCACCCTGCCTTGGATATTGTTTTCATTATGAAATTCTGCTTTAAGCTTATAAGAATGGAGGTATAATATCAGTATGGAAGATTATGCATTGATTAACAAGATTTTATCTAAGATAGATTGGCTGCATTATTTTTTTGTAAATTCTCTTGAATCATTAGTTAAAATAATGTATAAATTGTTATTTGATTTGATTAATAAATATGTACCAATATATTCATGTTATTTAAAAAATTCAAATTATCTTGAATGGTATTCAGCTGAATTAAAACAACTTATTGTTAACTAGAATACAGCAAACCAAAATTTTAAATTAATGATTCTGGATTCTGATTATTGTATCTTTTAAATTTAGCTTTCTTTTTACTTTCTTTAAAAAGAAAGTTAAAAGAAATCTATACTAGACTATTTTAATTACAAACAGAAGAAAGGTAATGCATATAATTTCTAGCCACAGCTTCAGAAATTCTAATATGAAAACATTTTATATCCTGTTTGCAAGAATACATGTGTATTTCCATTCACCCTTGAGAATGTGACGAATAGGCAACAAAATGGACTGACATCTATTGATAGTTAATTTAAACATGAGACCATATTATACATTTCAAAGAATTGTAACTGTATTTTTTTTTAACTATCTATATATATATATGCCTGGAAAAATAAGATTAATAAAATTCAAATACAATATTACACATTCTTGAATAATGTACAAATTTTTTGAAGATGATATCATTCAAGATCCAGTGTATGAATACATTAAAAAATAAATAAATATTTCAGTCTGTAGTGATGAATATTGAGTGTGTGTTATATAAGGAATCGTTAATATTATTGAATAGATAGCATATGTATTTCATTGCCTCTATGTACCTAATGAAAAATGTTGGCAACAACAGTTTAAATATTTTTTATCCCTTCAGTTATTCTATCATGAGGAATAGATAGTGTCTTGGGAGACTTGTGGTGTTCCCTGTATCCTAGATCTCTGACACTAGTCAGAGTATTTCTCATGCAATGGAGAATAGACCATATGAGGATGGAGTATCAGCCCATCACTCTGCCCTAAGGATGGACATGAGGACTAAGAGGGGAAAGAAGGATTGCATGTGGTCCGTGGCCCATTGTTTTGGATACTGCTCTAGCATCTGCATGAAACTGATTAAAGAAAGCCACGAGCAATCAGAGAAGCTGGCCTCAAGAAGCCTCGTCTAGGCAATAGTCAGTTTGGACCAGCTATTTAGTGGGAGTAGAAAATTCTGTTACCATAGGGAATTGATCTTAGAGCCTCCCGAACTACAGAGCTTCAGCTGTGAACATATACTAGCATGGTCAGTTAGTGCACATTTCAGCTAACAAATTGATAACTTTCATGGAATTCATTTTGATATACAAAAAGAAAACATAACTGTACAAAAATCAATTTACTTGCTGTCTCTATTTCATAATTTGTTATTTCTGATATTTCCTCTGGTGGTATTCCCTATTATTATTTAAATCAGATGTTGAAACCACCATAAAACACACATTTAGCATCTTTATACAGTCGACTCTGGTTATAGTGAACTTGAGTCACTGGTCCCGTTTCACTTACATTCCAAATACACCTAAGAAAATTCAGTTACAGTGAAACTGAACCTCAGCTATAGAGAATGTAGAAAATGAATTGGATCTTGCAGTTATTAGGTGAGTAAAAGAGACTTTGGAGAGTAGGACGATGTTTCAACAGTGCAAAAAACATTGAAAGTTTTGAAAATCGCATTACAATACGTAGAGACAGAGGACAATGCAGAATCAAGTATGGAGAGAACACAAACTGGAGAAGGATCTAGAGAAATTACTAAGGAAAAATCTATGAATCAAACAATTGAAAATAATTTAGTTTTTAAGAACAAATAAAGATATTGAAATTTTCAGTTCGTACTGTTAATGAATTTTCCTGTGTCTTTACATTAATAAAATCAATCATTCTGGAAAAATTCTATTTATTTTTATCATCATTGTATCTAGTGAACCTCTGATATAGTGAACCGAACATGTTAGTCTCCAGAATTTGACTATAACCGGAGTCAATTGTATGTTTTTTATATGGCTAGAATGGCAACCACAAAACACAGATGAATCTGGTATCAGGCACTTACAAACATTTTGTACCTTTTTTTTTTTAACTTTCTCATAAAACAAATTTGTATTTAATAAAAATGATAAAACATGTTCTGGTTTTCTTTTCCTGTTTTTGTTCAATTTCCCTGATTATTTTGACAAATAATTTAAGGAAGTTTCAGATTTACAAACAATACCTCAGGAAACTTTAAGAATCACTAGCTGTTTTGGAGAATAATGTAACAAGGAAGAAAATAAGTAAGGTATTTTAAAGAAAAGAAGAAAGGTGTTAAAAAAACAGAATTGCTCTTCATATAAATAGCTTGCATTTATGATGATATAGTGTTATTGATTACCAAAGTCTTTTAGAGAATTTATACACATTATTTTTAGACAAAATATTATCACATTTATTATGAATTTATTTTTGGAATAGAATGATGGACAACGCTTTATCTTTTGTATTACAAGAAAATGAGCTTTCTTTTTTATGGCAGATCAATTTTTTCCTTAATGTTCATAATCAAAAATTCAAAAATTTCAAAAATTAAAATAAATGTTATCTTAGTGAATGGGAAAAGAGAAGCCATGAACTACAGTAAATAATGAATTTTCAAAAACTAATCTAGCATATATCCTTTTAGTTTAAGTAAATAAAAATTGAGTTTACAGGTCTAGATCTTTTGAGGGAATTCTTACTAACACAATATGACAAAACCACTTAATCCAACTCTTAAAAAACGTTTTCAAAAACCTTTCTACAGTTTAATAATTGTCCTTTAAATTTATTTTGCATTTTTATTTTTTCTTCCTGTTCAATCACAGAGTAAAAGTGGGAAATACGCAAATAATTTTGTGTTTTATCATACTGAACAAAATATGAAAATGTTTTTATCACTAGCTTTATTCAGCTTGTTTTCTTTTTCTTCCCTCCCCCCCTTTCCCTTTCTTTTCTTTTTCTTTTGAATGTATGTACTAGAGTGAGTTGTCTGCTCAATTCCTGAAAACTTATTAAAAACTTGATCTACTTGCACAAAGGCGTATCAAAGGGTACTGCTAGAAGAATATATTTAACAACATAATCATTATATTTTATTAAAATGATTATATTTAAAAACAAAATCATTCAAAATCATGCAAATAATTCTTTTTTTGAAAAAGTATTGAATTGGAATACTACTTCCACTCCAGAAGAGCAAGATGTAGCCCATTATCTTATGTGTCACTTCTGATTCATGATGAAGCTCATACTCATTCAGAGAGGAAACAAATCAATTGAGCTGATGTCGTCGTTTGGATCTTTGTGTTTGCTGGATATGATGAGTAAATTAGTTGAGTGTTTGCTCCTGCTACAATTAAAGACATGACTGCAGGAATAAACTTCTCAATGAGACAGTTTGGGTTTAGAAAGGGTCTCTCTACAAAAGATGCTATTACAGAAGCAGTCCAGTATGTTCAAACAGCCAAAAGTAAGAAAGGGTTTTGCACACTGGTGGCAATAGACGTAAAAAATGCATTCAACTCCGCCAGGTGGAAAGACATAATACAGGCGTTGGTAGCTAAGAAGGTCCCTGTGTACCTTGTGAGAATTCTGGAGGACTACCTCAGCAAGAGGAAAATAATATACATAAATGGATATAGGATAGAGGAAGACATTACTTGTGGTGTATCATAAGGGTCAAAACTGGGCCCCTTTCTATAGAATGTGCTATATAATGATCTGCTGAACATTGAGCTTCCAAAGAACTCTCAACTCATTGGTTATGCTGACGATACGCTTATAGTGTGCCATGG
Source organism: Teleogryllus oceanicus (assembly GCA_964035755.1). NCBI lineage: Eukaryota > Metazoa > Arthropoda > Insecta > Orthoptera > Gryllidae > Teleogryllus > Teleogryllus oceanicus. The sequence goes on from CAXIVR010000002.1 coordinate 14,542,513, forward strand.
TGACAACGTGGAGCTACTGGAAATGAAGACCAATGAAACTCCTTGCATGGTGCAAAGATGGCTGGATATAAGAAATCTCCAGATGGCGGTAGCAAAAACTGAAGCAGTTCTGGTTACAAGTCGGAGAGCATTCCAACTCCTGGTGATCCAACTAGGAGAAGAGTTTATTAGATGGAATCGGCAAATAACATATCTTGGTGTCGAGATTGACTCGAGATTAAGCTTTGGATCCCATATCATAACTAGAGGTGCTACAGAATGGCACAGACTTTCTAATACTAAAGTTTTCTAACTTCCTTGGTGTGGACTGACTTTAAGAACTTGCTCCATTCTCTCGCCAGCTGCCATCTATCGTCGCCCAAAGTAGATTTTTTTTTTCTCAACTTTTCGGTTTCTTAATAGTTGAATCAAAATTTGGCTTCAAGAATATTAAAGAAGAGTCAATCCTTGTCCAAAATAGACATTTTGATTGAAAATTGTGAAGCAGTTTTTAATAAAATGGCAATTAAGCATTACTGTAAATGCGAAATTTGAAGCTCTTTTCCATTCACTTCCATTCACAAACGTAATAATGTACACAAATCGATGGAAATGTTTGAATTAACGGCGTGGGAGATACTTCAAAAACTGACATTTGTGTAATTTTTGAAGAAACAAAAGAGTGCACCAAAATGAACTTTACATCATATTAAACAGTGCAACTAGCACTATCTATTGGAAAGGTTAGAAGAAAAAATTTAGAGCTGTTTTTGAGAAAATGGCTCTTGAGCATTTCTGAAAATGCGGAATTTTGAGATAATTACAACAGAAAACTGTTGAGTTTTCGAGAAACTTTATTTGACATTATTTAAAACACATATACTTATACATATAATTATGTGCACAAATTGCCGCTAATGTAAATATTACCGACATGAGAGACAAGTCAAAAATATTACATTTTTGTAATTTTTGAAAAATAAAAGAATAGAGCAATATGGCATTTATGTCATCATATAGGGTATGTTCAGCATTACCCCTAGCGAAAATGTAAAGAAAAAATTTGGAGCCGTTGTTGAGAAAATTTTTTTTGTAATTTTGTAAAATTGCAAATATTGCACGCACTATTGCATGAAAATTATTAAAATTTTAAAAAAATGTACTTGACCTTAATAAAAGAACTAATTATGGACAACAAATTTCATTCAAAGAAATAATCTTTATCTTCAATTTTGTAGTTGTAGGAAGACGCTGAAAAAAATTCAAACTCCAGCAATTTTTGAAAATTCAGAGCTAACCACCAAAATCGAACCTATGTCACCCTTATAAGTGTATTTTACTCTATTCTCACATCCCTGATACCACTTTTTCGGTAAAACGTGTATTTCTGTTGAAATCTCAACGGAATCTGGATTTTCTACTGCATTACATAACTTTTTCTATACTACATATATTACTCCATATATACGTATGTATATGAGAAAGTAAAAATGGCAGATAAGGCAGCAAAGACTGATGCAAACCTCTCCAGATGTATGCTGAAATCAAGAGGACCCAGCGAAAGTAAATGATTGATATCTGATGCAGTAGTCGATAATGTTGCCCCAGTGTGGGCTGATGCTCTAATTAAAAAGATGGCACTGGACAATGCAGCCCGTTCTGGCCAGTACACTCCCTATCAACCTTTTAGCTCAAGAAAGGAAAACAATGTACCTAAAGCTGAACGCATCTAAACAGCAAATGCGCCCACTGAGACAATGCAGGTAAATGAAATCAAAGTGGAGCCGCGAAGCTCTCTTGTGTATAAACGGCAATGTCGATGGGTCTTGGAGGAAAAAGGCAGATGGACTTATACTCTTATTCCCTACATCAAAGAATAGATAAGCAGAAAACACAGGGCAATGGATTACTATTTGTTGCAAGCCCTTACAGGACATGGATGTTTCAAATGTACCACTATGGATTCAAAATCGCTGAAAGCCCAATATGTTCTGTATGCTACAAAGAAGATGGCGCTTTGCATACTATTTATAATTGCAAAGCCTAGGAGGAAGCCAGATCTAAATGCCATGACAAACTGTGAGTGGAATTAACTCCTGGAAATACAATTGAAACTATGCTGCATTCTCCAGAAAACTGGAACACAATGAGAGATTTGATAAAGGCTATTCTTATACAGAAGACCATAATTAGTAGCAGATAAAGCACTTGCTCACACCCAATTTCACATGCAATGTAATGTCTAGCCAGATGGTTCCACACGTAGTGCTATACGGGTAAAGGTGAGTGTAGGGGGTTTTAGTCGGTAGACCAAGCCTGGGACAGTACTGGCTTCACCAGTCTCCTAAAGGATTCCCCCCGCCTCAATTCTGCCTGCATATCCCACAATGTAATTTTGAAATGCTAGTTCAGTTAGAAACATTATTTACAAACAATATTACATTTCCTAACACATGTTTGGAAACTAAATCAAAAACACACAGTTGCTGCTACGAATATTTTGCTGTCAATTACAATGTACATGTCGATTTCGCTAGCACATGTTGGTCATTTGATGCGAATTTGATTGCGATCTGCCATTTGATCTGTAAACATTAAAGAGAAACAACACAACAAGTAACACAATAAATTATTCTTACATTGCTTATAGTTTCTTAATTTACTATTTTGTATCATCCTAAAAATGGGAGGAAGGAGGGAGGCAGGAGAGTATCTGATTTCCTGGGCCTAGATTTAATGCACTGGCTTTAAAAGGAAAATCTTTATATTCTTGAGAAAAATTGGAAGGAAATAAATATTATAATTTTTTAATTCATCATTGCAAAATTAATTACTCATATTGCTTCAAGAAATCAATTTACAGAACCTTAGTTCTTAAATTTTTCTGTATTTTCCACATTTTCACTTTTGTACTAGATTAAAAGAATCTTTCTGGCTTATTAAATAGTGATAACAATTTCACCTTGTAATTCAATAAAATATAAATGTTGATTATGATGAAGAAATATTCAAAATATCAAGAATAAGCAAGCCAGTTAACCCTTCAACACAAAGCTGAGGTTGACTGCAGTAGCATTCCAGGAAAGGGGATGCATGCACCACTGTGAGTACATGTAATGCTCCTACAGTGGCCCTTCATCTCTGGATGCCATCCCACCACATACAATCTACTGATGTTTAAGGACTGGCACCCAGGAATAGAGGTGAAAGGAACTTCTTGTCTCAAAATATACTGGCATACAGCATTGAAGGGTCAAAAATAATCTAAAAATTAGCCACTTCTTATATACTCTTCTATTTGTACAAACAATTCTCTCCAGAGATTAGTAACAATAATAATTAAATTAAGATTATTTTCAACTGATTTTAGACTCAAATTATTAAATAAAAAGCAATATTAACGTCTTGGAGACCATAATGAAAACACAACTCAAAAGAGATTGTTATTTCTTAAAGAGGAAAAGGTGAAAATTACTACAGAAGGTTTTTTAAAACCTGTAATTAAATTATTTGTAGGTATTTGTAAAAACATGTTCTGGAGAAATAATATTTCTATATTTTGAAAGGCATATTCTGCACATTCCAGAGATTTGGCAAATCTAATAATTATTATATATTGCAGTTCAGTACCAAAACCCAAGAAGTAGAAATGATGTTTCAATGATATATTACGGAATATTATACAATTGCAGTTAAAAATAATTAAACAAAAGATGAAGAAATCAAGCAAGGCGATCAGAGCATAAATCTTGAGTATCAGAACAATGCAAGCAGAAGTGCAAGTTATAATGCTCAGGTAGTAGGTTTTCAAGAAAAAAAAATAGAAGCAAGAATGCAGGCCAGTATCTGCATTACAAACATACAGTTAATAGTTGTGGTTGGAGTAACTAAGTTGTTTAAGCAAAATCTCAGACACTCTGAAGAGGAAAGGTATACCTTCATGGGGCTTCCAGATGATTCATGGCCAGGTTTACGAGATTTCTGGAAAGCAGCAAAAATATGTAAGGGTGCTTAAACAAGGAACAGGAATCTGTTGACGTTATCTTCTGCATTTTTACAGTTTTTGACAATGAACTGGCTGAATTAATGCAATTAATTATTTCAATAAAATTGTTCCTGTACTTTTCTTCTTAGCAAACTCTGAGGAAATTATTTCTTATGATAAACGTGGATGTGTTTAAAAAATCAACATTACCTCAAAAGATAAGAACATAATGTTAAGAGAAAACAGCATTGTTGACAAGAATCTTTTGAAAGGAAATTAGTTTATAATGAGTTTAGTTGATCAATTAAGACCCTTTAAAAAAATTATTTTATAGCTATTAATTGATTTAGTTGAAGCATTAATATAAAATATAAAAAAAAAAGGAAAAAAAAAATTTTTTTAAAGTGTAAAATAATTAACAAACCATTTTAGAAAACAAGTTACAATGCAGATCAACAGAATTTCAATGTTTTTCTGTCCTTAGGTGCAAACTGGTATTTTTCAGTTGTTACAATCTTTTTATTCATGTAAACCTTCCTCTGGGTGTAAAATAATGGACAAAGTGCAGTCTTTCCCCATTGCCTTGTTTTTGTTGCCAAAGCATATCATTGTTTTTTCCACAGAAAAGAGCTCATAAGCACAAGATTACTGTAATAGGCCAATTTACTGACTGCTTAATTTATTGGTCTAGACAAAAACATTAATTATGTTTTAAGGTGTAAGTATGTTTCTAGTCTCCCTTTTACTTAAAAAGGTACATTTTCCTTCAAATTGGATTAAATTTTGTGCTATTTTTGGAAGCTTTTTGTGCACAACTTTCACTGATCAACAAGGTCAATCCTAGCCCATTTATAATTTATTATAGCTTTGGAACAACTGACATACACATAATTTAAATTTTAGCTTTTACTTATACCTATAAGATTTTATCTTTAGAACTTGAATATTTTTTCCACAAAGTATAATTTGCTGAGTGTTATATAATCATTAAAGATGAAATCAAAATATCAATATAATTTTTACCTCATAGGCTATCTACAAAACAGCCCAACATTGATTATTTCCTAGCACCCTTTCATCCACTTCCTTGAATCAATGAGCTAATGTGTATATGTGTTTTGTACCACAGTCTCTAGTATGTTCTCTAGTACAGAACTACCTCTCAAAATTTTGGATATTCTGGTGAAATCACTCAATGTATCCTACTGAGTAACCTCTGATATTGATCTCTGAATGGGTTTTTTAAATTAGTTACAACTAATCACAAATTTGCAAAAGCACGGAAAAATGTTGCAAATTTCGAGTAAAATAGAGGCTACAAACCCACATAAATTGCCAAATTCAATGTTTTTCTGGACATCTCGATTAAGGTAATAAAAGCAGTTAAATTGTAAGATGTAAGATCAATGACCAACTTGATCGGGTTTTTGTCCAGTTTCCTTGATCCTTGAGCAAATGCTGAGATGGTCCCATTGTCTTGATTTCTGACAGTAAATGTAACTTCACTCCCATTCTACAGCAACACGATTGAAATTGTATTTGTGACTCAATAAATTATTATTATTATTATTATTATTATTATTATTATTAATGACTTTTTTCTTATTTGAAATACTTTTCTGAGCATTTTGGTTAATAAAAAGTGGAAAGAAAGTTTTTCTGAGTACCCTGACCACAAAAGCAAAATTTTTGGGGTAGACTATATTTCCTTTTGTTATACAAGGAAAAATACAGGTTAAGTCAAAACGATGAGATTCCCATCAATAGGTAATTCTATAACCAACAAATCATTTGCTGAATATGAGTATGTTTAGTTTTCTTAAGTAACATACAAATAAGTTATACATTTTTGAGAAACCTTTCAAAATTCCAAAGAAACTATTCTGTTTAATGAGCATTATAAGGTAAGAACTTTCCTTAATTATAAATCAAGTAGTTTTCATTAAATACAAGGGTAAAAAAATCTTATTAACTTAAAACATAAATTAAAAATATAAAACAGCACAACTTACTCTGTATGTAAGCAGAAGTCCTGTCTTGTTTAGCATCCAATAGGGACAGTACAAGGTCATCACAGTACTTCCCAGTTGCTGTATTGTTCGCATTCCCAGATCAAGTGAAACGCGTTGCTGACTGTCAAAAGCACCAAATGTCCACACTGCATATTCAGCAGGATTTGCTTCAAGTTCATGATCACATGACCATTCTTTCTCAAGGTACTCGGGTATCTGAAATATGTCTCGGAGATTTTAACTTTTTCAAGAATAATTTTATATGAATTTCCCAAAATTTGGGTACCTTGATGATGCAACATGATGTAAATTATTGCATAACATTTACATAACTCATACCCGAACAATAAGACTGCATTTCCCAGGTTCAGCTGTAGGCAGTTGCAAACGTTGGCCAGTACCCAACTTAGACTCTACTGATGTATTGGCTAGACACACAACAATTTGCACCGGAAGATGGTTCTTGAAGATAACAGTAGGTCTCAAGTGAATATTGTAACAAGTACTCAGCATTGTATGTCTCGTAGTGTTTTCAAAGTACACCTGCTCCATTTCACCAATAATCTGCAAACAAGAGCACATGAAAAAATTAAGAATTGGCTTCAGTGGTGTAACAGACAGCATATCAGACTGTTATACCCAAGTTTGCTGGTAAAATCTGATCAAAGATATGAACTTTTAAGGGCAAAAATCTGTGGAATACTTTCTTTCAGAGGGGAAGTAAAGCCAGCTGTTACATGTTGTCAATTTATTGCATGTAAAGAATCCTCAACCCTAAACGAAGCCTCTGAGCTTAATTCAAATTGCTTCTACCAATCACCTGAATAATACCTTCTTTCACTGATAGATCGCAAAAGAAGCATAGTAAAATATGTATGGTCAGGAGGAAAATCAGGTCTTATGGCCTGAGCCTCACCACAAAAAATAAGGCATCACTGAATTAAATCAAATCATGCTAAACACTACTTTTTTCTTAATAATTTAAAACTATGTCTTCCTGAAAACAATTATATCCTCATGTACAAATAACTGTTTGAATTTATATGTAGCTATAGAAAGTATACTCATTGTGAGGAAATATGTCACATACACTCTGCTTAAACCGAAGGCTCTGTTTATTTTGCTACAACATTAGTACAACATTCTGAACATTATATTATTACTGAAACTGAGGTAATTCATACTTCATAGTGTTAAATAGTATTTCATAAATATGGAGGTTAGAGTTCTGTCATGAATTGAAATTGCCAGGGTGGTAGACTATAAACCAATATGTATTAGAAAAGAAAAGTATGTATTTATGAAATTAAATAAAGACAATAAAGAAAACACTAGTTAACAAAAGGAAATGGCAACTAACCAATCACAATTAAGCTGAAAGGATTTTTAGGAAAATAAACAGACAAATCGAAGCCTAGAGGCTAAGAAAAAGCAATATTATTTCTGTCTTGCTCACAGATGTCAAATGCTTCTTGAATTGAACCAGCTGCTAAGAATTATGAACCAATTAGCATGTACAAACAATGTTTATGGTGTTCTGAGTATGAAAGGTGAAGAAAAGAACAAGTTTGGATGAGATGGAGGTGGCTTCGTGAGGCTGAGCAGGTAGTTTTTTAAGTAGCAAGTATCATGCAGGAAGGAACATGTTCACAGAATTTAACAGGAACACAGATGAATAATTGAATAACCATTATGAACAGAATTAAATTAGTTGAATGAGTAATTTGGAATACCATGTGTGTTTGTAAGACACATGGAGCCTAGTCATTGCCAAGATCTAATGATGTTGCCGAGAGGAAAGGGAAATAATTATTAAATATGATGTACAATAAAGAATTTTTGTGATAAAAATTATTACAAGTTTCAAATACTAGACTTTTCAAAATTTTAAGGTTCAGTCATGAATAATCTGAATGAATATGAGTATTAGGTATGTCTTGTTTATTAAGTGTGAATAATTAAATATTACATTATTTTAGCACCAATAATACTTTTGGGATTTGAAGAGTCAAGTGTTGGGTTGAGTTTATACGAGAGGACTTGGAAAAGCAAATTGCCAAGTTTTATAAGTTTATCGAAGAGAAATAGGTTGTGTAATAGTTTTCCTTTCCCACAAACAGTTCTTGATTCTCTCACAATATCAATTCTTTATCACAATTATAGAAGAGCTTTCATAAAAGAATTGTACTCTCTACCACAAATCAATACATACTCTATTACAAGCAGTGTCATTTGAAACATTTTACTAACCTTCATCATAAATGGCTGCTTTCCATCAGTTTGACTTTTAGGATCACACTGTAGAACTTTTGAAGTTGTAAGCAAATTTTGTAAATTCTTCCAAACAAAAGGTACCACAGATACTGTATAACTGAAAGGAAAACAAACAATCAGAAAATAAAAGTTCTATTAAAGATTTTTAACCATTTAAATAAGCAAAATACAAGTCACTTTGTAAGAACTGCTTATTAATGGTAACATACCTAAAATGAATTTTATTACATTTTTATTTCATCCCACAATTCAACCAAGCAAATTCTGAAGTACCACTGCACCTTCCCCGCTTTTCTACCATTATTCATCAAGTTTTCACAAATCTTCCTCATTGCAACCTTTTATTAATATTCTTTCTTACCTCTACATCATATTTTCAGAAGAAAAAGAAAATTCTAATCTTGCAGATGCAAGATAAATAAATTGTGTAAGCTGTTAGTGGATTATGGTAGTAGAATTTACTAGAGTAACAGAAACACATGTTTAATTATAAAGTGATATGATTTTTATGATAACTAGATAAAATGTTGCTGGAGATGATGTTCCCTTTAATTCGTCGTCGTCCTCGTCGCGGACGTCGTCGTCCTTGAAGTCGTCGTCGTCCTCATCGTCGTCGTCGTCGTTCTCCTCCTCCTCCCGCGGGCCCATCGTCGTCGTCGTCCTCCCGTTGCGGCCTCGTCGTCGTCATCCTCCTTGTCGACATCCTCCATCCTCGTCGTCGTGGCCCTAACGACTGTTTACGACGTCGCGACTCACTCACATTTATAAAGTGATATGTTTTTATGATAACAGATAAAATGTTGCTGGAGATGATGTTCCCTTTAATCTCGTCGTCGTCCTCGTCGTCGGCGGACGTCGTCGTCCTGAATCGTCGTCGTCGTCGTGCTCGCGTCGTCGTCGCGGCCCTCTCGTCGTCACGTCCTCCTCCGATCGCGGCCCTCGTCGTCGTCTCGTCGTCGTCGACCTCCTCCTCCTCGTCATCGTCGCGGCCCTCGTTGGCGTCATCATCCTCGTCGTCGCGCGGAACACGCCGTGGTCGCAGTCGTCGACCTCGTCGTCGCCGCGTTCCCACCGTCGTCCTCGTCGTCGTCCCTCGCCTCTCCGTCGTCGTCCTCCGCGGGCCTCTCGTCGTCGTCGTCCTCCCCTCCTCGTCGTCGTGGCCCTCATCGTCGTCCTCCTCGTCGTCGCGACCCTCATCGTCATCGTCCTTCTCGTCGTCGCGACCCTCATCGTCCTCGTTGCTCGTCGCGGTTTTCGCCGTCGTCCTCCCCCTCGTCGTAGTCGTAGTCGTCCTCCTCCTCGTCGTTGCGACCGTCGTCATCGGAGCCGTCGTCGTCCTCGTCGTTGCAGCCGTCGTCATCGAAGCCATCGTCGTCATCGATGATGAAGATGGAAGTGGAGATAGTAAAAAGTATAGATTTGATAGGTAATAATTATTGTTCTAATTCAATGGAGATAAGTGATATATTGATAACAAAGAATGTCACAGATACAACAAACATAAACAATTGATTTAAAGATTTATCCATTATTTTAATGCATGTCTCAATTACATACCCTTCCACACTGAAGAATAACTCATCTGTAGGCGTATATACTGCATACAGAGGAACATTTAGTTTTTCTTTATGCTCTACAGTGCCAATACACTCTACTTCATTGCCTCGTTTTGTCATGTAATATACATTAACAGGTACATTAAAGTGGTTGTGAACCTACAAAAGACATGGTTTGGTTAAATATATATAAGGTGAAAGGTAAGAGAAAGAATTGAAATGGAAACAGTACCTGAATGAAAATCAGTTACAAAAAGGAAATATTTCAGATATTTATTGAATTATTTCAAGAAAATGTGAAAAATTGCCAGAATCAAATTATTTATTTTGTAATTTTCTCTGTTGTGTACATTTGTATATATGGAATAATATTCATAGTATAAGAGAAAATTAAGTAATGATGCAGAGAATTTATTTTGAAATTTGAGTGGAAAAACACATTTTGGGGTCCCCTCAAACTGATTTACTTTTCAAAAAAAATTGATGGCTCTGAATAATACTAGTGCCTAAACTGATCTTAGAATTTTTTTCCAAAAAGGGTATTCCCTGGTCAATGTGGCTCCTCAAAAAACTCTAACTTTGCAAATAATCTTTTAAATTTTGGTAGAACCCTCCAGGGACGTTTTCAAAATTTTGTCCAAAATGTTTCCAAATTCTATCTTTCTTTAAATTTCTTGTAAGAATACAGTAACATACGCTTATGAACATAGCATAGATTCGATTTTCACTTTTAATTCTGAATTTTTGAATATTGTAAACGATTCAAATCTTTTAAACCCCTTGTACAACAACGGGTTTAAAAATATTTAAGTCTGTCTGTCTGTCTGTAGGGGTGTCTGTCTGTCTGTCTGTCTGTAGGGGTGTCTGTCTGTCTGTCTGTCTGTAGGGGTGTCTGTCTGTCTGTAGGGGTGTCTAGTCTGTCTGTTCTGTCTGTCTGTAGGGGTGTCTGTCTGTCTGTCTGTCTGTAGGGGTGTCTGTCTGTCTGTAGGGCTGTCTGGGGGGTGTCCGTCTATCTGTCTGTGGGGGTGTCCGTCTATGAGTCTATTGTAGGGGTGTCCATCGTAGGGGGTCTGTCTGTCGTAGGTGATACTGTCAAATTTATGAAAAAAATGTAACTACATAAATCAGAGTGATATGAATTATCTTCTAACTCATAACTTTTACCTGAATAATACTCCGAAGAGTGACAATAGTTCCACCATCTTTCACTTGCACATCAGACACAAGACCCCAGGGTTCATTTCCTTCTCCACGGTGCTTAAGAGAAAAGTACCTCTTGTCAGCTCGTCTTACTGGTAATGATAGATGGCAATTTCTCTCAATAACCTGCAAAAATTTTCCATTCTTCACTTAAATATGTGAATGTGAATACATAAGTACATGGGTATTACAAATATATTCTTCAATAATAATTTAAAGTGCTTATCAGTGATTTATTCACGTGTATCTAGTGGCTACATATGAAATATTTATGAGAATGTCATAAGGGTATTTTTTTTGAAAACTCACTGATTAAATTGTTGTTCTTTCCTCAAAAAGGGTCATTAAGAAAAACACAAAACATCTTATGACATTAATAAGTATACCTTAATAAATTTACCTTAATTTTAAGATACTGCTCTAAAGTAGAAATATCCATGGATGTAGTCTTCTGTAGTCCCAAATTCCATACATCTTCAATGTCAGGATCAGCTAAACATAATTCCACTCTGGCACCACTCTCCAACATTACTTCTCGATAGTTAGTGGCTTGCGATTCATTGCTGTATCACAGAGACAGCAAAGAATAAATTTTTGTTTGCATCTTCTACAAAAGCGTAAGCAAGGGCATTTTTTCCTGTTTCAATGTAGATTGAAACCTGCTGAAATGACCACCTTGATTAAGTGATCATCTCAATTCACAGCTATGTTTGTTTTTTTTGTCTGATCTGCCCATACACATATAGATAGAGATAGACATGTGTAAATAGTCCCCCTATAAGAAAGTCACCTAGCCTTGTTGTTAACAGCCAGACATTTCATTCAAAAACCTATACTAGACAATCACAATTTTCTCACAATTTTGTTATTACAAGGAGTGGAAGAATGGTGGTAATTACTGTAAATCACTCAGTACCTTTTTGCATCATGATAGGTCTGCACAGTCTAAAATGGTGGGGTGAAGGTGGGGGTGGAGTGGGTTCCACTTCTGGGCTCCCTTTTACAATAATGATTTTCTTTATATACAATATATTTACTAGCTTGTAAATAAAGCATTCAATGAGAATGAAATTATGTCTTCAATGATGTAATGAATAAAAATAACTGATTTTAAGGTGAACCATTTACGGTAGCCAGATGGCACAGAGAGTCTCTTCCCAAAATGTTGAAAACAAGTTCACAAAGGGGTAAAAGAACATAGAGGTTAGAACATACTTACAGAAATAAAATGTATTGTTATGGTTAGAGGATCCCATTCAAAATTTTCAGGGAAGACCAAGGTCCCCCTGACCCCCTGTGCGCATGCCTATGGTGGTATCTAGAGTTGCTTATCTTGCAGAAGAGTTCATTTCTTTTTCAAGTCACAATAAATGAATTTCAAGCACTGTCTTAATTTTCCTGAGGATGCAAACTATACATTCAAGTCAGAATTTAAGTCAAGGAATGGGAAGAGATTAAGACGAATGTGAACAAGCAGAGAACAAAAACGTGGAAATCAATAGACTGGAAAGTAATAGAGTTGTACACTTCTAATTTCACTTTTCAATAAGTTATATATCAAAAATATTACTACAGAACCTAAACAGTACTACCTGAACAGTACATTAAAAAAATGAGACTTCATTGTTTTACAACCAAATCAATTCAATTTAAGTAAGCATATCTGAAATGTGTAGATAAAAAAACTGCAAAACTGAGACAAGGAAAAGCATATGTATACTTAAATGTGAAACCCATACCCAGTCTTTGTGTGAATTTCTTTTTATCCAAGAATTCAATAAGCAGTAACTTCACTGACAATTGTTATAAATATCGTGTAGGGACTCAGTGAAACAAATAATAATATAAAATAATTCAAATACCTGCTGAGGACCTTAAATGGAGAATTCTCTATTATAACAGCAATTGCAAGTCCTGTGTCATTTTTTATTGTGAAAGGAGCAACAGCTTCTGCACGCATGAGAGATCCAGCAAGAGCAGTCTGGAAAGACTTCCCCAAATTGACAAGAACATCCAAGCATGTCTTGGAGATTGTCAATTCCAGATTTTCCTACAGAAATACAGAAAGTTTATTACACTTTGCTATGTCTATGAGAACGAGAGAAAATAGAGTATTCATCCCTAGGATACCTCTGTGGATTTTTAAATAAATAGTAATGATACACAACTACTAACATTTAAGACAAAATGCAGTTTTATGAACAACATTGTCCAAGAAAATTCTCAACAATTATCTGTACGATCCTTGTATTTCAATACTCAATTAAGAACAAGTCTTTGACTTTAAATGAACCACCTTAATTTAATTTATTTTAATTTTTAATTTAATTTATTTTTACGTCAAAAACAGTTAAAAACTGTGTGTAACATGCTATGGGGAGAACTGAATTCTGTGCATGTTTTCATAATTCTGTGATCCCTACCCTAAGCCATACACTACTTCAATTTTGAATACAGAAAGAAATGAGCATTTTTTCCAAGGATTGTTAACAAAAATAATGTAATAATGTTATCTCCAATGTAATAATATCTATGTAATGTATCTCCAATGTAATAATATCTATTTTCAAGGGTAAATCAGCTAAAAATTTGGGCTCTTATCCCTCATCATGTCCTTCGTCAAGGAATAATACTTCCTGCCGTGACAACATGAAGAACAATAATTTGAATACCTATATTTCCCACTGAATTCTAGAAGGCGTGCACAGATAATGAAGTTACATTTATGTCCAGAAGCAAAACAAAGGGGCCATCTCAGCATTTGCTCAAAGCATCAGGGAAACTGGATGGAAAACCTGATCAGATGGGAATCATTGACCCAGAAGCTGTGGTACAATGTTTGTTACAGGTTGTTTACAATTATATAGTCCAAATGATACATAATACTTCCGCTTCTGGGTGAATGACGCCCATCTCGATCGGGTTTTTGTCCAGTTTCCCTGATCCATTGAGCAAATGCTGAGATGGCCCCTTGATTTGCTTCTGGATGTAAATGTAGCTTTACTATGCACACTCTTTGTTGAGCTTTCCTTTTGCTTAGTGGTAGTAGAGCTTAGGGTGAGTTTCTATTTGTTAGCAATAGAGAAAATCAAATCTGTTCATTCGTTTACCGTTACAAATAAGTTTTCTATAATTTGGCAACGAAAATATCTAATTTTTGAAATGTTAATCTCTCGCTTTTTTAATTATTTTTATTTTTATTGTTATTTTATTATTATTATTATTATTATTATTATTATTATTATTATTATTATTATTATTATTCATCTTTCAACTATTAATAGTTAAATTGTTTGGAAAGGATTCTGAAACTCAAGCATGTGTGTGCAGATGATTTTCTCCCCCATAAGTCACATACAGTTTTGACTAAATAAATAAATAAATACATTAAATATCACTGTTAAAATTAATGTTACTTTCCTTTTGATGCTCAGAATAGTCTCTAATTGTATAGAAACATGTATGCAGCAGAAACAATTTTACTTGGGATTTAAACTTTAAACCTGAATATTTGATGATGATGATGATGATGATGATGATGATGATGACTAAACCTGAATTTTTTCTAATATTTAACAACAATGAATGTAGTTTTCAGTTAGTTCTTGCCTAATCATTTGTTCTGTCATGTTCTCTGATGTCCCAATGACCATCATTAACTCACTTTTGAAGAGATTTCAATGGCCATCAAAGGAGGCTGCACATGAAGTTCTTCCACTTCCGCCTCGGATTCTGAAGTGGGACTCATCACTGGAGGGGCCTCAAGAGGGTTCATGTGCATCTTTAAGGCAGAAAAAGAGTTTAAAATAACTGTAGGCACCTTTTGAGTTTCTCAACAGAATAGCCAGTCACTATTAAAACAAACCCCATGATATGCTACTTATGTTTAGAAAACTAGTTTACCTGATGTGTAATAATCTGTTTCTCACATAATTATTTAAGAAAGGATATCAAACATTAATGAATACTTAAAGACATCATGAAATTTGATCAAGAGCGTTCCATTCAGGAATTACTTTTGTTTTTAAATACTCCTTCTGTTTTTAGTGTCAGATTTCTCAATGCACTTGCAAGATTTTAAACAAACATGAAACAAATAATTAAATAAGTGGCTGAATCCATTAAAAGCAAATGATCCTGACTAAATAGGGCTTTTCAATTCACCCAATTTTCTATTTTGTTTTTTCCAAATTCCAAATATTTTAAAAAACATACACATTTATTGAAAAGAATATTGCACAAGATGTATCTTATGTTGTCCAGATCGTTCTTTGAAGCTAATTCACAGCTAAAAGAGTTAATAATCAATTAATAGGTTATGATGATCTCGGTTATCAATTTGTAGTGATATAACACCATTAACATACATCTAGAAATTCATTGTGGACATTTACCTGCTACGTTCTAGAGTTTTGAAACACATCAAGCTTCACAATCATATCAGTATCATTCATGAATTCTTATAATTCCTTTTAGCTAATTGAAAAAATTTAGGTTTGAAATGTAAATTTAACCCATCAATTTAAGTGATTATATTCAGAGGTATAAGACGTTTACATATACCTTCACATTTTATTTCAGAAAATGTCTTTGAAAACTCAATCTGCCAATCAGAATTAAATCAGTTTACCTAATGACAGCTGTATTTCTGTTTTACTAATTTCGGTATCAACTGAATTCTCATACTCTGTGAGTCACTGCATATGACAGCACAGACATTATGTAGCAAGGAGACTGTCAGGAAGAGTTCACATGCCAGAAAATATTAGCTATTCACTGTTGTATTATGCAACAGCATAATTGCATTGTTGCATTATACCACAGTAACTATTTTGGTTTTCTTGTTACATAAAGAACTGTTGTACTGTGTATTTGTATGACCCTCTATATGTAAATCATTATAAAAAATCTATTACAAGAGTATATAACATCTCAAATTAATTAATACAGATGTTTTGTAAGATTATTCTTATTTTAGTTAAAGAAAGAGTCTGTGAGAACAGTTTATACCACTAAAAACGAAAAATTAATTAAACTTCTAGAGAAAAAAGATAAAGAGAAAGACAATTAAATAAAAAATATAAATATAGAATAATCATTTTCTAGCAATTAATTTTTTTTTTTTTTTTTTTGTGATGACGATCATCAGAATCATTTGAAGAAAAGGGTATTGCTGTCATATTCGATACCACTATAAAACCAATGGTGAAATGCAATTATAGAGCATGAACACACAAGAAAGAAGCAAAATTGTATAATAGTGCATTAAACTTTAAGAAGATAATCCTTTAATTTAACAATGACTAATGATAAATTGGATTTTCTAATGGAACAAAAGAATATTGGCAAAGAAAAAAAAAAAGAGATAAGAGAAGAATAGAAGAATGCAATGTACACCTTAAATATATGAAGAAGAAAGAAAGCTTTCAAAAACCCAAAACAAATAGAGGAAGATTATTTACTGAACAGAACAAGATTAACAGTGGATCGCAGAGGCTTTTGAGAGAGAAGATGATCTTCTATTTTGCATATTTTTTTGTTACCTGAAGGCGCAATTCCCAAGGAACATGAGCAACAATTCCATTTTCTTGTTGCACTTCAACTGGTTCCAATAAAGGTTCCCACAAAGCTAGAGCACTATTGTAATATTTGATTTCCAAACTCATACAACTGTCAATAAAAAGACGTGAGCTCCAATTGTTTACTGCTCCATTGAAACTCATATCAATAAGAATCATTGGCAAGGTTTGGTTTCCAACCCCAGCTTCCACAGTGACAACAATTGATGAGACAGATACAATGCAGAGTTCTCCTTGTACAGTGGGTTTTAAAGGCTCCTCTAGAAAAATGTTCTCACTTGCTTCTTCAGCTTCATCTACATTTAAAAAAACATTAAATCAAGTTAAAGTCCTCATCAGTATAAATATTAATGCTTATATTTTTCAAGATGACTACTACACCTGTTTTAAAATACCAATGTTGTTCCTCAGAAAACGGCTTGGGTTGCCATATATCTGAATAGTCAGACCGTTCCTCCTTTTTCTGGGTTTTCTGTGGTTCTGGTAGAACCAATCCTTTTTGTACGTTAGTTAAAAGTTCAATGATTGCTAGAAATTAAACAATTAGTCTAATAGAAAAATAACATTATATAGTTGTAATTCCTTTTACAATTTACATTTAACAATTTCTACTAGTGCTTTTGAATTTTGCCTTCAACATTTTTGTAGAAATTCTACAAATTCTAGAACACAAACATAATTGAAAACAATTTTTTGAAACAAGCAATGAAGATTTCACCTGGAGATACACTAAGTCGTACTGGTGTCAAACAGATATCCAAATGTAATCCTTCTCCTCCAGGGGTTGATCCAGCAATACTAATACAACAAGGTCGCAGAATCTAGTAAAAAGGAAAACATTATAAAATTCAGTATGACATTTCTGCAAAAATAAAATCAAAACTTGATAAGGCAACTTTATAATGGATTGTAGGAAACAATAGTAAAAATAGTAATCAATATGAATATTAAAATACTTTAAACGTGTTCATCAATAAAAAGTATGGACAAAATTTCCCTACAATTGATACTACAATACCTCCAACGCTCATCTTTCCACTATATTCCACTCACCTTCTCACAAATATCCTTTCAACAATCCCCCAGTCTTTTATTTCCTCAATACATATCTTTGACTACATGCAACAATGACCAAAATGAGGATGATGATTATGATAATGATGGTGAGATGATTATGATGGTGATAATGATGATAATAGTGATAATAATAATGACAACAATAACAACAACAGTAATCTGTTACCTGATAAGTAGTTTCTGCTCGTCTTTTGGGATTGAACACACATGAATATAGTTCTAGGTCTTTTATGGAACCACAGATAACTTGATGCTGGTCTGAAAGGCGCATTTTCAAGGTGAGTTCTTTCTGTAAGAGACAAAATAATATGAATATTTTAAATATTGTTTCTACTATTTCTATTTTCCCTGTTCTTCAAAACTTGTACAAGTGAAATTTGATATTTTTCAGACTCTTTAAAATTTCTTATTTACTTTCATATCTTATTTACTAATACATCTTATTTAGTTAATTATTCCTGTCTAAATCTTTCTTATTTATATAAAGATATTTATTTCTGATGAAAATAGGGATAAGAATTTAGTCGCAGAGATTTTGTTTCACATTTTCATGTACAAGTGTAAGTCAAGACATTTTTCATTTTCATTAATTATTACAACACAAATGCCTCAAAAATATATCCTTTCGAAATGATCATGAAACTTACAGTTATTGCAGCAATAACCTGAATTACAATAGCTTTCAAAGAGTCACGAGTTCAGTCAAGTCTTAGTTTTTGTAGGCTTTAGTTTCCATATGATTTAGTTTTTGAGGACTTTTTTAAAGGAAATTTCTTTCACTCCCCCCCCCCTCCTCCCACCAATGGTGCTTCTATCAACCCTTCTGTCCTCTTCTTCATCTTTCATTAGCAGTGTTAGTTTATGATGTGATTAAAAAATGTTCATAATTACAGTGTGAACACTATTACAATAATTTTCAATTCAACTTTTCAACATTATAATGCATAAAATGAAAGAAAATTCCCTTAAAATTGATACAATATTTTACTTCAAGGAAGGAAAAATGAATTCAACAAATTTTGTACCCACACACTACATAAAAGCTACAACTTTCTTTCTCTCTTTTCGATTTCATAAATTAAAAACTAATCATAAATACAAGAAAATAAAATTTGAAATAGCTATAGGTAAAAATTTTAACTTCTTATAGATGGTGAATGATGCTTACATTCAAAACTATTGCTTTGGTGTTGATATCAGATACTGACTCCACCATTATGATATCTGGTTTTTCTACGCGTACATTCAAAGTCATTTTGCCTTTTTTCTCAGGAACAGTACTGTGGGTGCTAGAACCAGCAACAGTTACTGTTTTACTGCTTGTTGCAGTTCTAGTTGTAGTTCGGCTGCTCTTTGTTGTTGCGGGTACTATTTCCGATTTATAATCCTCTGCAATTTCCTTCATTCTTGCTTGATAAGTCCATCCCGCAAAGAAATCACCAACCTTCATTAAATACTCAGTACTTAATACCAGGTCAAATCCAAAAATCCGAACATCCACTACATTAAAAGAAGATAAAATTGATTATAATTTATACAATTTTAATAATTTCATTATATTAATTATTATAAAAGAAATTAATCATTAAAATTAATACAACATTGCAATACAAAATTAACATTGTTTAATTTACCAAATGAATCTTCGCCTTTCTGTTGGAATGTTACATCTAACATACTCTTGAAAGATTCTTCTGCCACCTCTTGTGTTTCAGTGAGAATGACATCCTGAGGTTCAGTCTTTCGTTGCATTAGTCTTGTTATTTTTGATTTGGTTCCAGAGCGAGTATCATCCAAAAGACAGTCCACCAACAGAAGAGAAGTGCTGAGAGTTCCATCAGAGAAAATATGTCCTTTCAGTGAAAGGAAGTTCAAAGAGAAACGACCCAGTCCATCCTCGTGTTTACTCATGTCACTTGATTCACATTCCTAAAAGGTCCAAACAGATGAAATTTAATCCATAATCTTTATTTCAACATGCTTAACAGTCATACAAATTTAGAAAATATATATGCTCTCATTATAGTTTTTAACCCACAGACAGAATTATAAATACAGTTTTCTGAATGGAAAGGAAAAATTATCCTAGGGGTAGGTTAAAAAGAATCTTGGGGGAATCCTTTCAGGAAATATTGAGAAGTTAAAATATACATTGACATAAAGGTTGTAACAATCATATGAAACATTGTTTGCCTGAGAAAATATCCAACAATTCACAATCCAGCTATTCAAATCCATTTATTCAAAACATCAAATGGTCTTACCAACTCAGAACCACATGAAAACAGATCCACCACAAGTTTATCCATTGTGAAAGTAAATTTAACAGTTGTTGTGACTGGTCCTGTGGGAGATTTGGCCTGAGGAGTTACTTCAGATCCTGCACAAAAAAAAGTATAATAATAAGTGGTTTTACAACAGAGCATTCTTCTTGCATTATTTGTAACCGGACTTAAAATACTCCATTTTAGTAACTTGGATCCTAAGACTACTTCAGCCAACTTTTCAAAAACGCTCTTCATCACATGAAGCAAAGGAGATATGAAAAAATAAAAGAAAAGCTCTTTTGTTAATAGTTACCTAATATAATCTTACCACTTCTCTCCCACTAACACTTCAGATATAAGTGGATAAAATTAAAAGATACATCTCGACATTACATGAAAAACTTCTTTGGCAAAAGCTCCCATGAAATTGTTTAAAGATCTAATATTGAGGAATACATTGCATTTAAAAGGAAATCTCTAGCTTAATTACTCAAGGGCAGGTTCAAAATAAAAATTGAATTTTTGCAATTTTTCCAAATTCCAAATGTAATAAAAATCAGACTTATTTGCATTATCAACAACCATGCCCTATTTGAGACAAAAATTAAAGGAAAACTTTCAAGACATTTTTGAGAAAATCTTGTTTGGGTGTTTTTTCAAAATTATCTAAAAACTACTCATTTTGAAAAAAAAAATGTACATATTATTTAAAGATCTAATTTTGAAAACCAGATTTTGTTTAAAAAATCTTTATCTTCAATATTGTGGGAAAGGGAGGATCCAAATAATTTTAAATTTCCTATTTTCAAAGTTTAAGAGGTTTTAATGGAAATCAGACCTTTGCCAAATTTATAAGTGCACTTCATTCAAGAGAAAAAATTAAGAACATAATTGGAGTTTGAGAAGTGAGAGAATCATTTTTCGTGTTCCCAGGTGCGTCATGTCTTTTAAATACACGAGTGTATCATGCATTACAGTTGGCAGGTGGTGGTGTCCGTCCTCCACTGGTATGTGAGATCATGAGACATATGTAAATGAGATCCATCACCAATATAGACATTGGTCTGTGGGTTTTCTTCAGACATCTCCCCCAGCGGGTCATCACCCAAGCAGGGATATGCCCTAAACTTCTGACTGGTCTGACCTGCATGAATGTGTAGTGCATATCTGAGATCGTATAGCATTTGTCATTGCAAAACAATTGGATAGTTGCCCTGACCAGGCTCCATTTTCATGACCTTGCAGAAGTCAGGGGCTTATCAGAAGAGCAACTACTGTTAGCAGGCATGATTGGTCATATAAATGGCAACAAATAAAAGATAAACATTTCCTTGTCATGTAACATGCCACAAATATGCTTCTAATTCCTGCAAGTGAAACAGAGTGAGAGAGGAGAGAGGGAAGAGAGTGAGAAGAGAGAGAGGAGAGGAGGGGGGAGAGATGAGGGGAGAGAGAGAGAGAGAGAGAGAGAGAGAGTGCGAGAGTGTGAGAGAGTGCGAGTGTGAGTGTGTGCCTCTGTGATTGCGCATGTGTGTTTGTGTGTCTTTATATTAATCATCATTAAACAAATTTATCTAGTCCCAACTAAACTCTCACTATAGAGATTTGTTTTTTAACTTTCTTGCTTAAGTAAAAAGAGGGGGAGGAGGAGGAGGAGGAGGAGGAGGAGGGGAGAAAAAGACCAATAAACAAACCTGTAATTGGTATATTCTGCAAAGTTTTGGGTCTCTCAACTTTAATTTCATAAGTATCATCAGAGACTACACGATTCACTTCCATTACAGGAGTAAGAGGAGGATCCTCCTTCTCTTGCATGTTTTCATTTGGAATACGAAGCAGCATTTGATAATCATCTTCACTTAAGCTCAACTGTGAAAAAATTACATTTTTTAAATAAAAATGCATAAAATGGCAAAACACATAATAATATTGTCAATATCACAAGTAAATATAACTACATCTAGTAGTGGTGATACATCTATATGATATATACAAAATTCTCTCAAAAGCAGGTAAAACATCCACAACAGTTACAGTGTTTTACATGCTAGCTATAAATAATAAATAAATATAACATGACTGCATATAGGAAAAACATAGGCAAATTGTAGAACTTAGTAATTACAAAGCAGCTTGCAAACACTCTTCATGAAGCAGTTTATACATCCAAGAACATCTCAGGAAATTTCAAGTTCCTTTAAAAAATATTTTGAAGAAATCCTTTCGATTGAAGATGTCATTTCTTGAGATACTTAAAAGAGATACTTTTTGATTATTTGAAAATAAATATATCCATGCTATAAACTGAATGTATAATTTCAAACAGTAAAAAATACACCCATATATTCTCCTCAGTTTGATGGACAAAAGTTTCTGATGGCATTTTGCTGACAAGTGCTTTGTTTCTGCACAGCGGTTTCTTAAGAATTCTTCTTCTCTAGTAACGTCCAAAAGGTTATGCTTATAGCAGGGGTGTCCAACTCTTCACAAGCAAGGCTTCAAGGGCCACAACTAAAATCTTTAAATGTGGTTGCGGGTCATATTTTCATAACTCGAGCAATCCACATCTGACTTCCCATATTGTTGATCTTTGCTGTTTGCTTGGCTGCTCTGAAACGGTGGTGGGATGGAACCCTGCATGATATCAGGCCATACCATGCATAACACAGTGAAACACATTGAGATGATTTTGAATTTGTGAATTTACTACAAAACAATTCCTTAACTTTAAACTTAACTTATTTTTACATTAAGGGAGTGTTGACTCCGACAGGGCATGAGCGCTAGGCACACAATGTTTTCACCCAACACCGCTTTTTGGGGCCATTCCCATGGGCTGCCTGTTGGACCACTCTGGCTTATAGTGAGTCAAAGAGCTGGAGATACTTCTAAGTATTGATGATGAAAAAGTCCACTTTTTTACGATACTCATTTAGAACAATGCCAATTTGTGAATTGATGAAATTGGGCCACAAATTACGACAGCTCTGTAACATGCAAGCCCAATGTGCCCAATTTTAGGCCAACAGAACCTGGCCAAGAGAATTGCATTGCACTCACTGTTTATAAATAAGGCTAATGATCTCCAACAACACTTTGAGTCTTGGAAATGTACATAAAGATGAAAGAGTTCCTCACTCGAGTTGGTGAACAAGTAAGTTTTCTCAGACACATTTCTATTCCTTCATTTTTTATACGACATTTAGACCTCCGCTAGAGCAGGGAAACACAAAACAGTGAGTAGAACTGAGTGAGGTTATAATATTTTGCAGTAAAAGACATGATAAACAACCAGTTTTTTTAATTGTTTACATGAATTTTCTCTTTAAACAGAAAAAAAAAAAAACACTAATGTGAAAGATATTCTTATTTGTATGAAACCTGTTCATAATGACCAATATAAAAATAAAAATTTGAAGCAAGTAGGGGGTATTTTGAAGGGGTATTTTGAAAGAATTTAATTAATTCATTACTTTCTTAATTCATATTTATTATTTATGAATGAATTTATTAATTGTGAATTTTACTCTGAATTATTTGATAATTTACTATTTATTCATAATTCAACTAATAAACACGTAAAACAGGAAGGAAACAGAAGGGCTT
The DNA here is from genome assembly GCA_964035755.1 of Teleogryllus oceanicus. NCBI lineage: Eukaryota > Metazoa > Arthropoda > Insecta > Orthoptera > Gryllidae > Teleogryllus > Teleogryllus oceanicus. Next base: position 14,566,048 of record CAXIVR010000002.1, read on the forward strand.
AAGAAAATATGCACAGATTGCATTCCTCCCTTAAAAGTCACATTCGTTCCAGTTTTTTACATTAAATAATGATTTGTTTGCAATGCAGTAATTTATTTCTCTTTAGGCAATTCAAACTCATTAAACAGATGGTTTACGATTATGGCAACAAAACAAGGATTTCACAGGTTAGTTACACAAGAGCTTTTAATAAAACAAGAAATGGGACTCGCAGGGGATCTCGTAGCTAACTGTTGTCCCAGTCTCGACTTGTAGCTCATAAGGGCATTTCAAGACATTGAATAACCTATTTCTAGTGTGTGGATGCAGCCTTGCCGGCCCTCATTTCTTGTTGCACATTTCTCATAACGCATCTCTCGGTGTAGTCTGTTGCGGGTTTAAATGAGACAAATCACCATGAAACTTCTGTCAATTTTTCCATACTTTCTCACAAAATGCTAACTTACAGGGATTTCACAAATTAAAATGAACTTAAGACAAACATCATAATGCTAACAAAAAACTTTTAAAAATATGTTAATTCAAACATTTTCTGTAAGGATTGCAGGTGCAAACATCCTGTATGGTAAGCCTGATGCTGACGAATAAAAAACTTTCTATTATGGTTCTTCAATTGTGAACGTATTTGCTTGTTATTCTAAAAATTAGTATTAATCAACAGTTGATATGGATATCTTTCTGAAAGATCAGACCCCATTTCTTATTCAAGACATCACACTTTTCATTTTGGATATTTTTCTGAGAAACCATGATTTAGATACAACTGAATGTATTTAAAAAATGAAAAATAGAAACTGAAAAAAATAAAAAATGGCCGTTAACTGGATCTTTTTGGAAAATTTCCCCAGGCGCGAGTACCATAAGTATCGCGGCGTGCCTCGGAGGAGCTCTCTATGATAGAAGCAGCGACAACGACTAGACTGAGTCTGAAGGCGATTGTAACTTGATAGCATAGGAGTTTATTTTAACTTGGTAGTTAAAAGTTAGCTTGAGAAGCGTATCTACGAAAGTGACGTAATTGAGAAGTGGAGTGCACGAACTTCTTCGCATTCACAATATTTGAGAGAGCAAGTGAAGTGACTGTTTGACTTCGAAATAATTTTAAATTCGTAAAATTTGTGCAGAAGGACACTAACTAAATCCAGCATCTCATATTGCATGCTGAGACCACACACGCACAAAGTGTGGTAGGAAGGTCAAGCATTTAAAGCATAACTTCAGCAACATTAATTATTCGAGGCTGGAAGCGTGAACAAACTTGTACGAGGCACGACAGAAGAGGAAGGACGACCCCAGGAAGAGAGAAGCGTAGGTGAGAAAGATTTGGACTGGAACGAGAATCGTATGAGTCCGGAGAACGGGAGAAGGGTGTGGAAATTGGAGGCGTGGCAGAGTCCAGAGTTCGAGGGGAGGAAACTGGTAACATCGTGGGACAGCGAGCGAAGACAGGTTGCAACTGAGAGCGGCAGAAAATCCCCAAGGTTACCTACAGGTGAGCGATGCGGAGCTGTTGAGGTAAGAGAACTGGTAACTTTTATGCGGCGATCAGTTGGGGAAAGAGAATAGCAGTAAATACACAACAATTCGTGTTAAAAGTGGGTGAAAAGTCCAGAATAGGTGGGAGAAGTATTCCGAATGATGTGAGTGGCAGTTTCAAGTTAATTTACTGCGCGTGTTATTGAATTCATTCAAAGAGTCCATACCTTGTACAATTTTACTTAAATAATTCATGATTTTCACATGTTGTACAGTTGATGTTATCTGGAAAAGTCATAGTTTATTGTATTGTGTTAAAATTAATTGTTTCTGTGATATGTCAGATTTAAGTAATGTATATGTTACGTTTTATTGTTTTTTGCTCTTTAAAGTTCACAGTGTTATAGTGAGTGCGAAGCCCAAGGCTAGCACCTGTGAACAGGATACCTTAAAACAAGTGTAAAATTCATTTTAAAAGCCGTGCTCAGAAAAACTAGAGTAGAAAGAGTAAAATAATGTGGTAGATGAAAATTCAGAAAGAGGAATGAGCAAATAATTGTGAATTGTTTTTTTTTTTTTCCTCCCTTGTTTTCTGTTTTTATTCAGTGACCAATTACTTAAAGTGCATTATCCTGTTATATAATTGTGTCCCTGTAATTTTTTCATTGAATATATGCTCATTTCATTCGTATTTTATCTGATTCATTGTGTCAAGGGTTCAGACCTTTCTCATACCCAAAGATCTGCTTCCTGAGAATTTTAAGCTCACTTCACGAGCATTCATACTATCACGCCCACACCACGTGTTGAAGGTAGTAGGTGGGTGTGTTAGAGTATACTACTGAAATAATATAGGAGATAATTTTATTTTATAGACATACGAGTCCACTACTTGAAAGAACTTATCTAAACAAAATAAGATTCCTCTCACAAGAGATTAGAAGTCTCTTTGACATTTTCACATAAATTTCTAACATAACAGGATGCACAGAATTATATAATATGGTTATAACAACAATGAAGAAAATCATTAGTTACGTTTAAAAAATTATCCTATTTTGATTTTTTTCTTTTCTTTTTTTCCCCTCTCTTTCTTTCTTTTTTTTACATTCCATTTCATATTAAAGGAAATCTCAGTACTTTCAAAGTCTGTTAACATTGCAGCTAATTTTATGCCTACCTACATTTTAAACTATTTAGATACTAGATACTACCAATAGATAGAATTTCACTGTCTATAAAATCTTGGATTCAATGAATTAAAAGAAAGTTTTGTTTAAGTTGAAAGCATTTAAGGTAACTGGAGCATTACTAATACAATTCAGTAACTAAGATTTAGCCTCTTGCATTTAGTAATTTTTGCCCCTGTGAGTTTGAGCATGTCAGAAAAGTCTAAAGAGGAAGAACATTAGGATAAATATTGTTGGTGGAAATATTATATATCATCATCATTATCAACTAACCAGAAATTAGGCTTTACAACCTGTTTCTGTTAGTTTATTGCAGTATTCTTGGCAATTAGTAGTCTCCCAAGTATTCCTGCTTTTGCCACTGCTTTTGCAGCCTTCTCTATTCCCAATGTCTCCCTCTTCCTACATTTCGTTTCATTAATTTTCAATTGATTACAATTTTGGCTTTCATTTATTCTTTGCCTTGTATTGTCATCACTTTTGATTTCTGGACTGGTATCTTCATGGAACCAGTCTTGGCCCACTTTCGTCATTTCAAAAATTGCTCTTTGTAAATCATCTTCAGAATCCAGTAGGATAGTTTGATTAACAACATATAAGACTGGCTATCTTTTTGCCTTTTCAGATTTGTATTTCCTGGTAAACTTTCCTTCTTCAATCTCTCACTGGTTAATACAAATGTTGAAGAAGATGGGTGGTAATTGACATGCTTGCCTTATGCCATTGCTGGTTGTTACTGCTACACACTTTCCTCCTTCTCCTCCTCCTCCTACCACAACTTCTCGAGTTCTTGTATAGCCTCTGGATTGCCTTAAGCAATTGGTTTGGGATTTTCTCCTTTTCAAGTATTTCCTGGAGTTTGTGCATGTTTACTTTGTCACGTGCCTTTTTATAACCAATAAATATTATAAAAGTTGGTAGATTCTTTTCTCTTCTTTTGCCTTTTAACAAGAAAAATGGGCATCTTCAGTGCTTCTTCCCTTTCCACATTACTCTGAAATGCTCATATGCTTGATTGAGTCTGATCCTCAGCATGTTTGCAAATACCTTAAATCATGTTGACAGCTTTGTGATGCCTCTATAATTGTTGCCGATCTTCCTTGTGAAATTAATTAAAACCAATAGAATGCCTTTTGCCATTCTATTAATTTTTTGCTATTACATTTTTCCATTCTATTGATATTTTCCATTCTATGTTAAATAATTTTAATTGCATAATAATAATAATAATAATAATAATAATTTAAAAGTAATTTTAAATATAAATATTAATTAATGTTTTCTTCGTAAATATATGAGACCTACCAGGACCGTTTCTAGTCGCCCGGAGCAATCTACGTCAGGAGCTGTGGTGTACCACCCAGCAGAAAGGTTGCGCCTAACAAGTACTTTACAGGTAATAGGCTTGAGCAGTACACATTCAGACAAAACTTCCTCTTCAGGGCTGAGTTTTACTCTAAAAAAAAAAAGAAGACTTAAAAATATACAATATCAAAGGAGAAAGGAATAGAAATTTTATAATTTAATATTTCATGTTAAAAAAGATATAGACCACTAAAAGGACCAAAAATGGGAAACAAGAAAAAATTGGATGAAAAAAAGAATCGAAATTGGAAAATTAAAAGAAAAGAAACATAACAAAATATAGTAGAAAGAGACGAATGTAACTTGAAAAAAAAGGAGAGAAAGTAGAATAAATTTAGAAAAAAAAGAAAGAAAGAAAAAAAACCCTCATATTATATAACAAAGAGAAGAAATAACTCCAAAAAGAATGAATGCAACCAATAGAAACTCAATTCACAGAATTTCAAAAAAAAATTATCACTTTTTCTTCAATTTATTTCAATTTATCTCACTTCAAGAAAAGGAGCAAAAGAGATAAAAATGCATATAAACATCAGAACATTTCAGGTGAAAACAACAACACACCAGCATGTTCCTCATAATAATGACAATAAAGAATTCCTTTTTCCACATTGGAGTCAGAAGCGTCAATTCCCATAGAAAGAGTATTTTGTAATTTTCCAATTTTGTCACAGCTATAAGCCACCACAACTTTGTGAACATTTCCAAACAAAGCACTGTTATAGACTCAGGAGGTCATTAGTGTCATTGGCAAATAGAGAGTGCCCTGCAATTCTGAAAGCATAAGCATAACGTTGTGCCCACTCACAGAGTCGAGTGTGATACAGGCTTGTTCTACCCCAATTCCATCAATTCACAAATTTGTTTTTCCTTGTTTGTATTTAAAAAAAAAAGGATTTTTCTTTGGCAATACGTAGAAATATCCTCAGTGCTTCAACTCAGGTTAAGAACATCCTTCTGAATGTTATAGAAAAAGAGAAATAGTCAAGAAAGTGCTGTGCAGAAATAAAGTGTTTCTCAGCAAAAGACATTGGTAACTAACATTGGTTCCTTGAATTCAAGAAAAGATATATGGTGTTGGTGTGTTTCTTCCACCTGAAGTGACTCACCTTGTATACACTATACTTGCCATAAATAAATTAACCTCTAAAAATATTTCTACTATACTTTGATTAATACCCAAAGTCCTTTCAAGGTGACTAGATGAAAACAGAAGGGAACATGGTCATCCAATCAGGAGCTTCAATACCAAATATTTAAGTTGTAAACAAAGCTCATGATTCAATGACAGAATCTCCCACCTCCTGTGAGCTCAGACCTTGAAAGGAATTCCTGTTTTAGTCCGAGTATGTAGATTGAGAACTTCAAAGAAATAGGTAAACTGTAATTAGGTTTTTCTAATGCCACATTTGAGGGTTGTATCTCCAAGATGGAATATGGCACGACTTTTAGCACCTTTCTCGGACCTGCCGTAAGATGTTGCATGATCGCAACTGTATCAAGCAGTGCTGCAGATGAAGCGACTCTAGCGGCATGATTGAGAAAGACGTGAAAAGCCGTGCCATATTCCATCTTGGAGATACCACCCTCAGATGATTTGTTAGAAAAACCCAAGTATATTCATACATGAAAAGTGGGAGAGGGAAAGTTCTCCCTCTTTGTGGGGTGAGGGTGGGCGGCAGTTTCACATTGAGGTCACACACTGAGGTAAGCTGTGCCCTCAGGAACATTTTTGAAGCTGTTAACCTATAGCTTAATTAAAAATACAGAAATACTTTATTCTTCCTGGACCAGTTTCATACCAACCTTAAAAGTTTCATAGCTTGTAGACCCACAGTTATTTCATCAATGACTGCATTTTGACCACTGTCATTTGTAGTCTGTGATGTTTCAAAACGATTTTTTACTGTTAAAGTACCCATATCAAAGTACAATGCATCAGTACTAGTAGAATTTGCTGGAATAACTATCACAGGTGCCTGAAGCAAAAAAACTCGGGTAAGGAACACAAAAGACACATAAAACAATATATGAAAATAGGAAAAGCATAGTTACAGAGAATTAGTAGTACAATAATAAAATAATAATAATAATTAATATTATTATAATAACAACAATAATCACCACCACCATCATCCATCATCATCATCATCATCATCATCATCATCATCACCAACAACACCACCACCACTACAAGTTGTGCCCATTGGCCTGTTCCATTTTCAAGTTTGTCCATTCCTTTACTGCTCTAGCCCCTACTTTTCCTTTAGAGTTGTAGAGATAGAGTTTTTTTTGCATTTGATCTTCTAGCATCCTCATCAAATAATTATGCCTATTCCCTCCTTGTGTGCCTATTATTTATGTTACATCATAGACCTTCAATTCATCTCTAATTTCAAGTTTTTATTATGGTGGAATATTGAATAACCTGCCAATGGTCTAAGAAATCTCATTTACTCTTATCTCATCTTTTCACATCAAATAGGTTTTCACTGCTGTTGCCAATGTTTTATAAAATTGCATCTGGGTACCTTTACTTGCCTCCTGCCTCAGAGGCTGCAAAGAATGTGGATTATTTTCTTATTCTCATGTATTAAAATAAGTCTGTACTTGCAAAGTCTCCTACGCTGTTCTCTTCTTCTCCCTCTTCTTGGGTGTTCACAGACCATAATTCTTTACAATACTTCAGCGACTCTTTTTCTGAGATGTTATTTAAGAGCAACATGTCATTTTCTTCAACTTTTAAATGTTTTAAAATCGTAAATTTTTCATTTTTGGCCACCACGTACTTTGTGTTCTATTCTATTCATGAATCTACCCCAATTTCTCTTTGTTTTTATTCACGTTTCTGTTTAAAAGTTTTTTCAATTTTTATTTTACTTATCTTTTGTTTAGTACTTCATTAGCAGATTTTATTAACTCTTTTTAAGTATTACCATTAATCATTTACTACATTTATGCTCATTACTGTACAATCCAAGTAATTCATTAAACTTCTACAATATAATTTCCATCAATTAAAGTTTTGTTGTAACGAATGGATTCTGAAATAGTGTTTTTTTTCTGTAGTTTGTTTGTTTTTCATACATTATTTTTATGCACTTGGTGGGAATAATTATATTTATCACTATTACCTGCACAATGACCTTGCTTCCCCCTCCCTAGAGCAAAAAACAGTTGAAGACCAAAGCTTGCTTATTAGCAAAAACATTAGCCTATTGCAGCAAGCACTGATGACAACATTCTAAACACAACTCCACTGTCCTATCAGAAAATATATTAACTGTTGAAACCGAGAACTCCTGGTCGTATTTTTCTAAACAATATCTAAAGAAACGGCCAAAGCAGATCCACATCCATCGCAAGAGATATCTCAAACTCCTGGGAAAATTAGAACTCAATTTATTGAGAAAGTTGCAAGGGCATGACTGATGTTCTAGAGATTGGTATTGCGTCATAAAATCTAGTGGCTGACGTCATAACTAATACCCCTACTCCACCTGCATTTCTCCAAGCCATCATTCAAAAAAAGTTTCACGATTAAAACTATGAACTGATAGGTCAGTAACATGCCAAAGATTCTGTAGATGTGTGTATTGGCTACAAGAGAAGCTAACTAATAATTTACTAAAACATAATCAATGACCGATTTTACGCCTGAGGACATTTATGTATTTCATTGTTTTGTGATTTTCTATTCATTGTTGATATCAAAGTTAATTTGTGTTTTTCTGTTTTTGTCCTGGATCTTCCCTTCATTACATCCCTTTTCTCTCCCCTCCCAGAAGCTGGTTCCTAATTCTTCCATTAAAATCTCCCACTATGTCAACGAAATAACTCTTAGTCAAAGACTTTAGACATTTCTTCAATTAAAAACATACCGTGATAGTATTAAAAGAATGCAGAAGGAGAGAACAGAAAAAATCCTTTTTCTGTTAATTCTCATTGAGATAAACACACTTATCCTCATGCCACTTCATGTGCACATACACACATACATAGCCACAAACATGCCCATGCCCACATGTGTGCACATCCACACAGTCACATATTTAAGACCTTCAGCTCACTGTGAATGGGAGTATCTTGGAGTGAACACTATGTACAATTAGAGAGAAAAGTATGCTATTTTATTCATTGTGCAAGCCAAAGAATTCAGGACAATGGAACAAGATGAAAGGCAACAGGATGGAATACCAATGCTTTAGATGAGGGAAGTATTGTAGTTTACATACTGCAGTTGTCTCCAGTTATAGCGAACCTTCAGTTATATAGAACTTAAACACACTGGTCCTATTTCACTTACATTCCAAATAACCACAAGAAGGTTATAGTGAACCTGAACAAGAAGGCTAGTGAACATAGGAAATAAGTCCAGGAAATTAATTTCCTCCTGGAAAAGAATATATCGCCTCAGTGAAATCAATTCCCAACACTAGGCAGCTTGAAAAAAATATTGCCAGCCAAAGGTCAGTCAAAGAACGAAGAAGTCTCTTCCAAGGTGAAGGTAGTGGACCTGGAATGAGCACCTTACTGATGACCTTATGCCACTCAGTTTCACTGCCAAAACAAAGGCTGTGCCCTGCATGGGCTACAACTAGTGGCATCGACGTGCGATTCCATTTCAATCTCTGTGTTACTTGATATTTCATGGGATAAAGCACGTTGAGTTCTACAAAGGCGACAGAAAACAAGTGACTGCCACAGCCTGATGATATCCGCCGGGCTGTGTGATAGTGATCAGTTTCAATAGCCGCTTGCGCCATGCCACTATCGAAAGCTCATATGTTATTAGGGGAGTAAAAGGGCTTTTGGAGAGTGGGATGTTATTTCAACAGTGCAAGAGACAGTGTAGTGTCACGATACTTAGACCAAGAGGACAATACAGAATCAAGTACGGAAAGAGCATGAACTCTGGAGAAGAATCAAGAGAAATTACTAATGAAAAAGTATGAAGCAAATAAATGAAATTAATTGATTTTTTAAGGACAAATAAAGATATTTAAATTGTAAACATATTTTGCTTATCTCTATATTAATAAAATAAATAGTTATGGAGAATTTTTTTTAAATTTTGACATCATTGGTTAAAGTGAATCTTGGATATAATGGACCAAAAATGTTAGTCCCCAGAAGTTTACTATAACTGGAGTTGACTACATAATGCTAGAAAAAACAAAAGCATATTGAAGCAACATTAATAATACTATGAGGATGATTTGTTGTTTGTAGGAAACATTGAACATATATTCATTAATTAGTGATTAAATTCATAATTGAAGCTCTAATCAATGAAGTAGGAGGACTAATTTATAATATTACTGTGAGACAATACGCTCTCATGGAAAATTTAAATTGAAGTCAGTACCATATGGTCTCACATGGCAGTAAATGTGTCAACTTATGTCATAATATCAACACAACTAAGCTATATTTTGAATACCTGTAGGTCAATATTCAAAGACACTCTTGTTGCCTTTGAATAAGCATCTTGAACATTTTGCAAAGCAGATTCAGCTGCTTCTTTAGCAGCTTCTTCTAGCATCCTTTGCATGGCTTGAAATGGGAGAATGAAGTTCTAAAACAGAAAAGGAATCTATTTTATAAATATCGTTCAAAGCATTAGACACCCATTAATGGGAATTGACCACCAAGCTACCAAGACAACTGAAAAATGCTCTGAACAAGTTCCTGAGGAATTAACCTCTTACATAGATTTACATGCCAATAATTTGTCCCCTTTTATACCCTGTATATACCAGAATATAAGACAACTCTGAATAAGAGATGATCTTCCAATTCTGAAGAAGCCTCCTGAGAATTTTTTTCACTTTTAACTCATTCTTACTATTCAAAGTAAAATTGCAAATTACCTTACTGACTAGAAAATTGTTTTGTTGAAAAGGTTACATCTTCCTGCCTTCCACTATTTACTTGCTTCCTCACTATCATCAGATTCCTGTTTTAATCCTGATTATCCTCTTCTTCACGTTATCTGCTTATTTCTTACTGGTCCCCCCCTTCGAGGTTATCTTCTGACTTTTTAAAACTTCATTTATTTGATATTCTGAGTAGTTAAATCACATGTATCCACTTCTCTCGATTTTTTAATAACCACTTAGCAACATTACAATACACAGTAGTACAACATTACAGTACACTAGCTCTACACAAGGTAATGCAAGTGATTGTTCGAAATTGTGCTACAGTACGGACTTATTTTCAGTCTTATAACAATGCTTCACACAGTCCAAAATGTATGCATGAGTCCATCTACAATTATATTTTTTTAGTTTCATTTGTGAGAGTTGGAGACAAATAAGTTGGAATAAAATCTTATCACTAAGAATAATGATATACGAATTCATTCATACCAGTATTGATCAAATTGCAGTAGTAACATCTGAGGAAATACCATATTGCTTACCATTATTCTTGTAACAAACCAATTGAGAAAGAAGATGCGAATGGCAGAGGTCTTCAATGTCACAGCAATATCAACAGCATCTGCATCCATCATTTCAGCATTAAACATTACTACTTGTATTGAGAGTGCTTCTTCTCCCATAACTGTTACAATCTGTACAGAAAAAATCAGACCTAAACAGTTTACATTAACACTATATTTCAGACATCATAAAAAATGTATATCAAGATTTACAAATATTTAAAAAAAACCCATAGTAGTCTTCCCCTTCATACCTGAGCTTGAAAATATTGAGATTGTTTATATCAAAATAAATCTAAGTCTAAGATATAAAAAAAAGATTAATTTCCAAAAATCTTCTTTTCATTGAAAAGTTTAGTATTAGATTTATCTAATTTATATTTCTATTTATAAAATTATTTACCTCATGATGTTTTGTTAAAGGATTAGGATCATACAGTGCAAAATTCCTCAGTTTTATAAGAACTTCTGTGTACGATTTCTTCACAAGAACATCAAAGGAGCTACCATCTAATGAAAATTGAGCATGCGATTGCTGACTATTCAACAATTCCACACGGAATGCAAAAACCTTCACAAGAAGTTTCAAGTCAATAGCTTCTGTTACACGACGATGTCTACCACCTGGAAAATAAAGTCAATTTGTTATGAATGATCCACCTTCATTAATTCTAAATGACCGTAACTGAGGGTTACTTTGCTCCTTGGGGCAAAAAAGGAATGCATTAAAAGTTTCTTTGGCTTGTATGTATAATCTGAGCAGCTGTATCACTATATAGGAATTTATTTTTGATGAAGGAAAGCACATTCTTAATATTGACAGACCAGTTTCTTCACATTGATCATCAGTGTCAGAATTCTGCCAGCTGAAAGCAAGGCTTGCCTTCAGAAGGAGAAACGTCGTCGTTAAAAATCAAATAAAAACTCTGGATAAATCATGCTCTATGAATAAATTGTGGTCATTTTAAAAATTCATTATCTGTGTCTCCACATCATTATCTGCCTCCCATCTGTCTGTATGTCTGTCTGTAAGTCTGCCTCCAGTATGTCTGTCTGCCTGCCTCCTCTCTGTATGTCTGTCAGACTGCCTCCTCTCTGTATGTCTGTCAGACTGCCCCCTCTCTGTATGTCTGTCAGACTGCCTCTCTCTGTATGTCTGTCAGCCTGCCTCCTCTCTGTATGTCTGTCAGACTGCCTCCTCTCTGTATGTCTGTCAGACTGCCTCCTCTCTGTATGTCTGTCAGACTGCCTCCTCTCTGTATGTCCGTCAGACTGCCTCCTATTTGTATGTTTATCAGTCAGCCTCCTGTCTGTCAGTACGCCTTGTGCCTCTAAAAATGGGTCCAAATTTTCTTACTATTCAATCAGAGAGAAAAAAAAGTGTACAAAATAGTACAGTTTTTATTAATTTTCGTAGAAATCACTGAAATTTGGAAAACTGCAAATTTTTGTTATTTTTGGGCAACTTCCTACAATTAAAATATTGAAGACGAGATATTTTTTCTTGAGTGAAATTTCTTGTTTAAAGATAGATTTTTATAAAAGATGATATACAATTTTTTGACAATCAGTAGTAGTTTTTGCGTAATTTTGCATGAAATATGGGCAATTTTAAACCATTATTCCTCAGAAAGAGCTCGAAAAAAAATTTCTTGAAATTTTTCCTTCATTAGATCATTAGACACTTAAAGATGTGGCACAGTGCCTACTTTCCACTGCAAAAGTACAATATTGATGAAAGAAATTTTTTCCTTAATGAAATGTGTTGTAAAAAATTAGATATTTAAATAAGATTACTTTTTTTTTAACAAGTAGTTTTGGCTTAAGTTTGAAGTAAAGGCATTTTTTTTCTCAGAAATGGCTCCAACAATTTTTAAAAATTTTTTTCCTCAGATAGAGCAAAAGATGGTTAAAAAAATACCACAGGTCACATTTTTGGTGAACTCTGTATTTTCGAAAATTGAAAACAAAAAGTTAACAATATAATATTACAATATTGATGATAAGAGTTTTGTTCCTTACTGAAATCTCTTCTTTAAAACTATATCTTGATATAATGTAAACAAAAATCTCTGATATTTTCAAATTGCAAAGGAAAATGTTCCCAGTTTTTTAGCATCAGGAAAGCAGAGTTTAATTGTGAGGCCAGTGGTGTAGGGGTAACGTGGCTGGCATGTAAACTCTGAGGATCTAAGTTTAAATTCCAGCATAGAGAACAAATTTTTAGGATGGAACATTTTTAGGTTCATGTAATATAATAAAATTGTTTAGCCATTGCAATTAATTTGAGAAAGTATGTGCTGTTGGAGCACTACTAGTTTAACATTTGAAGTAAATGTAGAGGAAATTGAAATACTTCCATACTTAAGTTTACCCCTTTTGTGATAAATTTCTATTTACTAGCAAGAAAGTGAAAGACAGTGAAATTATAATTGAAAAGCAAAACTTACGTCTCACAAGAGAAACAACAGAGCTTGGTCCTTCTTCACGAATAGCTGGGAGAGTTATCTTCCGAGAGGAAGCAGAAGTTGGAAGTACACTTTCCTCTTTTGTAGGTATCTTTGGGGGTTGGAGAGAACTCACATTTTCCATTATAGTGCGACCACATTCCCATAAAGCAAGAAGAGCTTCTTGGTGTAGAAGTACAGTCATGCTTGTTACATCAATTTCTACAAGTTGAACTACACTGCCATGAAGACTGTGAAACTCAGGTGATTTTTTACTAACCTGTGAAAAATTGTTTCTCTTAGCGTCAAAAATTAAAAATACAGGTTGGAAGCTCGTGAACATTATGCACTTCGTAATAGTTTTAAAAATGAAAATAGCTTAATTCTGGAATCTAAATTTGAATGACCTGCCTCTGAATTGTCTTACCCAAAAATCCAAGAAAAACATAATAAATCAAAAACATTGAGACAGGCATGACAGAGGAAACCAAATAAACATCGACTAACATTATATCATCAACCACCAAAAATGTCTAAAAGCCCGATACATTCTAGAGTGTATGTAATTTCTGTATATAATGTATTCTTGAAAAACAGAATCCTTGAGCCCAACTATGCTTCTAGAATTTAACTGAACACATTTAACTGAAGGAAAGGATTTACTCTCATCATAAACTTAGATAAGAGATTTGACAAAGTTGAATGAGGGGAGTTGTTCTAAACCTTGGAAGAAGCAGGAAAACAATATTAAGCCCAGAAAGTGGTCTGAAATAAAAACTAGGAAAAAGTGGTAGTTATTAGAAGAGATACAACAGAGCAAGAGGCAAACATTAAGATTGATTGATTGATTGATTGATTGACTGATTTGGTTTATGGGGGCACCTGAAGTGCCATGGTCATTGGTGCCCATGTCAATGTAAGTTAAAAACATATAACAAAAGAATGAGAAATAAATAAATAAAAAATTTAAAAACATAAAACACACTATTCAAAGGTCAAGTAACAATTAAGAGAGATGGTAATATTAAAAGTAATAAAACAATATTGCCCGTTTCTCTCAGATCATATTATATATTCCGCTTTCCTGCAGAAAGGAAGAGGTTGGCGTGCACAGACTCGTGGATTGCCAAGCATCTCCCGAAGAGAGTTGCCCAGACGATGTCAGCTACCAACCACGCTTGTGTTAACGTATGGGCTTGAAGGGCCCCCAATAGTTATCAAAAAATTATTTAATTCTAAAATTTTTGAAAAGTAAAATTAAAAAAAACAAACATACAAAAGTGATGTATTATTAAATTATAAGTAAAAAATTGGCATAATAGAGTGATGTGTCATGCATGATTGGATATTAATATAGAATGTTGCTGGCTGATGGGAGAATGTCACTCAGTGGTGAGAAGTTTAGTTTCTTTTTATCAAAACTTGTTTAAATTTGTTTTGTTTTCTTACATAACTTGTGTTTAAACTTGAGCTTGGGCAATGGGGGGGGAGGAGATTGGAGAAAGTAAGAAGAGGGGGTCCCCAAATTAACATAGGCCCAAGGGCCCCCAAAGCTGTTAAAACAGCCCTGCTACCAACAAAATTTCTTCATAGAAGGACCTGCCCCACGGAGAGATCCCATTCACATGAGTTGCAGATGGGTGAAAGTTCTCCTCGCAAGAGGAAACCATGGGAGAAGTGGCAATGACTGATGCAAAGATGAGTAAAGGTTACGTCCTCAAGCCTTGCAGCATGGCACGAGGAGCACCAGGGATTTACAGAATCTTTCACGGCCCTTCATTTAAAGGTGGTATTTTGCCACTCTATCTGCCATGCACTGAATATGGAGTGTTTCGGATAATCTTTGGAACCTGCTGAGGAGACAAAGTTAAACTGTACGAAACTGAAATCAGCATCATGGTAAGAGATATTAGAACACAAGTGTTGTAATAATCTATGGCCCGCATTAACAACAATGAAAAGTTTCATCATGAAAATGAAAAGTATTCACATAAATGTTCTCTAACCCTCGCTCCCTAATAACTACTATCAACAGCAGTCACTTTCCACAAGATGAATAGCCATATTGAAACAAAAATTCAAATGCATTAGTATTTTAACAAAGTGGATAATCCATTGCACAATATTTGATCTGTAACACATTATTACAATTTACTCCAATGGAAGCAAAGTGATTTTTTAATAAAGGAAAAAGTATTATTCAAATCAAATTTTCAACACGCTTAAAAGTAAAATATTTTTTAACAATTTCATTTGTAAGTATCAATATTAAAAATTTCACAATAAATACACCTACAGTTATACAGAATATTTTCAATTAATATTTTTAATGAATTTCTCACCTGAACGAATTTTAGAAGAAACATGTATTTATCTTCTCCTTCTGTCATAGGAGTGCTCAGCATTCCTATCTGTTGATCTACATCACAGAAATTAAGTTCCACAGAGCCAACATTAATGTTCATAGTGAGATCGAAAGTCCTTTGCACAAGTTTGAAAACAACACGAAGTACTTTAAAGTCAAGAAGAAGGTCACTTTCTTTGTCTTCTTCAGGAGATTTCTTGAACAAAGCCACATTTAAATCTGAAGAAAAGCAATATTAGTTAATCTACTTCAACTGACATTATTTACACACTTTGAAACTTTATAAGTTAATGTAGTACCTCAATTAGGCTCACTTGTTTTACTTTTCTTTCCCTTCACTTTTTCAAAACATTAACAAAAATGAAATAAAGCATCATATATGTTGGAAAGTTAAAATTTATTATATTTGATGAAGATATTTATATTTTTATATTTGATGAAGATAATAATAATAATACTTCAGAGCATAAAAAGTCATTTACAATTTACACTACAATTTAGAATCACGCTCATTGTATCACTGTTGATAACAAGTAAACAATTATACCTTTCATTATAAAATCCATCTGAAAATCAATTGCTTGAACAATATCTTCACATTTTTTCTCACTTTCTGCTTTTTGTTTTGATTGTTGTTGTCTTCGGTTTTGTAGACTTTTTTCTGACATCAGTCGATTTAAGTCTGAAGTCATACTCGAAGTTACGGACATGGTGTCCTAGAAAAACATAAATGATTGTATTGCTATAAAAATGTTCCAGTAGAAATTAAAACATACTATTATTACATTCATTAGAATAACAAAAAACAATCTTATTTGTTGCAAAACAATTTTGATCTCAAAATTATATAATCCTTTTTTTTATCCTTTCAAGGTGTTATTAACATTCCTTAATGATTCAAACAGGAAAAAAAAACAAAAGAAAAGTTAGAAAAGGAGAAATTTTGAACAAGAATTATTTGAAACTTAAATTAGAATGTGAATCAATCATGTATATTTTACAACCATCATCATACCAGCTTTTGTTGAGTTTCTACAGTTTTCTCTATTTCCACTCCAAATTCCGTAATGCTGAAGATCAATGACATCAAATGGAAAACACGATCATCTGAAATAATTGATTCACAATAATTATTCGTTCTTTTGCATTAGCAAATTCTCGGTTCAAAGAGCAATTTATTTAAGAACTATTTTATTTTGTTGTGTGTTACAGGAAAAACTTTGTAAATCCTCCCATATTTTATTGTGAGAATTCTGATTTGGTGTTGATGTACTTAAGCGAATAAATAAAAGAGGTCATCATCATCATCATCATCATCATCATCATCAACATAGTAACAAATATATTCCTCCAATGACAAGCATCAAGTTGCAGAATTAGCATCAAAATTGTTGAAAATGCTGGATAAAAGTATGGAATTAGGCCAGGTCCCATAGTAAAATTGTTATGATAGAAGTCGTGAGCTGTGGGGCCTGGAGGCTGAAATCCCACTTTGGGCATGGATGTCTGATTTATTGTAGTGACAGTGCTGCCTATCTAAACCCCCATGTAGCATCTTAAAAATATAATTACTTCCCAGTTGTCTCCCTGATCACAAGTGTGCGATTGGTGGTACGGCTTCCTGCATACTACTGGGAGTAAGTTTCATAATAAGCCTTTGAGCTGCAATGTGTGTCATCTGGTCACCTGCAAGCCTTCCTACCAGTAACAGAAACCATGGACTTTCAAGCCACTAGCAATAGAGACAGATCTTGGCTACTGTGGCTTTTCTAGCCAAAATTCTGTTATGAAAGCTACAGTAAAATATGCACTGGAGCTAACTGAGAGCATGATATGTCAGCTGAGAAAAGGTTAAGCTGTCATTAAAATGCTCAATGATGATAATAAATATGACTTTGGCTTTGATGTCATAAAACACTCTACAGTGCAATAAATCACACAAATATGCCTTCTATTCTAAATAGAAATCAAATGTGTTCGAACAAGATCCCTGAAGCTATTATTCATGTGCAAACCCCACCCCACATACATAGGTTCATACTCAAAAGGTGACAATCCTTCAATACATCATGCCACCTCAGGTATTATTGTTGAAAACAATGACCAAATTAATAACAAGAATTGCCAACAAATTATTTTACATTTTATAATTTGACAGTTTTGCATGTTGATGTATGTCCAGAGTCTGCAAACAAAATCAATAATAAGCAAGCATATGTGTGTAGGTATATGGCATGTGTGCAAGTGGTTTTGTGTGTGTAGTGACAATAAGTGAATCATTGCGTCAACATAGTTACAGATAGAGTGATTGATGTTTATATAATATATATATATATATATATATATATATATATATATATATATATATATATATATATATATATATATACATACACACATACATATATATACATATACATATACATATAGATAGATAGATAGATTAGATAGATAGATAGATAGATAGAGATACAGATATTGAGACAAACTCAGTTATACACCTCGCATCATGATAAAATACGACATCAAGAAAAAGAGAACGTCCTCCAACGTCAGAAGCGGGCAACCAAGCGAACACCGAACGGGTCAATGGGAAAATTATAAATAGCTGTTAAGGAACGCGAATTCTCCATTGGTCAAGACCTCAAAAACGACAGAGTGGCAAGCCAAACTCCGTTTCCACTGAAAAAAAAAGTGAAGAGGAATACCATTTTCTACAGGGGTGACTGCTAGAAAATCTGTCCCAACGCGAAAGGATCTGTTCCTGAGGAAGTTCTGGAGGTATAGGGGGAGCTTCCCCTTAAATCCCCAGGAGTGGAGGGTTCGCAGAATGCCGTACCTTCAAGTGGTGTCGTAGGTCTTTTCTATGTCGAATAATCTGGCCACAAGAACGATGCAGCGTTGGCTGTTGCCAACGCAATGAGGTGTCCACAACCACCAAGCTCAGGTTTCTTCTAGCCCGCTTTGGATTGACGTCAACAGATTTCTACACTCCAAATTCCAGACCAACCGCTGATTCACCATGCGTTCCAACACTTTACACACACAGCTTGTGAGAAAAATTGGTCAATAGCTTGGTAGCAATGATCGATCTTTCCCTCCTTTGGGGACTGGGATGATGATGGCTCTCTCACCAAAAAGCAGAGATTGCTCTTCCCAGACACGATTGTAAAGCCAGAGAAATTACATGGCAGTTTCAGGAAGATGTAGCATCATGTTATGGATTTCATCTGAACCTGGGGCAGTTCTTTTCGCATGCACCAAAGCAGAGCGCATTTGACATATAGAGAATGAGGTATGGTAATCCTCCTCGCATGGTCTGCTCGAAAAATCCAGAGCGCAATTTTCCATTCTTACTTGGAGGAGAAGAAAATCTGGAGCTTAGTTCGCCGAACTCGAAATGTTTTCATAATGGGCAGCAAGTTCCTCTTCACTTGTGTCTTAAGATGTAATCATCTCACCATTCTTAAGAAGACCTGGCACTGAATTTGGGAAGGCATATCCCTTGATTTGACGCACCTTCCTCTATACCAGACATGGTGGCATATGGCTATTGAAGGAGGATGCTCTCCACGATGAATTTCTGTTTTCTAGAATGGTTTTCCTCGCTTTCGCTCTAAACCTCTTGTAATCAATTAGGTTATCCACGATTGGATAGTGTTTCAGGTGCTCCAATGCCTTTTTACGGGCACTGACCGCCCTTGAGAGTCCGGGTACAACCACGGGACGTAGGGGTGTCGCAGTTTACCGGTCGATTTGGGAATTGCAATATCCACAGTTTGTAGTGCAGCTCTGTTAAAATGGAGTCCAACATGGGAACACCCCACTGGGGTGCCAAGGCTGACACGGAGATAGAGTGGGGGACATCACATCGCTGCCTGCCATGGATGACTGATACGGAGATAGAGTGGGGGGGATGTCACATCGCTACCCCCTCACCCTGGAGTTAGTAACAATTAGGTTTCCAGCGATTGATGAGTGATTAGCGCTCCACTGCTCCGGCCTAGAGTCCGAGGCCAAGTACAACAGGCGTAGTGTGCGTCTACAGGATGTTCAATGCAATATCACAGCTGAGACAGCACTGTTAATACAACAGACAGAGTACAAGGTGGGGTGGTGGGGAAATCAGATCTCTGCCACTAGACTGATTCTCGAGATAGAGTGGGGATGTCACACGTTCCCCTACACATGGGTTGGGCTAGTCGAGCGTGGGGAGTGAAATAGATGGGAAGAAATGAGACAGAATGGTATAAAAGAACGAGAATGAACGATGGGGAGAAGAAAGATCACTGGTGAAAGAGCCCTCCCTGCATTCCTCCATTACGACGTGGACCGACCCACCTCGATGGGTGTGTGGAAGTTATTGCCTAGCATACCAGTCATCCAATGTGCTTCCATTGGTCCTTGTGATATGTGCAAGTGCATGTAATGCATTAATGTACCTAGAATTGGTATCACCCACCCTCATTTCAATTGAACATTACAGTTATATAACAGGATAATCTATAATAATTTTTATTCAAAATCAACATATCATTATTCATATTTGTGATGTTCAAAGTACTAGACTTTTTTCGTTCTGTACAACTTAATCCATTAGGTGTATTTGGGCCTAGTAGACCCATTTCATTTTAAGAACTCAATGTTTCTCTAAGTTAAAGGTGTAAATTTATAAGATCTTGTGACATCTGTGTTGAATGATTTGACATTCAATAGCAAGGTTACCACCAGATAAACCAGAGGGCAATAAGTCATGCAGCCCTTCTTTCCTCTGGCATGTGATGCGTGGGATTGCCACACCATCCATTAGGCCGCAATCCTACTACTCACACTTGCATGATACTTTCTTAAGCTTATTCAAAAATGAACAAATTTTTGAAAAAAATGTCTTTTAAATAAGCATCACTGTTATTGGTAAATAATAAGACAGCAAATAATTATGACTCCTTGCATAGTAATTATTTAAGTGTTCTTGTTTCATATCAATATGTAAAATAAGTTGTCTTGAAAATATACAGAATATACTGGCATTAATTTCTCATCAAATACCCTCCTAACACTTCCTGAGGCAATTTAAAAATTAATTTCCTCCAATAGATCCATAAATTGTTCTAAAAACAAAAAAAATATTGCATGGGTCTACCAGACCCAGCAGACTAAACATGTTCTGAAAATGGCATGTTTAATGAAGGGTTAAAGTAAATTCTCAAAGTTTTAATATTCATTATTTAAAAAAGAATTTCACCAATGAACAATGTTTTGACTGCCTGCATGGAGTCTTAACTTTTATTATTTTCATTGTTATATTATTATTATTATTATTATTATTATATCATTATTAATTTTATTGTTATATTATTATTTCATTATTATATTATTGTTGTTATTATATTTTATTCTAATTTATTACCATTCTAAATTGGTGGTGTTCCCAATTTTTAACCCCTGCAAGGGAGTGGTCCACCCTGAGGACTTTGCTACTGAGTGAGGAACAACTAGTCGCGTTTTTTAAGTGTCAAGGTGTGATGGACTTTAACAGCACAAGCTGCCAACGTTCATCCTGTAGTGGCAAGAGTTGTGTGCGCGGTGCATAGCTAGAGTACATGTAGCATGTATGTGTGTGTATGTGTAGCATTCACGAATCTGGAATGTACGTGCATGTGAGGTGAGTAGTATCTCTTTAATAAAAAAACAAAACCTTGTGTACAGTGGCACACCAGGAAGAGGGCTCAAAGGGCACACTTCGTCAGAAGCCAATGACACAAATATCACAGTATTTAATAATTTTTGAAAAAATGAAAACATTTTAGTAATTTATGTTCCTTCAATTATGCTATTTGAGTTTAATGAAATGATTTCTTCTGTGAATTATTAATCGTAAGGTCAAAAATTACTAAGACATTATCATATTGGTTAAATACTACACCTATATCCCCTCCCATAGGATAATTCTGATTGGGCTACCATGTAAAGAAAAATTAATTCATTCATTAATCCTGTAAAATCACTTCCTGAAAGTTCTGTTTCAATATCCAGAGCAGGAATGTGTTCATACAATACCTACTAAATTTTTTCACCAAAATGTTCATCAGAATGATATTTTTGACACTCAGTAATGAATAATTACTTTAAGACTATTTATAATTTTAGAAGGGAAAAATTCCCACAAAAATTTTATCTTTAAACTAATTCACACCTTTGCTCAAACAAACCTTCAATATTTATGATAACAGCAGGAAGAACAGCTTCCATTTTGACCTTGGGCAAACGAGGGTCATCACACACAAGGCATTTCAGTAGTATTACTTCTATAGAGGTAGGTTCCAAGAAATGCATTGCACATCGTTGGGGAGTTGCAAGTGTTCCCTCCCAATCTTCCCCTTCCAAAACTATTAAAATCTGTAAAAAAAAAAAATTTTCTTGAGGAAATCAGTGTAAACAAAAATGATATAAACTTCTGAAGAGGTACATTGTTAGCAATTTCATATGATATCAATTCCTTTTGCAGTGAATATTAAGGGAAGATACATATGGCATTCAATGTTTTATCATGATTCTTTTAAAAGCTGCTAAAAAGTCAAATTTGATGAACTGTTAAATTTTAGCTATTTGTTTCACCCTTTGCAGTACCATTGTACAGTTCAACTATTAGAGATTTGCAACTGTGGAAAACAATATTTCCTTAATCAAACTGAGTTTACTTGTACAATCATTTTCAATCTATTAAATGGAACTTATGCCAATATTTAATATTCTGTAGGTAAATTGCAGTACCTTCACTATTCTATATATTGTGGAACAGAACTTTACACAACTATCATAAATGGATGAAAGTTTATGTCATGTACCATTAGTTTTTGCCAGCCATCCCATAAGAAACAATAGATTGAGATCATTTCACTGCATTTACATTTCATTTTTTGTTAAAAAACCATCCAAATTACTCACCTGAATATCTGTAAGGCGTAACATGAATTTATCATAACTCTTTGAGACCATGAATTCCACAATCTCATCATCAGAAAGTCCTTTGTCATATAAATTTTTCACACTAGTAATGGAGCTACGATCCTGATTCATAGAGACCATACTAAAATGACCCAAGTTCACCACCAATAAGTTTTGTTCTTTGCTAAGAAAAAAAATAGATTCAACATTATGTAAAGCAAACAATGACAATAAAAATGAAAATGTATATGCCAAATATAATATAATCATACTGCATACTGCATGGTACATTGCAATTGAATAATTACATAATATGAAGGCCATTAAATTTCAGAAGATGGTAGAAGTCTCTGAACAAACCATCATGATAACCTACTTACTCTTTCTCATAAAGTCCAGAGTGTGGTACAACAATATAGGAAGACTTGAGATCAATATTAATATCCAGAATAGTATGTTTCTCAATTGCATATTGCATGCCAACTGCAGACATCTCTTTAAAGTCAGGAAGCTTTGATTCAGCAACAGCCTGCAGCCTATAAAGAAAATATTTCCATTCACAAAAACAGGTGATTTATTTACAAAAGATATTATCAAAATAAATTTAATGCACTTCCCAAGAATTCTAAAAATTGGTAATAATTTATTATTAATCTTTTTGTGTACACTAGGACACTACTACTCTGGCCACCACTTCTACACTTCCACTATGCCCATTCCCTCAGCTCAGCCTCTTCCTTCCTCTCTCCTTCCTTCCTCCTTCCCTTCCTTCACTCCTCCCTCTCCTCCCACTTCTTCCTCTCCTCCCACTTCTTCCTCCTCTTCCTCCTCTCCCACTTCTTCCTCTCCTCCCACTCCTTCTCCTCTCCTCCCACTTCTTCCCACTTCTTCCTCTTCTCCCTCTCCCTCCTCCCTTCCCTTCCTCTCCTCCCACTCCTCCTTCCTCTCCTCCCTTTCCTTTCACTCATTCTGCTAACTGGAGCCTTGGTACTCCCAGTTAATTAGGCCAACAAATTTATTTACAACAGTTGAACCGCAAATCGCTGTGAGAATCACCATTGCTCATTGGAGGTTGGTTGTACACTTCAAGCTTCTACTGGCTTCCACATCACTAGTATATCTGGCCAGAGATGCCAAAACAGATTAGGTGCACTGGATGTCTCAATTGTGGTTTTTGTGCATGCGTGCCATACATAGAAATCCTGCTTTAAAGAGCTACCTACCTACTAGCTTGGCATATGTTCCAGATATTGACTTGAAAACACAAATAGGTGTTTCAATCATAAAGACAAACAAATAAAAAATAAATAATAAGATGTTTCAGTTGTAAATAAAACTTCAGTCCTAAATACAACCAAAGTTACGTATTTTAGTATTAGTCCGTTGACACTGGTAAAACACAGTATTTAAGCCTTAATGTAAACTGCATATGTAGCTACTGCTATGTATGTATATAAAATGATCCTGTCTTTATTAATACACATCATATTAAACCCTTTCATATAGATAAAATATTTGTATTAGAAACTTAATGTTATGAATGATGTTGACTTTTATGAGTGGTAATAAAGAATAATTCTATTTTGTTTTTGAAAATTGAGTTCAGAAAAATACACTTTTATAAAGTTATGTCATAGATGTACCATTGACAAAGAATGAGTTCAACCTTAAATAAGAATACAAACTTGTAATTATACTGTGGTTATTTCAATAGTACTTGATGAAAAAAAAGTGTAACTAAATCTTTAAATACATTGCAATTACCTAAATATTGTGATTTGATATGCCATTACATTTAGCTTGATGAAAGATTCAACTCAAAAGTACTTCAAATGCTGTTAAACAAAACTATTTCATCTAAAATGTCTATGAAAGTAATGAATGCAAGGATGCCTTTCATGTTATTAGCCACTTTTGTTTATGCGGCAGGAATAATTTTCTTCAAAATATATTTTTGGGTTCTAGAAAATTTGCTTTGAAGGGCGTGTTTTTCCACTTCTTTATTTCTTGCAATTGTTTCTTGCAGCAAGATCTTCTGTGTTTGAAAATTATTTTAGAAAAGTATTCTCCGCTGTTTTCAGATAACTCATGGCTATCGCAATGATTATTGTAGCGTGATGTGCGTATGTCTTCTTCACATTTACTGTTGTGATACGACATTTGTACATTTTCTGGTTCGTAATCAGACATGTCATCCTCAATCTGATCTTCCAAATGTGATTCAATCCCAAACTTTGTATCTAGATGCATGCTACTTGTGCTGAGAACTTTCTATTGTAAAAACGAAAAATTTTACATTACTTACATAACTACACATGCAGCGTACAGAGTACAATCTGCATTATGCATCATCATCTGGATGCTCAAGAAAAGGAAAAGAGTTCTCATACAGCTTACCCCCTAAAAAGAAAAATACGTACCAACTCACAATCAGCAGAGCAACAACTGGCGTTAAGGTATTAGGTGGCAGCATTTCCGGCTTATCAGAATTTTAGGAAAGATAAGCTCAGAAATATAGCATGGCACACTCTGTATGCTGCGCACCCACTTAAGGGTTAAAAAAAAAGTTGCATTTACTTGTTGCAAATGAGAGCTTCATTAGTGCATATTTTTGGCACCACCTCTTCTCATGCCCTTTTTTCCCCCTCTGTGCAACAAATATTGACTTGGTTGTTGTATACAGCATAATAGGAAAGCTACCAATTTCACATTTCTATCTACAGAATTTTTGGCTCTGTGTTGCTGTGTCAGCCAGTGAGTTGGCAAGTAGGCAAGTGGGCAAATCTGCAATCCAGCCAATCTGTGCTCACTTTTAAATATGTAGATAAAATAAAAACCAATACCAAAACACTTACTGAGCAACTGTTTGAGACTGAGGGGCTGCAAAGACATCTGCCAGTTTGAGAGCACTCATAGCATCATACACTATTTCCAAAGGACGAGATGAAACTTGAACACGTTGATCACACTTCCCATCCAGAGGATTTGTTTCAAACAGCACATCCAATAACTTTATGCCAGGATCCAATGTTTGGAAAGACACCATGTGAGGAATTACATTTCCTTGCTTTAGGCCCCACACACCAATAGACCCAACTGTTGTTACTACTCTGAAAACAAAATCAATATTAGAAATGTTGAGTCAAACTATATTTCTTCTCAAACAGTGAATGCTAGTTCATACAGTGTGTACACAATGAGAACAGAGTGGATTATCATACATACATAAACTATTTTTTTGTTTTTAATTTTACTCTTTCAGCTCACTCATCTTATGCAAATCTACATGCACTGTGCATGTAGGCAAATGTATTGACAATCTCAAGAATGCTTACATAAATGAAAAACCTGAAACTAAATGTATCAGATGCATTATATCAAATTAAATTGAAAAAAAGTACTGGATTCTTGTTTTCTCATTACATGTTTCTGAAAATTGATGATCTGAGGTATGACAAAATTAAAGAATAAAACCAAATGTAAGCATACATTAGACTAGGTCTGCCCAACTGACCCCGGAAGAGCAAGAGTGCTCACAATGACCCATGGCTTGGCTCAAAGCTGAGAGGGAAGTTACTGTAGGGAGAGGGCACTTGTGAAAGGAAGAAAAAAGGGGAATGCAGTCAAGTGACCTGCAGAGCATTTGGCGCATAGTCTGCGCAACACAGTCCAGATGAGAAGTTCTCAGTGAGAGGAACGTGCGAATTGGGCTTAACAAACTCATTGGTATTTCATAGACAATTATTGAATTATACAAACTTCATCACCATCATCTAAATTATTTTTAACGTAGTAATTATGCTTCATAATTTTTTAATTACTTTCTACCTTGCAATTATTGTAAGACTTTTACCTTGACCACAGCAAAAGGATATGCAAGAAGTTCAATATTCACTCTCCATAGTCTTACAATCACTAAACCTATTACATTATTTTTGGACTCCCCTTGCACCAACTTGTGTGTTTGTGCACACTGTCCTTAACGGCCAGCACTGGCCAGAAAGAGAAACGATTTGCATAGCTTCTGTACAATACATTAGGAGCCAATGGTTGTATTCATTCAACTACACTGTGGTCCCCTCCCGAAGCCATTTCCCCTCCCTGGAATGATGTACATTCCCTGATATAATACAGCTTGCAGGTAAATTTCTGGGCTCTTGAGAAGTGAGACGCTTGTAGCCGCTCACCAAGCCACTGAGTTGAGCAGGTCTGCAATAGACATTGCAAGCTTTTACGTACATTATCCTATGTGGGATAACTATAAAAAAGGAGTCTTGAAGATGACAAGAAATAATAAAGATTTCAAATCTTTTATTTAATGTAACAGGTGAATACAGTAAAACGTATCTTAAGCAATGGCTTTCAGCAAAGACGGGCCATTAATATAATATAGGGTCACTAAATGAAGATTAAGAGAACATGGAAAGGGCACATTAGCTCAAATTTTGATATTTGCAATGAAGTGAAGTACAGATATGTTCTCACTTTGTATTCATAAATAATCTACAAAATACAGAAAGCTATTTTGCACCTGTGTACTTCTGAAGAATGTGTACAAAATCATGCAATTCCCCATTTTCAGACCACTGTTTGTTTATTTCTTCCCATTTGTACATTTGATTCCCAACATACATACTGACAACCCACATACTGAAGGAACTACAGAGCATGTACGAAAATCATTTATTTGCAGGCAGCAGAAAGGCCATTTCACCTTTGTCATTGCACTACAATTACTTATAAAGTAAAGACAACTATTTGTAGTTATCTGGAACAGAAATTAATTCCATGCAATATAGACCACTCTATATTGTGTTGAAAGTTATTTGACAATGCATTCCAAAGCACAATGAATCCACAGAAAACTCTTCCATTTTTCTGCTTCTAGTGTTGTAGTTCAAAATTCCAGTCACAGGAAGTTGTAATGATCTAATGCAATTGATCTGTGAAATGAGTCTGGCTACAAGTCACAGGGTCAGGTGATCATTTCAAAGCCTGCAAGTCTGTCAGTGTCTAGTGTATGGTCAAATATGTGTCTCATTGGGACATACCTATTTCTTATATTAAAATATAAATTAAAATTTTCTCCTTGTATGTATCAAAGGACAGTAAAAAAAGAAGTGTTACTAGTCCTACTAACAGTCAACTTTGATTTTTCGAAAATTGCAAAAATTTAATATTGTAAAAGAACAATATTTATGATAGAGATTTTCGTCTCAAAACCTTGTTTTAAAAAATCAGATTTTAAAATAAAGATCTCTTACAATTATTTGAAATAACAAGTAGTTTTCATGTAATTTCTGCTTCAAATTAATGCTTCTTTTTTTGTTTTTTAAGCCACTTCAAACTTTTTCTTAAAATTTCTTTCATAGGTAGAACAAGAGACATTCAAAAGAATGGCCTATGTCTAATTTTAAAAAATTGCAAAAGTTAGAAATAATGTGAGAAAATACGTGTTGTAGCAACACGCATTTTACTATAATACTGATATTAAAGATACCATTTGATCAAATAATACCTAAACTCCAAGGTTTTATTCAAGTTTCAACATACTTCTTTTGGCTGTTGGAAAAGAAATCATAAACTAGCAATAGAAAAATTTATGAGTTGTTTGCTTTTACTCACTTTATTGCATTAGCAGACGGGCGTTGTTCAAAATGTACAATCACACTGTTGAGTTCTCCATACATAACACGAGGTGTATCATAAGTATCATCCAAAACTTCAACTGACAGACCTGCTAATTCAAAGTCAATAGCATTTTCTACAAAAGTAATGGGATACTGAGTAGGAGTTGAAGATTCTTGATAATCAATTGCCTTGTATAATTTTTGCTTCTCTTCAGGAGTCATAGCACTTTCAAATTTTTTCACTGCAATACAAGCAAAAAACTGAAATCAAAGTTTTAAAAAAATGTACACCTACATCATAATGATATTGTAATTATTACAGATTAAATACTAAATGATAAATTATTATAGATTATGATAGATGAATGTTTTAACCAATGCTTAGATTCTTCTTTGTTTAAATCTCCAAATATTGTGGTAGTAATTTATTGTATTAGTTATTATTGTAGTCAATTAAACTATCAAACAAAGTTGTATGAAAGAAAGAATTTACATTTTTCAAAATCAGTTTTAAAAAAAGATTACGATGTGAGCAGCTGTAACAGTTTTAAGTTGTTCTTCACAACAAATCCTCTCATGAAATATAACAAAAGAAAATATAACATGATGATAGTAGTAAGAAACCTGATTTATAAAAGTTATTTTCTCCTAGACACACAAAGTATTAACAATATTTAATGCCTAATTAATGATAAGAAAGCTACATTTGTATGTTATGACGGTTCTTAATAAACAATTCAAAAACAAATGGTAAATTATTAACTATTTTGAATATATCTGAATACTTTCACAGAATAGTGTGTTGTATAAGATGAATAAATAAAAATAAATGTTGAATAATGTGATATTCATATATTTCAACATACTTATAGCAGCAGGTGACATCGAGTCTTCTTCTTTTGGAGTGCTGCTACTGAACCAGCCTGAAAACCATCCCTTGCTTTCTGCAGGTTTTGCCAGAGCTTGACGTTCCACCTTTAATAAATAACAATCAATTATTATTATTATTATTATTATTATTATTATTATTCATTATCATCATCATCATCATCATCGACATCAACAACATCAACATCATCATCATCATCAATCATTATCATCATCATCATATACATCTCATCCACCATCATCATCATCATTATATGATGATGATGATGATGATGATTATGATGATGATGATGATGATGATGATGATTGAATGTGTCTGTTTAGTTATCAACCCAAAGGCCAGTTGGTTCTAAATATGCCACAAGAAGTATCACTAATAAGGCACACTATGCAATTTGCAGGAATGAGGTTGTTTGACACTGTTTTCCATCAATTGACCCCACAAGTTACACCTTTCACAACATGAACACCATTACTCAGGTTCGCGTGTACATCAGCAGATGGCACATTGCACCAATCAAAATTTTTGCAGATCCTAAAAATTCGGAATTTGTCCACGTCTTACGCATGGAAACCTACCATTTGGGAACTGTTTGATAACCTTAAGATAAGACTTAGAGATAACCTAAGATAAGATTAACTAGATAGAATAATTGTTGTTGTTTTTTTTGGCCACAAAAAAAATCTACTTTTTTAACTACAAATATGAATGAAAGACTTCATAACTGTACCACCAAAACTGTAAAACTTTATTATTTTAATCATTTTATGGGCCTTGCTGAACAGAAAATCTTTAATTTTCACCATTTAAAAAGATACTTAGCTTCCATTTTATTGCAAATTGAATCCTATTAATTCTTCAGTCATCTCATGAAACATTATCTTTAGCAAAAATTTAACAAGATTGAAAATCACAATTTTGAAGATTTGGGGACTGAAGTTCACAATAATATTGAAGTTCACGGATTTCAATTTTTTTTTATTATTTAAAATCTCACTTTTCTCTATTCAAGGTTAAACATTTTTTTAAAGGTGTATATCACATTAAAAAAAAAAGGGGGATTTGCTATTTTCGAAAATTTCAGAGGTTGTAATGAAAATACGATAAAATAAATATAGCCGTCTCTTGGCTGTCCAGGACAAGCCGTGTCGATCTGCTTGTAGCTGACGTTTTGGCCAACCTATTGTGTCCTTCCTCAGAGCGTACTGCAGCAGTACGCTCTGAGGAAGGCCACAATATGTTGGCCGAAACTTCAGCCACGAGCAGATCAACGCGGCTTTCCTGGACAGCCAAGAGACATACTCCGGCTGCAGAAGCCTACGTAATCAAATAAATATAGCCATTTACAGTTAAGTTCATGATATGAATCAGGTGCCCATTCGTCTGTTACACTAGGTGCCCATTCGTCTGTAAGTTGTTTAATAAAGTGGAGTGTTCGCTTAAGCCATTTTTCTCCTAATTTTATAACATGGTATAAGAATTTAAATCTAATTGATAATAAATGCTGATATGTCAAAATTCCAACGCAATTGTGTCTTCTGTATTTTTTCTCAAGTAATCTTAGCTACAGCCAAGCCTTATTTCACCCTTTGAGAGGAGAAAAAAACAACACAAAATGTCTTTACAGGATGACATTTTCTTAGGACTGTCAAAATAAGCACTTGCAAAGAAATTTGCTAACTTTTCACCCTCTTAAAACTATATCTTACCTCCATTTCCACACTCTGTCGAATAAGTACAATGTTGAAAACATCAAGTTTTTTCTCACATTCTGCAATATCCTGTGTAACTTGTAGGGGTATTTTACGTGATTGGAGTTTTGTACGATATGCTTGTGCGTATCGACGACACAAATTACGATGGGCAAGCATGTGCTTCCAATTCCAGTTATCTCTGCGACGCCGTATTTCACTCTCAAGAACACATTTATAAGCAAACTTCCACCTGTAAATAAGAATAAAAAAATAGGAAGCAAAATTTCATTAGGAAACATAATATGACCATAAATTCAAAGAACTGCCTTTCTTTTTCCTTCTCTTTAAAGAGAACCAACAAACAGAAACATGTTGACAGAGAAAAATTCAAGACAATTTCACATAGAAAAAGATTACATTTCACATGAATATTTTTAATAATTAAAAAATGTCGTTTAAAGCAAACAAATAAAGCATTACAAAAACAAATATAGTACTAAATTCACAAATAACCCTCCTCTATAGTCCTACTTGATTTTTTATGTAAAAACATGAGTTTTGAGTTTACAAAAAATTTTATAAGACATCATATGAATTACATGCAATATTTACATAAATGCAATAATGTGAAGAAATCACTGCTAATGGAAATATTGACCACATGAGAGGCTGGTCAAAACATTACATTTCCGTAATTTTTGAAGAAAACAAAGGAATACAGCAGAATGGCATTAAAGACACCTTATAGAGTACATATGGCACTCTCCCTATCAACATTTTAAAGAATAAATTTGAAACCATATCAGAAAATCTGTTTATTTATTTTTTAATGTTGCACATATTCGACTAAATATTGCACAAAAGCTATTAAAATTTCCCAAAAATGTCCATGGTGTTAATGAAAGAACTAACTACAGAGAAAAAATTTTATCTTTAATTTTGTAACAGTAGGAGTAAGCCAAAAAAGTTTTAATTTTTCAAAAATTCAGATTTAACAGTGAAAAACACACAAAAAATTTGGTGCCTTTTTAAAAAATTTTGAGAATGCCCTGGGACTTCATTTAAACTACCCTCAAATTTTAAAGAATGTTTTTCAAAATCTCAAAGCTTCAATTCCAGCCAGATCAACCACAGAATACCCATTTTGGAAAGAATCCTATGAATGGTTCAGGCTCTAGTGATGTTCATGGATGGAGAGATGGACGTTCGGACAGTTTGAAAAACACTTTCTCGGAATCAGGGGCTCCAAAACATGTATTTCCATTGAAATCTCGAAATCAATTTTCCATAGCATTACTTAACTTTCTCTATAATACGTAGTATATTACTCCGTATATACGTACACATACTAGAAAGTAAGAAAGAGTTTCACAGCACATACTTTCTTGCCCTTAGTAATGCTGATGTAATACTATTCATACTGCAATTTATTATCGAATTAACACATTTCAGTCATTTTTTGTACAACTCAAATTTTTGGAAAATTGTACATGACCTTATTTCAAAATCTATCTGTAAGGAACAGATTTCATTAAGGGAAAAATATCTAACTTTAATGTTTTAGTTGTAGGAAGACCCTGAAAAATTGTGAACTATTGCAATTTTCGAAAAATCAGGGTTTTAACAAACAGGAGACCTACACCATTCTCTTAAACATCCTTCACACTATCCAATAACAAAATTTAATCAAAAAAGTTGGAGGCAATTTTTAAAAATTTTGAAAATGTCCCAGGGATTTCATATAAAGTACCCCCAAAATTAAAATTTAGGTTTCAAATTCAAGGGGCTGTGACATCAGTAAGATCAATTGGGTAAAATCAATTTTGCAGAAAATCAGCTGAACAATTTAACCACTAGTGTTGTTCACATTTGGACATACGTTTTGCCGTCATTTGATTTTCAGTATCGATGACCCACAAAATATGGATTCTGGCTGCACCACATGTTAGGATTTTTTCTAAATTTAGCAACTGGATTTATCCACATTTTCATTGTCAGGGCCCAGTAATAGAGATTTTGTGCCAAAATTTCGCGCAGCATTACATAACTTTCTACTGCATAAGCATAAGTGAGAAAGTAAAATGCATTCATTAGAAAGAATATTGAGAAAAAAGCAATAAACACTTAGAACTGAGAAAAGTGATTTGCAATGTAATCAAATATGAAAACTTCATTTTTTTTTTTTTTTTTTAATTAAGGAAAATAATAAAAAGCATTAAACAATTATCAACAAAATATATCTTGCTGTTGATTTCATTACTTGACTCCTCCCTAATAAAGACTGAGAAAATGAACTCAATTATATTCTCTCTTGAATTTTCTTTGGAAAAAATAACCTTTCCTTGACTGACTAAATTCTTTACAATTATGAATAGAGACCATGTAAAATAGCATATATTGGCCAAATATTAAAAATCCTGCAAATTAATGACAGATTAGAAACTCATTAAACAACTACTACCAAGATTAATTTTTATTTATCCTGTACCCTAGAAAATAGAACTCCATCCTAATTGCTTTGAACATTTTACAATTATGGAGTAAAGTTCTATGGCCTAAAAATTAGGAAAAACATAACTGATACATTCATAAAAATAACCAATAAGGAACACACAAATTCAACCAAAGATCAAATCTACAGAATTCTTGTAACATTTTCGAGAGCTGCTAAGTTTCAATTTTTTTTTTTGGCATTAAATGTATTCAGTGGCCCATGAAACTCTAAAGAAACATAATTGTTAACTTGTCAAAAGACATAAGGATAAGATCATTAAAATGAGATATCTAATACTAATTGTAAAGTCATCAAACAAGCATCCCAATTTTATTTCTTCATAACACACAACAGAATAGGAGTGTTTTAGCCTAAGTTAACCAAGCAAGACATTGTAACTGAGAAATAATTTTTGAAATCTATGAGCAATTTTTGGTGGGTTTCATGCTTGAAAAATCTGCTACTGTCAATTTTCAATTTACCAAGAAAGGAGTAAAAGAAAGGCATTGGTCAAATGATTTAGTCATGTTAAGAAAATGTTTTCACCAATCTTATCTGTAAATGATATCATGAATTCAATTACATCCTTAACATTCCATAAGACAAAAAACTTCAAACATTATTTTTTGTTTTTGAACTATACAAACCAACAACAGTGGTTGCTTTGTATTGTTGTTGCTTTAAATTAAATAATTAAATTTCCAAAACTTGGACGAACATGTTTCAAACATTTTGTCCTATTTGGGTTGGAGGATATTTTTTATAAAATCTTGAAATAGTATATTATAAAAATTTTAGAAAAATATATTTAATTGCAATACTAGAGTTATGAATTGCATCCTGAGTGATGATAGGTGTGACATGGTCAATATTTAGAACAAATGAGCTAAAAAACCCTTTTTTGTGACTTTTAATCTTGGTTTTCCACACTGAAATTTTCAGCACTAAAATCAGGACTGAAACCTTTTAGCACAATCATAGAATAAAAAATATTTTATGTAAAAACAGCTCACCTAATATAAAAAAATTACTTTAAAGTATAAATATTTAATTTTTTTAAAATTTTAAATAATACTAAAACTTTTAAAAATATTTTATGTAAACACTTAACATGTTTTACAAGCATAGCCCACTAATTTAGTATCTAGTGCCACATACACATTTGTGTGTCCCCAAAA
Organism: Teleogryllus oceanicus; assembly: GCA_964035755.1. Lineage (NCBI taxonomy): Eukaryota > Metazoa > Arthropoda > Insecta > Orthoptera > Gryllidae > Teleogryllus > Teleogryllus oceanicus. The sequence continues at coordinate 14,600,172 of CAXIVR010000002.1, forward strand.
GCATTTTATTTTCATCAAAATATCAAGAAGCACTTTTATGTATATAAGTAATAAATGTAAACAAGTAATAGAATATTAAAATGTTTAAAAATAATTCTGGGCTTCATAAATAGGATAGGTGTAATGTGTAGAGTACTTTTAAAGTCTACTGAGAAATTTGGAAAGGTTATTCATAACAGGAAGGAATTCAAAATTGTTCCTGAAATATGTGTCAGAATGAATCCAACATTTCCACATTGTGTGTGTTTGCAATCACACTGATGAGAACAATTCCCTAATCTCCTCTAAATATCTAGTGCACATGAGCCACATTCTTATCTGGTAGATTTGAAACATGTGCTTGTTGGCTGCAAAGCTGTTTTGTGTTTAGGTTAATTTAACAATTTTCAAAAGGGTGCAATACACTATAAAGAGACAAGTAACCCCACGCAACAAGTTGCACTCTGGATATTTTCAATACCCTTTTAGAGCATGGGAGATTTCTTTGCTTCTGATTTGTAAAAAATAACTGAAATATATCACAACTAATTTTTATTGGCAAATTTTTTTCTTGTACTGTGAGGAATTGCCTCTGATTATTCAAATGAATGCAACTGCACAATAATACAGTGGGCCAACTTTCAGGATTAAGTGTCAATCATGTCACCTGCAGGAATGAGGAATCAACATATGATTTGGAATAGTTGTTCATAGGATAAATTTAGAATCCTTCCCGGCATGAATCACTTTTCTGAATTTTTCAGTCCAGTTTCAATTTACTGTGAATAATACAAAATAGTTTACATTGCAAATCTTCTCAAAGGTATTGAATATACTATTTTTGCACTGCTGGCCATGAAAAAACTTACCATTCCTTTGAATGTCCAAGATGAGGAACATTGGGACGATACTTCCGGAAACCAGCAGCTCGTGCCATTGCTCCAATAGACTCCACAAGTATAATAAGATTTCGAAACTGACTCTTGCTCAAACCTGCATAAAAAGTTACTTATAATTTAAAGTTTCCAGAAGCAAGAAAATTTGAAACTACTTAATATCTTTAAATTCCTCATGTTCATGAGCTTCAAAAATAAACTATAGACTATGATCATTAAAATAAAACACTAAATCTCAAATCTCTCTTCAATCAAGTGGCAATAACAATAACAGTTCTTAACAAGTTGTGAGAGAAAAAGTAAGCACTAAAAAATTAATATTAGCAAGGCTTCAAGACAGGATGGGCTAGATCATAATTGTGATAGATGATGCCAATGAATAGTTCTGAAATAGACATATAACTCAGAGAGAATCAATTGTAATATTGAGTTTAATCTAAGGATGGACAGAAAAGGAAGTGGCAAAGCAGAAACAACAATAACAATATTAACAACTTGTTTGGTGTGTTTCCAATCAAATGGCAAAAAAAGCAAGAACCTCTGAAGTTTATGGCAAAACATTTCAATTATTCATATTTTTCATCTGCTAAATTACTTGGAGACAATCTACAAAAAATTTATATACACATAGACATACATTTAAAAGATGTGATAAACAATATGCAAACATGGAAAGATGGGAGGAAACAAAAATATGTGTTGGTTTACAGACATGTGAAAATGTAAATAGATAATTCAGCTTATTAGGTAGATCAAATGAAAAGTTGGGCAATTGAGAAACTGGTCACTTTGATAAATGTTTCTCAATTTCCTCAAATTTGTCATTTAAGTTTCATTTCATTGACTCTACTGTGTAAGAAAGGCTGCAATGTTCAGGTGCTATTAATTTTGCAATAATTTCAATTAAATTGAATTTTCCTTCCTTTGTCTTCTATTTAACAACAAATTAATTCTTCTTTTTCAATAACAATCTTTCATTTATTTCATATTTTAAAAATTTTTTGAATATATAAGGCAACCAAATCTTAAAGGACTTATTCTTGATTAAAAATGACTTATTTCTGACTAAAAATCAGGACAAAATGGGACATGTGCACACAACAAAATTTTTGTATTTCTCAATTAAGATTCCTTGCAATGTTGTGCAGAAACTCTCTAAAGCAGAAGGTTCGGATTATTGGATGTCACGGTAATGATAACGATAGCGATACCCAATAACATGAAAGCTCATTTTCCCTTCCTAGAACCACCATCGAATCTCTCCCTTCTTGATTTCAAAAGTCTGTGAAACACTCTTGTTACGCATTACAAGAGTGTATGATTTACTCACAGTTACTTTTATATAAACTAATGCAAATCCAATGAAATACATCATGATACATTTAAAATTGTCAATGGCACTTTATGTCAATTAGTTGTCACAAATACACGACATTTTGGCAATTGGTTTTCCTTTACAAAAATTACGGACAGGAACAAGAGTCTGCCTTGGTTATATCTAGTCACCTTATCAATATATATTGGAAAATCTGGAGCCCTAGTGCTCTAAAACATTTTATTTCTGTAAATATGATCAATTCCTGATTTCCCCCTGTTTAAGTTGACACTTTAGAGAATAGTAACCCGACATTTAGGGAAGATGCTTTCCAAAGAATTTGGCAACCTTTAAATGGTAAAACATAAAATAAATTGTCTTTATTCGATGTATCATTAAAGATATAATTTCATTCTCAAGTTGTATGTTTCATTTATTTACTAGTAAAATACATCTTATGCAAATAAAAATGTTAAATGGAAAAGGGGCTCAGAAACATAGTTACTCCTTCTTATTTTAGGCTGCACATGCCTAAGCATACTTCCTTCTGAGGACTTAGGGACTCGTGGAGCATACTATGTTTGCAAATCTAATCTAAAGATCACTTGCTAACTCTTTTATCAGATGGCCCTGCTGTAAAGTTTCTACAGGATGTGACCATCTTCAAGTACAGTTTGCTTGTTTGATTCAGCAACAATGGAAAGTGTGATTGACTAAGAAAATGAGTGACAAGTCAAGGATGTGTTTTGATATTAGCCAAGAAGATGCAAATGATCCTAAATTCCTTGTTTAAATGCATTTTGTCATTTACAGTAATTAAAAATGGTAAAGAGAACATAGTTTGTTTCATAGCAATTAGGACAATTAAATTTGATTCAAGTTTCCAGTAAGTAAGTTTCAGTCTCATAACCTTTATTAAGTGGCCACCTCTATTAATGACCAATTCTTGCTGGATCCAATGGTGACTTTAGATCGTGTTTCACTGTATATTTATCCTAAAATACAATTTATTAACTTCCTGCATATATTTTTCAATTAAAATTCACATGGCTAGTATATTATTACTCGCTTAACAATAAGGTTATCAACAATTTTATTTGGAAATTGTTTTCTTACCTAATGATAACTTCTGCAGTGTAACACCCAACAAAATTTTTGGAATTGTATAATTACTTCCATCATTTTCAGGCTTTGGATTAATCCGCAATTGGGTCTTCAGGTTAATGGGTGCCAAAACTGCAGAAACAAACCCAATAACATAGAATGAACAGTAATTGTATGAGACTTAAAAATTATTGAACATTGATGCAGAGTGTGACAAATAAAAATACAAGATATTTCACCAAATATTTTAAGCTTAAGTATTAAATGCAATATTTGTATACATTAATTTATATTACGTATTAAATATATATATTAAACAACTTTGGGAATTTGCCAGCATTGTAATTCAATTTTGTCTTCACATTATTACCTAAAGATTAATGTGAAGACACAATCATAATCATAATTTGTTTTTGGCAGAAAAACGGTTATAATCTCAAACAATTATCATGTTTTTAACCTTAAATCCTGCCAATAGACTTAAAAAGTAATGATTACGACTAAAGTTAAGATCTATAATGTTCAAAATAAAGTCATGTATGATAATATTTCATAAAATAACTAAGAAAGATCATAGTTTTTTAACTTACTGTACTGATTTTTAGGATTCTGTTTTGTAGTAGATTCAGCAAGTTTTGCCTTCATAACTTCTGGCTTCTCACGAGAGAAAAATTCTGTCTTGCAATTCCAATACAAAGACAATCCTCGCAATTCCAATACCTAAAAATTACAGAAGCTACTCAAAAATATCCATCAACAATCTGCTTATAGTCACCAGAGTTAATGAAAGATAGGAATGAAAAGGGAATTACATTCATGTTATATGATTGATAAAATCCAAGAGTGTGTAACTTTAAAAAAAAATTAGCATTACCAACAGAGGGGGGAACACCCATGTCTACTAATAATTGTTTGTTGAAGGTTTAAATTCTTTTGGGGAATTGAATATCATTGATATTGTTTATGTTATTCTTTATGATCAAAATAGAATGCAATTTATCATAAGTTTTATTAGAATTTGAAATTATTACAGCTTCTTTGGCTGTGTGTGTGTTGTTGGGAGGGGGAGGGGAAACTAGTCACTTGAAAACTGAAAATCTAAGAGTATATTTTGAAAATCTTTGTAGTTTAATGTCTTAGAACAACATGAAGTTTACTCTATTGCTTTGACATGAATATACTTTAGCCTATGTTTGACAAAAAATGTAATAGATGTCATTTCTCTATACATAAACTGGTGCAAGTAAGTCTATCTTTTTTCATTTGTAGAATCTGATATGAAAACATTTTTTTGTTTAAATGAACACACACAAATATTATTAGTTTTATCCACTTATTTTTCTAGCACAATAATCAAAAACAGCAATAAAATCAAAATTTAGGCTCCAGTGCCCCCTCCATTGGCAATATACAGGATCATTGACACCATTATATTGCTAGGGTTATGAAAATTATTATCCATTGATAAACATTTCTGTATTTGCCGCTTGAAAAATCATCTAAAACACATACTGGATATTAACAAACCTTGTATATCATGGTCAAAGCAGCATCTGGTACAAGAGATTTCTTCCAATTCTGATCTGTTGAATGAACTGATATGTCATGCAAAGTGATTCCCAGAGAAAAGGGAGAATCTGGCAAACTGAAATTATCTTCATATCGAATATGAATTTCTGATAATTTTAGCTGCACATTCTTAATTATCTGTGTTGCAAGTTTCTCCACAAAAGTATCCGGTGCTTTTGGTTTATCTAAAAAATAATAACAATATGAACCAAGAAAATTAATATCATATCCATATCTGTATATTTATATATACATTAAATATGTTGTCCTATTTACCGTAATTTAAGTAGGTGAACAAACAATGTTAAATTTAACATTTACAGAAAAAAGAAGAGGCTATATTTAAAAATCTATGCTAAAATCTATCCATTATGTACCAAAGAAAATTTCAAATTATTTCTTAAAAATAAAGAAGGGGAACCAATTATGAAAATAATTCAATTACCTACCTTTCTCCTTTTCCCTTTTTTTGGCTTCTTCAATCTGAAGAAGTGCAGCTTGTTTTGCTTCTTGATTTGCCTTTTCTTCCTTTTCAGCATCATATACAATTTGTGTTTTCGGTACAATAACAATATATAACTTGTCAATAGTTCCAATAACAGGAGCATTGTAGATATTGGTCCATGGAATTTTTAGCACAAACTTGCCTATCAAAATTGAAGAGTTAATACTTATTTATTAAGAGAAAATTCCCAATCATAATAAATTAAACTTCAATACACAATGCACACTGATATCTATGATGAAACTATAATCCTGATAAATAATAATAATAATAAACCAGTGATGCTACAGTATAGCACCTATTTTCTTGTATCAGTTAGTTTCCTATCCTCGTGAGACTGGGAGAGCTTTCCGGTTTGGCCTCACCCTGTCCCCAGCTGCCATTTATTGGAACCTAAAACTCCAACCAGGGCCTTGCGCAATAGCTACTGGTCATCTGGAGACCTTCCCAGCGAAGAGCACCTTCCTCCTCCATTGCAAAGGCCTATCTCAGCCTTATACTTTTATATATATGCGTTTGGTATAGAGGAGTTACTCTAAGAAGGGACCACTGTCACAGGTTGGGAAACAAATGAACATCATGCAGGGCGTTGACCTTGCAAGAGATAGTGAAGCCATTTACTAATGAGCGAACTTTAAACAAACCCACTGACAAAATGCATGTGGGGTCAAAATGTGCATTTATGTTGCCAGCAGTGGCCAACCATTAGCTGTCAAAGCAGTCCCTACTTATAGTAATCTCTCTATACTTCCTGGCTCTATCTTGTACCATTGTCCTGGGTATAGGGATCCAGATCCTCAACTATACACAAAGATTGCACACTGAATTGCTTTTCATGCCTAGAGATTATGGTATAGGTGTGATACACAAGGGACTAAGAATTCTTCCCCAATACATGAAAATAAATTCAATCATTTATGTCTTTCAGGGTTTGGAGCCCAAAGCAGTAGCAACACAAATTTGGGTCACCTGCGTGAAGCCCCGAGTCACGAGGTCATCTCATTCAATAGTATAATTCGTAAATATGTTACAGTTATGTAAAAGTATGTAAATTGATATAACTAATTTCATCCACAGAAATTATCTGTTTTCAATATTGTAGTAGCAAAAATAAATATAACAAATTACAAACTTTTGCAATTTAAACAAATTCAAAGTTAACGGAAAAAATTGATCCTATGATGTTTGCATTTCCTGATTTCTAACAATAAATTTAAAGAAATAATTGGAGCCTTTTTTGAGAAAATTTTGAAAATATCTCAGGAGATACATGTAAAGAACCCCCCAAAAGTTGATTTTCAAAATCAGAAGGATTTCAGTCAAACCAGATTGATCACAGAATATTTATATTGGAAAACATCCTATGAATGGCTTAGGTGCTAGTGTTGTTGACAGACAGAATTACAGGCAATCAGAGAGAGACAGAGGCAGGCAGACACACGAGACAGTCAGACAGACACCAAGATAAACAGACATCTACACAGACAGACAGACATTAACACAGACACACAGAGACAGACACAGTCAGAGACAGAGTTAAGAGGCAGACACAGACAGTCACATGGGCATTTTGAAATAAACACTTTCAGGAAAAGGCAAACCCAAAATGTGTATTTCTATTAAAATTTCAAAATCAATTTTCTGCAGCTTTACATGACTTTCTTTTATACTTTTATATTCTTTCTATACATGAATATTACTCTTTTTAAACAATAAATACATAAATAATCAAGTAAAATCTACTATTTGGTTTATCAATCATAAATAATGTTTTTATTTAAACTGTGCTAATTAAAATGCAAAATTATAAAATAAAGTTAATAATTATATAGTTGAATATGAACAAGAGCAAGTTTGTTTTAAGAAAACAATAATTGGAAAGAATATATATTTAATTATTGTTTCAATCGGTTTTTCCATTGTTGAGCTCCTGTTCCAATTGTCAATGTGCACTTTTTTGTCAATGATTCATTTGACAAAATTACGTCAAAATTTCATTCATGGATAATTTTCAACAAGAATTGACTTGGAATTATTTGAGCAACTTAGGGGCTCTATATTAATGAAATTGAAATTATAAAGAGAAATGCAATAGAATACCACATTTCCATATGCCACTCACTGAAAGAAATTTACTGCTCATTAACCCTATAATAACTTATTCATAAAATCTTGTATACTCATACTTAAATGAACATTAACATCCAAAAATTAAAATACACTCAATGCCAAAAGATTGATAGTTAATGTAAGATTGCAATACTTACATAAATAAAAGTTAACCAACCAGAATAGTTGTCAACCAATCTTAATATTTACAGCAAGAAGAAATGTTGGTGATATATTATAAGAATTTTGACAATCATAGTTAATGCACAAATACTTAAGTCAGGCAAACCATAAACATCAGCATCACTTACATGGAAGGAAATTCCAAGGATTATTGATCCACATTTTGAGTATACTTTTAAACAATAAAGAATCAAATTTCACATTATAATTTCAAAGTTACATTAAATTTTATTTAAATTATTTTCTGTTGTGCACATGCAAAACTCTCTTCATATATTTAGCAATAATACAAAGCAATTTTGGACTCATATCTTCATTCAATTGCATATTTTTTCTGTTTAGCCAGTCTGGAATTCTGTTTTCTGCGCAAATTGAACCCCCAGATGCTTATTTTCTAGTTCTATTATAAACATTTTGTGTGCGTATTTAAAGGAATTCTGCTTAAAATCACATACCGAAGAGTAATGCTAAATTCTAAAAATAATATGCCCTATAATCAATGCAAAATGATGTGCTTAGAACTATATGTTTCAAGGCTAGTTATTTTCCATTTCTTAGTTCATTTTTCCTATTGTTGAAACTCAATTAATAGAAAATCAATTTAGAGTAGTTATTCAGATTATAATTTCTCTTGAATTTATTTATTTTTATTTTAACATTAAATTACAAAGCAAATTCATCTGATGACAGGAATAAATGAAAGAGAAAAGCAGAAGCAAAAGCATAAATTGAATTCATGGAGAAACAACACAATAAAAAGAAACTTACAAACAAATATACCCAATCGTAGTTATGCATTCACTAATGAAAGTTTTGTATGTTCTTGAAAAAAAAGTTTGCTTATATCTAATACATAAATCCTTCCAAATATATTCACATTCTCCCGAAATTTGTTCTTTTTGTTCAGTGTTAAAAGGTTACACTTCATTTTACAAGTACTTATTGCTTCTATTAAATATCTTGCATTATCCAGAAAATGGAAATTCACTAATCACTTCTACAATATGTTCTTTAAAAAATGAACTTTCACATCTCTACATAATGCTACATTTAAGACATCACTATTCCAGAAAAATACTATAAAAGAAAATACAATTAAATGTCTTTTCACCCATTATGGAATTATTCCACTGTACAACTCACCTACATGACCAAATGTCGCTCTGATAGGTAGGTCAAATTCATCTAAGACAGTAGGTTTTAGATTCAAATCTTTAAGAACAATGTCACCTGTAAAATAAGTTACAAATAAGTGTCATTAGGGAAAAAAATTGACATTATTCAACAGAAGCAACATTTATCATACCTCCCCATATTCCAATTTTCAATTGAGACTGGTCTAAATTTTCAACATATTGTCCACCAAATCTGTTCAACAGATCTGCAACAATTGACTCAAAAACCATATTGCATCTGTCAGCAAGTGCATGGGTTCAATTTCAAAATCGGAGTCACTATGAACTATAGCCACGCCCACACTTTATTACGAGAACGCACGAGCCTGGACAGCAATAGAGAGAAACGTGGTCAGGTTATTATTCAAATGTAGCGCATGATGTCATAACGCGATAAAAGGGCGAAAGCAAACCAGCAGCGTTGCGACTGGACGTCTACAACAAATCGATGCCGTTGCTTAGCTTGAGATTGTCACGACCAAATTTTGTCCAATGCGGCATGTTGCCTGCATTTCCTTCTTAATCGATAAAAGTTCACGGATTCCTTATATCATGTTCATCGCAATCATTTTCATTAATTGACAAAAACGGCATGAGCTGTTACTGATCGGAAATAGGGAGAGAGAGAGAGAGCGTGCGAATTAGATCAGTTTACCACCCACGCGCGAGTATGTTACAATCATTGCAAAAGGTGCACAACATCCCCCACTTCCCGGTAAAAGGCGCGATTTCGTTGTTTTTCAAATTCTCGCAGCAACAGAACAAGTAACGACAAAAGAGAATAAGGGAGTTCCTGGCTCGAAATTGATACATAAAGCAAACAATTTTTCGTTTCTCTTTTACTTCGTACCAATATGTTTTTTAACATTTTCTATCAGTCTATCTCCAGCTAAAATTGATTATAATTATAACGTACAATTGAAAGACATGGAGAACGACGGTGTTGTACGTCTTGCAATGATTGTGAGATTAGTTCGCTTTCCACAAGTGTTTCGTCGATTTTACTTAACTTTTTTGTTATCCTTCGTAACACTTTATCATTTTGCCTTGTGTAGCAGACGAAAGTGGGCAATGAATTGGGATAATGGAAGATATAAATGTTCGATCACAAAGAGAGGAGCTTTCTCCTTTTTCTCACAAGCAAAATATTTTTGTACAAGTATGTTTGTCAATAGAATTTATCCCCAAAATACATATAGAGTCATTATATCTCGCGTAAAATGTTTCCACAATACATTTAATTTAAATGATTAATTTATTAAGTTTGTGTACCGACTTAAATTTTGACGATATTGTTTCTAATGCACTTGAATTTCTTTCTTAATCGATTCTAATGCACTTGCACTTTTTGGAACTTCGAATAATTATTATATCCATTTTACGAAACCTCTCTCATAAATTTTTATGTTCTTCCACATTCGTTAAATGAGTCCGGTGGAATAACAAATAGATGCGGCAGAGCTGAACGTTTTGAAAGAAGAAAGTTGTACAAAAGTTCTGTACCTTGAATTATAATTTGAGAGAAGAAAATATTATAGCTTAAAACTTTATTTGAATTTAAATGATCTTGTCTGTCCAGGCCAGTTTATTTGAATTTATTAATAATATTCTTCGTTTTTATACCTAAGCAATAAACATTTTTTAAAATATTTTTGTTGTACATATAAACAACAAAATACATTCAGAAACTTTTTAATGTAATTTCTTCGAACTATACAATTTGTAACACCTATTTAATATCACAAGATAATATTATCACAGTGGTGCCACGAAAGAAGATATGGACTTGTTCTAGTGGGTTGTTCCACAGAACCACACGATGGTCTTTCGTCCACGTTGTCCTATGATAAATTTAATGCTCGTATACAGAGAAGTTCTGCATTGTACTTCAGCGCTCCTGGTGGCAAAAGTGAGAATTGCCAACCCAAACTTAATCTGACCAACACACCAGCCGAAAATTCGGGAACTTCCTTAGGCTTTGAACGACATCTTACAACATAAATCTTACTACTGGAGCTTTGGATAGATCCCAGTGTTTCCTATTCAATTTCTTTCTTCCGACCCGAAAAGTTCGATGGTCAGTTTACAGTTTAGTTAACACCGAGCTTCTGTTGCTCTTGTGCCACAAGGTCTATGACCTCAATGCGGTCATTCACCTTTAAGATAAGCGTGGGCATTATTTACAAACACACAACATTGTTAAGCTGAGAAAAACTCACGAGAGTTGGTGATCACAAATTGTTTTCTCAAATGTTTGTTATTAATCGAAAGAAGTTCGTAATATCAAGCGTTATAACAACCGTTGGAAAAAATTCATTGAATATTAACTGAATTACTCTGCTTTGCCCGATCTTTTAAAAAATACTAGATAAAGCCCAACTGCATTGGAAATTTTCCCTAAATTGCCGACTCGCATAGCGACATTTCAAAAAATCGAGGACGAGATTTTGGAGGTAAAATCTGCTATGAGGCAGTAATGCGAAGCGGAGTGAAGGGATCTCTGCTACCGAAAATGTAATGAAATAGGTTTAAAGAACATATTTCATCAAGGGAAGAAACCTCTTTCAATATCGTAGTTTTACAATATGTTTTTTGTTTGCAATTTTCGAAAATACAGAGTTCGCTGAAAGTAGGACCTGTGCCTTTTGTTGCGTTCTTTGCTCTGTCCAAGGAGAAAAATTCAAGAAAAAAATTTGCAGCCGTTTTTGAGAAAATAATTGTTCAAAATTTGTCTATATTTCGCACAAAATCTTCTCATTTTTAAAAATTGACACATGATCTTTTTTTAAAGATCTGTCTGTATAAAACAGATTGTATTTTAAAAAAAATCTCTCTCTTCAATATTGTATTAAGACATCGAAAAAATGCCGACATTTTCCACTTTTCGAAAATTCAGAGATTTCAATGAAAATGGCACAACTACAGACACGTTTTGTAGTAAACCAATTTTACGGAATCAAAGACCCTCAACGCGTGAATTCTGACAACACAATGAGTTAAAAGAAATCATTTAACTACACTTAGGTATACGATTTATGCACTTTGGAATCCAGAGCCACACAATTCGATTTTTAGGTAGAAAAAATCGTCGACTATGGTCGCAGCATTACAAAACATTCTCTTCACTACATTATTTATTTTTACGTCAAAAAACAGTTAAAACTGTATATGACGTGCTATGGGGAGAAATGAAGTGCGTAATAAAGGAGAAAGTAAACCATACGCGAAGACGATTTTATCAGAAACGTCTTTGATGTTTTTTTATTATTTTCTGATTTTTAAAAAAGAAGTGACTGTAATAAAAGTTTTAAATTATAGCCCTCAACATGTATTAGTTATTACAAGTATTATGTCCAGAATTGTGTGCTCATATGCTCTTAAGTATTTTAAGAATTAATTTGTGAATTGTTAAATGTTTTGTTGATTTTAAATTAAAAGTTTATTTAACAAATAGGTGAAATATTCCATCTTATCATGAAATTATATTTTTGGCCCTCAGGGCTCCAAAGACTTGCTATCTGGCCCCTAGTAGAAGAAAGTTTGGAGACTCCTGTGTTAAAGCATTGATTTAAAAGTGACAAAGCTTCTGGACCCATCTTTGTATGGCCAAACCCTGAACCGTGCAGAATAATATGCAGGCCTAAAATGATGCAGAGGTAAACATTTTAGAATTAATCAACAAAAATCGTATCAGCGCCATTTTAATAAGCATACTTTTCTGCATTCGAGCTAACAATTTTAAGAAAAAATTGGAATAAATTTTGAGAAAAGTTTGAAAATGTCCTAAATGCTTCATAATGTGCACTAAAAAATAAAAGATCCGTTTCGAATTTGCAGGTACGAGAAAATAACTAGAGGTGCTGCAATAGTACGTTATGTATCGTATTATTGGTTATAGTGACATAATTATATTATTACTATTTCTGTCTTACTAATACTCCAGTGACCGACTTCGGTAGCCAGGGAAAGTTTCCCATCTTTACCCACCTTAAAAACCAATATCCACCATTTGCGTCACCAGCACCAAATTATTGGAGGGGAGCAGTGGTGGATTTAGGCATGGGCACCGTGGGCACTGGCCCCTGGGTGGCACATTTTTTAGGGGGTGGCAAATTTCCTTTAACTCAAAAGTTTTTTATTCGAAAAATTATTTATTGACAAGCATTACAATTGCCCGTTTGATTTAACAAGGGCACTTGTAGGACGCTCGGCCAGCTGGACAGCGAAGGACGATATCGTGGAATTTTTTTAACAAAATAACGAAAATGCAATATTTTAAGAACTAAAGCTTTCAGCATGTCAAAGCACATCCTTCTCGTATATTCGGAGTACGTATATATTCTATACGTAGAATAGACAAAATTATTGTAATGCTGCGAGATTGTAATTCGAGTAGACGTTTGGGGGTCCCCCGATACCGAAAAAGTTTTATTTGTTTGTTTTCAAAACGTCCGACCAACTGTCCGTCCGGCTCCCTGCCTGGTGTATGTGAACAACACTAGCGCCTAAACTATACGTAGGATTTTTTCCAAACTGAATAAACCCCTGTCAATCTGGCCTCACTCGAAGCTCGGCGATTCTGAAAAGCATCCATTAATGTTTTGGGGGTAATATACATGAAGATCCTGCGTCATTTTCAAAATTTTCTCAAAAATGGCTCCAAATTTATTCTTTAATTTTTTTGCCAGAATAGTGTTATGCACTTATAAATGTGATATAGGTCTGATTTTCACTCTTAACTCTAAATGTTCGATAGTCGCAAAAGTTTGAAATGTTTTCGGCGTCTTACTTCAACTACAAAATTGAGAATAAAGAATTTTCAAGAAAACATTTTTCTCCGTAATTTGTTCTTTCATTAAAGTCCTGTACATTTTTTAAAAAATGTAAGTAGTTTTGGGGCAATATTGCGTGCAATATGTGCAATAATAAAAAATAACAAAAACAAGATTTTTTCAATAACTGCTCCAAAACATTTGGGAGCGATAGTGTTAAATGTACTGTATACTATGATATAAACGCCATTCTGCTCTATTCTTGTGATGTTTTTTAATACAAAAATGTAATTATTTGACATGTCTCGTTAATATTCACATTAGCGGCGATTTGTTCACATTATTTTATTTATGAGTACATGCGCTTTAAATAAAGTCTTATAAAGTTTCTTGAAAGCTCAAAATTCCGCTTTTTCAGAAACGCTCAAGCGCTCCCGACGGCTCCAAATGTTTTCTTCTAATTTTTCGTGCTAATTGCACTGTTTAAGATGACATAAAATTCATTTTGCTGTATTCTTTTGTTGTTGTTTTTTCAAATATTACACAAATGTAATTTTTTAAAAATATTCCTCACGCCTTTAATATACGCATTTAAAGTGATTTGTATGCATTATTGCATTTGTGAATGAAAATGCTTCAAATGACTTTCAATGAAGTTTTATGAAAACACAAAATATTATGAAACAGAGCTTCAAAGTTGACATTAACAGTAATGCTTAACTGTCATATACGTTTTCTATAATAAAGCACTTTCGGCGGCGGTAAATGGCAGCAGCAAAAGTATGTGGTTAGTCCAAAAAGCTAGCCCAGACCAAGGAAATCAGAAAACTAACTAGAAAGTCTGTGCCATTCTGTAGCCCCACTTGGTTGTATATAAACACGTTTATTCTATTCCCGTAATGGGAGTAAATAATAAACAGTAAACATTGTATCGTATTTATTTTCATAGCTATTTTTTGCTTCCATTCGTGGAGTCTGTTAATAATCAAAGAAGAATTTTTGTTTGCCCAAAATATGTGGTTTACACGACCATGTTTTAACTCAATTGATCAAAAAGTGTAACTTTTAATTAATATTTAACTAACAATTAACCCGTGATCCCTTCAAAGACAATACGTTCTATGTGATTTTAGATTATTAGTTTGTAAGGTCGAAGAAACGAAACTTATAAGAAGGTCAGTGGAAAGTTCTTCATAATTTTAGAACTTTGAAATTTGAATGTAAGCATATGTAGAAGCAAAATCAAACTTGTTGCGGGGCTTCTGTGACAGGAATTTAGAAGGCACATTGGAAAATTAAATGTTACACTTCCATGCATACTGCACTTAGAAAAACACTGAAAACTTGACCCCAACGGAACTGATGAAGTTTCTTCGTGAAAATGACTTGCACGTGGTGTATTCCAATGTTAATAAAGCATACCGGATGATTGTCTGCACTCCAGTTAGTAATTGTAGCGCTGAAAGATCTTATTCATGTTTGAAATGTGTGAAAAACTACCTTAGATAAAAAATGACAGAAGAACGATAAAATGCACTTCCGCTGGCAAAACAATGCGACATTTTAAAATCAATATTCTGTGATCGACGGTGTTCGATCAGCACGGCGCCAGAGATTTTAGTTTATATTGAGTAATATTATGCATATTATTATCAAAAGGTTTTGTTTCTATTAATTAAATGAATGCTTTAAAAATTATTCAAACTTTAGTCTGTCTTCAAAACTTAAAGAATAGAAAAAATGTGGCATGGAAAGCGGTGCACAGGGGCGCCCCATGTATAAATTCGCCACTGGAGGGGAGACGATTCAATAGGAATAGATTATCGAAGAGTCCCTTAAAATATACCTCTTACATTACCAAACTAGTGGTGCTACAAGAGCAAAAACTTTCTCGCATTATTTCTGAAGTTTGCAATTTTCGAAAATTCAGAGTTCAACGAAAATTACACCCGCGCTATTTTTTTAAACGACCTTTCAGAACTAGCAGAGCCCCGAGTTTGTTCAGATCGATTGGGGAATGACAATTTTGGAGATAGAATGGTTTAGGTGCTAGGGTTGACCATAGACGGAGTGACATGACGACAATGGATTTTTCGGTATCAAGGTCCAACGAAATATTAATTCTAACTACACGTGTTAGAGGAAGTATTTATTTTATCCGCTTAATACAGACCCAACTGTAAAAGATTTTGCTATAGGAAAACTGCCTCTTGATTACCGTACTTTCTCTTTACTATTTAGGAAGAAAGAGAAGAAAATAAAAGTGGATAGGTTGTGACAGTGCAAAACCATGAGTTGGGAGACACAATAAAGCGGGGAAGGCAACCCATCTCGATCAGGTTTTTCGTCCAGTTTCCCTGATCCATTGAGCAAATGCTGAGATGGCCCCTTGTTTTGCTTCTGGACATAAATGTAACTTCATTATCTGTGCACGTCTTCTAGAATTCATTGGGAAATATCGTTAATATATTCAAATGATCGTTTCCATGTTGTTGCGGGAGGAAGTATTCCTTGACGAAGGACATCATGGATAAGAGCCCAAAATTTATTGCTTATTTATCCTTGAAAATAGATTTTATTACATGAGAGCTTTTTTTTAATTTTCAAAATTTATGTAGTATATGACTCAGTGTAGGGATCACAGAATTTTGAAAACGTGCACAGAATTCACTTCTCCCCATAGCACGTCTTACGCAGTTTCAACTGTTTTTTTGACGTAATAATAAATAAAACAAGTTTTTAGTTACGGTCTGCCGCTGACACGCATTGTACTTCCAACTTCAACAAACCCAACAGACAGGAAATGAGTGCAGAAGCACATCTAGGTATTCCTGCGCTCATGGCAAGCATAGAATTTGCGCCCCCTGTCAGGATACTACTTCAAATTAGGGTTATTGTTACTTGTTTTGGCGGGTACACTCTAAATAGCGACCCTTGTGAGTGGTGCCCGTGTCATGTGCCGTACCGTAGATGCGCTCCTGAACAGTGCCGGAGCTAGACAATGTTGGGTCCGGGGCAAAGCTGAATCGTAGCCCCCATTAAAAACCGTGAAAGTTGTTTCAAGAAACTGTATGAGTTTGAGTGAAACTGTATGAGAAATATATTTTAAATAATGATTTTAAGTAAAAGTATTTACTGATCAAATAATACAATTTCCACGGTGAGCTTAAAAGTGCTAAAAATATTGATGTGTTTAGTTATTTAATAAAATAACTCGTTCTATATGGAATAATATATAAGAATTTCAGTATGACCTGTTTTAATGTTAGCGTCATTTGATTCAGTTCACGTAGTACTGTGTGGAGTTCCTGGCGCTTGAGCAGCAGATAAACGCAATTATTTTTCCTTAAACGGCCGTTCTCGCGGGGCGTTTAACTGCGCGCCTACCTCATAAGTGATGACTATTATTATAACTATTTAAGAGGGGAATTGGAAAGTTTGTGAAATATCAGGCTACTGTACCGCGACTTCTAAAATTATGATAAAGATTTTCTAGTCCTAATTTCTTTTTCAATTTTTTCCCCATCGGTCCCATCATCCGACCTTTTGACTTGCGATAGCCCAGACTGTCCATGCCTTGCGTCGGCACTGCCCCTGGATAAGTGGGAATTACCTTGATTAAATTAGCGAGGTAGATTAACGAGATAGGACTTATAGTACTTACATTACGTGGATATTCGGTAATATTTTTTAGAAGAAAAAGAAAAATCATTTTCCTTTTACTGGCTGGAGAAACTAGGTAGGCATCCACAGTCTTATTAGTAAAGTGGTGACAATTGTGGTGGCATTGAAAGCAATGAGAGCTCATTAACACGCACGATTAGAATCGAGGAAAACTACGTAGAACAGAGGCTGCTTTGGGTATACCAATGAGCCCCCGTCCAATAGGCTGATAGGCCTACCTTTGATTTAGGAGTCTCCGAAATCGAAACTGTTGTTTCTTTGTTAAAAAAGGCTGTCCATGTTTTATAAATTGCCAAAGGGATATTCTAAATAAATAATAATAATAAAAAAAGATATTCCCGAGCAGCACTAAAGGATCTGCAAATTTCAAACGGAATTTTTTCGATGATTTTCGACTTTTTTTTCAAAAACGGCTCCAAAATTTTGTTTTCTTTCTTTTTTGTAACAGAGAGAGAACAATTGTATAAAAAAAGTGCAGGTCTGATGTCCATTAAAATCTCTGAAATTGCGAAAATTGCAAAAGCTCAAAATTTATTGGACCCCTTCCCAAATTATTGAAGTTAGAATTTTTTCTTAATAAAATCTTTTCTTCAAAATTAGATGTTTAAATATCATTATCAATTTACTCAAACTAAATAGTTTTTGTGTAGTTGTATGGACAGAAATAAGATTTTCTCAAAAAAGGTGCACATTTTTTAATTCTTTTTCATCAAATAAAGCAATGGATAGTTTTAAAAATATGACTGAGTTTGATTAAAATCTTTAAAATTTTGAAAAATATAAAAGTTCAGTTTTTTTAATGTTCTACACCTTTAATACTGAAGCTAGAGATCTGTTACTTAATGCAATCTAATCCTCTTTCAATCCTTTCACATACACTCTTTTTGAAATATTAGTTTTCATGTGATTATGAGTGAAATTGTGACAAATGTCTACAAATAGGATTTTCTGAAAAGTGCTAATAATTTTTCCTTCAAATGTTCTGTTAGAATAGAATACAAAACATACAATATCTTAAGAGCAATATTGAAATCTTGAAAGTTTTTAAGTATAAATATTCGTTTCTTCATAATATCCATGAAGAGAAAACTATTCAGTCATGCTGGTAAGCTAGCGATATTGGTTCTTGCTTTCTAATTTGTAAACTAGGTTTCGATTTCCATGGGCAAAAAGATTTTCATTATTGAAAATGTTTTCCTCAAATAATGGGGGTAGGGTGGTTTTCATTAAAATCTCTGGCTTTAAAAATCGTATATTCAAATCTCCCATACTTCTTTTGCTGATGAGAGTATTATACATATGTTAAAAATAGCATGAGAAAGTAGTATGTGCTTTTGTATAACTACAGCAAAACCCCGATATAAGAGACCCCGTTGTAAGGGAATCCCGCACATAGGAGACAAAATTCATGGTCCCGAGGTCAGTTGTTTATAAACAATGTATTTATTTCCTGCATATAAGAGACCCCGTTATAAGAGATTCCTGCCTATTGTAGACAAGATTTTATGCCTCGCCATGCATTCCTTCCCCTTGTAAGAGACAAAGCGTGAAATTTTCCTCCAGGTGACTCAGGAATTTCGTCAGCTTGGTAAGGGTTGGGGCACGTGCTTTAAATAGACTGGAGTAGGATTTTGCACACTAGCGTCACCTGGAGGGGGGTAAGGGGGCTGCAAATTTCTCTTGAGAAAAGCTCATTCTGTAAGCTTTGTGTCTCTTGGCAACAAGGAAGACGCTGCAGTGCGTACATTTCTATTATTTTTGGTGCAGTGGAGCTATTTTGTGCTACGTGCACAATTTGTGGAGGTGGGCAACAGAAAATTGAGTTATTTTATATAGAAAGAATAATAACATCATCTCTTATATCGTACAACAAGATTTTGTTGTACATTGAAACTCAAAAGATCTGGCTAAATGGGCTCTGATTTCAAGTTATTAATGTTTCCTCAAGTTTAAAATAACATACAAATCTTACTAATCCATAAAAAATACGGGAACATTTCATTAAACGTGTCAAAAACCCATTTCCCACTTATAAGAGACAAAATTCCATTCCCCCAGGTGTCTCTTATAAAGGGGTTTTGCTGTACTAGAGTTGGCTTAGCAACTCCCCTGTTTTGATTGAATTGTTTTGATCAATTTAATTGAAGTATAGTAATTCTTCTCAAGCAGGCTCAATTATCTATTATAATTTGCTTCACACAATACTCTTCCAAATAATTAATAAAGCAAAAAATTACATAAACTTTATTTTCAATTTAGGAAACAACTGAAAAATGCAAAAACTTTTTACCAGATAACTTCTATTATAGTTTATAAGCAATGAAAATTTCTGTAAGAAAATTATTCTCTGAACAAATTTTGAGACAAAGCAAGAAGTGCAAATGTCTCAATAATAAAACTGATGATAATAAATAGCGCTACAGCTTTAGTGACAAGAATATGTATTCAATTCAACACTGTTTTCATTTACTTAAGTAAATTACAGCAATAATTGACAGTCTACTCAAAAAACAAAAGCAAATAACTGGTAAATGTAAATAGTTACTAGTGTTATTGTCCAATAATAAGAAAATAGCTAGTAATTAGCCAAATGGAACTGATTTACCCGGAAAAATGAATTAATAAAAAAAAATTCAAGTACAGAAACAATGGATAAAAAGTTTGATTTCATTACCTGACAGATTAACAAATTGAACTTGCATTCTTTTGAGTAAAGAACATAAATAAATTATAATTGCTGAAAAAACATAAAAATGTTTCATGCTGCTGTCTCAAAAATCAATAACCCAGGCATTTCTGGAAAAGAACTGTGCATGCAGTTAATACATTTTATGACAGAAAAATCACATGGAAAAATTTATGATCTTGAAATTGTATCATGAAATATTAATACAATTACTGGTTTAACCAATATAATTGTGAAGGTCAGTTACCCCTAGAGCTCAGGCTCGCCAAGGACACTGGAACAACTCATGAGTAAAACTAAGAATTCTGAAAGAAAATAATGGGGCAATAGAGAATTGTGGCTACTCATTTTCTGGAACTAATTTCTGTGACCTCACAAATTCCCAGTGTGTTATCTTTATTTTCCCCTAATACAGTTTTTGCTAGAGCATTTCACACTATTTAAAGAAAACAAAACATAAAAGCCCAGCTTGGACACCAGTTACTAATTTACCTACTTTCTCTCTCTCCATTGTCAGTAAAACAATATTAATGATACTGGCATAATACAACACCAACAACAACAAAAAATAAAATTAAAAAAAAAATATTTTTAGAAGTATATGTTCTAAGAAAATTTTCAATGTCTCTCTCCACATTTTGAAACCTTAGGAAATAATTAGACATAATGGAAGTACAGATAAATAAATAATCTGAACTAATTCTCTTACAGAAAGTAGGCAGGCAATAAACGTTCTTCTCCAGAGAATAAGAACATGTTTAATATTGTTTAATTGATAAATGCACAAGCAAAAACAAATTTAAAATGACTATTTCACTCATGTCTCCCTGAGTCATAAGTAACCAATTCTAAGCAAGAATAAACTCAAATTAAATCAATTTCAGATATCTATCACCATATGATTATCAATTTTGCACACTGCTGTAATCACTTTGTTTACCTTTTTGTTATTATTATCAACAACAATTTTTTTTAAGTCCTTAATAGCTTGTGAGCATCAATATAATATTAAAACGAGTCATTTTGGTAAAGTATTAAATTCTGAAATACAACTCATTGTTAAAAATTCAGTGCCGAAAAACAGCAAAAGGAACAAAGAAAGTGTATGGTAGAATTTCAAGAATTTTATGAAGAAAGAGAACACAAATTGACAGTACAAACTACAAATGAAGAAATCACATACATTTTGAAAGATTGGGTAATTAATATGCAAAGATTAGATGGTGAAAAGTACAAAGAATATGCTGTCAAAACTGTATGGAACGTTACAACCAAAATTATACAGGAAAATACTTTAATGAGTATAAATGTTTGTTCAATCCATTCGAAATCAATGAATCTTACTGCTAATTCAGCTTGTATGTCTTGCATTTCAAATACTCCCATGGAATTCTCAACTTTCAAGACATGGTATTCTCAACTTTTTTTTTTTTTTAATTGGTTTATTTAAGGTCGCTTCAACATCTAAGGTCATTAGCGACCACTATTGCTGTTAACGGTATGGTAACTATGTGGATGAACGATATGGTGATTGATGATAAGGGTGAAAGGACGAACACAAATACAACCATGCCCAAGGTGGGACTCGAACCCGCGACCTTTCGGTCCGAGATCACTACGACACTACTGCCTTAGCGATCTCGGCCACCGGGCCGGCATTCTCAACTTTCTACACCCTCAATAATTACATTTTTAATGAATGTTCTTGTTTTTTTTGTTTGAATTGTTTATTGAAAGTTTTGATGCCATAAAATTGAAACATAGTTGAAATCATTTTCTAAATTAAATTGTTATTCATATTTTCCTTGGATATAAGTTATTCCAGGAGGCAGTGATAACTCAGAGCTGAATGAAAGTTTCTCATAACATGGTAGCAGTTTTAAATAATATTTCTTTTTTCGTAATTCCTGTGATTTTAATTATCCATTCTATTAATGTAATGTGTTAATTTGTGAAATAGTCACACCAAAAATCACAAGAAGTGCTGTGATATTACTTATGATATAATTTTTTTTTTAAATCTACAAAATTGCTTTATGACAATATCAACTAAACAAGCATGTTTTTGTGTACATAGCAGTCAATTTTGTAAAATAAATGTTAAAAATTCCCATACTTATCCAGTCATGAAGCAATTCCTGCCACACTGTCACAGAAAACACAAGACAATTAATGCAGAAACTAACGTTTTATTTTATTTGGTTAATTCAAATTTCTTACAATGCTACTACACATGATAAAAATTGTTTAGATTCAGTTAATACTTTTTCTAATTTTATTCTACACATGATAAAAATTTAGGGTAGATTCAGTTAATACTTTTTTAAATTTTATTCAAGTTGTTATTCTTGGTGACAATTACAGTGATTGGAATCCAAGTTTGCTAATCATACTTTGTATTCAATATACATAATGGATATGTAACATTGTTGGAACATATTTATGATAATACTTAGAATATCAGTAAATATAAATCTAACTCAAATCTACTTCTGTTTGTAGTTAACATTTTCCATCATACAATACTTCTCCTGCTGATATGAAATGTCTAGGAATAATCATTGTTCATATAAATACATGAAGAATCATTTTAGAAGGTATATTCTCAAGTAATATGAGCTCTATATGATTGAAAGTTTGTCCTCATTTTAATGTCAAAATGTATTTTATTAGCATCTAGTCTAATTTCATTAAACACTAGCATATTGATTAGAGGACAAAACAAAAAATTTAATAAAAAATTATCCCATTAAAAAAGCACTGTAAAATTATAATACCTTGAAATCCAAAAAACATACAATGAGGTCTACAAAACAATGTTGAGTATGCCATAGGGACAATAAATGAAGATATTAAGAACTTTGTGTTTTTCTTCAGGGATAGGAATGTGTTGTCTTCAGGGAACCTTAATGTGTGCTTTATTGAATATTAACTTATAATCCATAGGTTAAATATTAATACAAAATTATTGCATCTCCTAAAAGTTTCTTGGGGGAAATGACGCTTGTATATCATCAATCTGTAACGAGTTAAAACATCAAGTATTAAACATTTTTTTGCTTCTGACATGTATACACACAAACTCTTAATGTTAAAAGTCACACAATGTATCTAAAATTAATTAAAAGTGATTACAAATCTATTAATGTCCATTATTGTAGTAAAAACTGTTCCAAGGAATATAATCATGTGTTGCATGTAAAAATAAAGATGGTATTAAATAAATATTAAAATGGAAAATTTACCCACATACATCTCTGAATGTAAGGCTTCCATCTAATTTTGAATAGGCCGTCAGATTTTTTTTCGCAACAAATTCTTACCATTTGGTCCAAATAAAATTGGAAATTGTCTTGTTGGTTGATAAAACGTAGTATTGTCTTAGCTATTTTCTTCCTAAAAATCATCTTAATCATGGTTTTTGCGCTTACAATCTTCAATGATCTTTACTGCATCTCCCGTACCCCCCCCCTCCCCGAATGTTTTTGGCACTGAATTTGCGTTCGTCTTTCATCTGACGCTACCTAAGAACATTCTCTTCTGTCTACAGATTTCCTTCCTGTCGCGTTCTTGTTCGTGACCTCAGATTCTTCAACAGAATGCACTTGGAATTTGCATTGTTAATCGCATTGCGTTAATAGTTGCGTGATCGACTCGTTAACAGTGAATTCGTTCCTTTTTATTTTCGCGAGGAATACGGAAAAATGCGGTTTACTTTCAAGTTTGATAATTTTTTGCAGAGAAAGTATTTTTTAACATTGTATTTCTGTGGTTGTTTGTAGAATGGGATTTACTCCAACTTCTAACAATGCAATTTTTTTTTATTTCTTGCAAAACGGAGATTTACATTCGCCGGTCGTCGTACCGAGAAATTGCGCGGTCTCGTCGACAAGATCTCCGTAATTCTTTTTATTTATTTTCACGTTGCGTTTCACGTACTACTACGCCATTCGTTTGACATTCTTTCTTTACTGGCTCAGTTAAAACTATTGGTCTGAATCGCCAGGCAAATTCGCGGTGAATATCAGCAATACGTCAACGAATCCATTATTAGGTACATTAGAGATAACGCTTTGGCAACTTATTGTTTCGTCAGCATTCGCGTTTCTTGGCATGGGAAGGCAAAGTAAAAAATATGAATCCTAGCCAAAAATGCTTAATCTCTAAGTCCACATTGTTTTTAACGATATATTTAGGAAAAAAGTGTCGGCTTGTATTCGAGTAAATAAGGCAGTTCTTCAGTCAATTCAATCACATCAAATATTCTGGTTCCCACTGAAAATCATTTAGTATCTAAATGTAAGTTCATTGTATACAGATCAATGACATACATACGTAGGATGACATTATCATTAGAGCTTCGTTAGCTATGTACATAGAGCTGTGCTCTCATTAGAACATAGCATTAACCCTTTAAGCTGGATATCTTCTTTTAATTAAAAAACTGATACGATTTCTTGTTGCTAGCTTAACTTTTCGTAGCCTGCCTTTAACTTTCTTTTGTGAAGCTTTAATTAATATAATGCTACTAGATTTTATACAATATTTTCATTTGTTCATTATTTAACATAAAGAGTAAAAATGGGATGAAACCTCGAGGGAGAATAACAATATTTTAATGTTCAGAAACAAATTTAGCGCCATTAACGAATGATCTGTTTTACTCGGTATTGGAGAGTGGATGATGATGCTTGCTGATTGATGATGACATAGCTCACTATTACACAGCAGAAATTCCAGTTTTATTGAGTGAAGTTTGAGTAACATTAAATTTATGAACAATTTTAAGATCACACCCACCATTAGATAAAAAGTGGTACCAAACAATCATAAAAAATATTAATTTTGGGAAGTGACAGCATTGCTTTCTATGCCACAAAAATTTTAAAAATGTGTACATTTATAGAGCAATAACTCCACACAATAAAATTACATTTCACACATATTGCTACATAAAAAGGTATTGAAACTGTTACCATAGTAGATATACAATGTATCTAAACAATAAATGATAGAAACTAAACCTCATGTTAATAAGGAAAGCATGGAAAGGAAAACATTCTTTTTTTATCAGGCTAAATAATAGAATTCATTGGTAGTAAATAATAAAATTCATATTTTCAAAATAAATAAACAATAATTTCCATACCAATTGACTATTCCTAAACAAAATCTCTTTACCCACCAGCCTGAATACATTGTATTACAAGAACAGTTTATATCAAACATTATTAAATTTCACAATAACAAAAAAAATTGAGAGGAGTTATTTTCAGTCATTCAAGATCAATTGTTTCAATCAATGAACAAGTTAATTCGAATAATTTATTAAATTACATTTGAGGCTATCAGCAAAATACTGGCCTAACCCTAACTTCAGAGAAAATGGCTGCTAAGTATTTTACATTTCAGAATTTTCATTTTTGAGTAATTTTACGTTGCAAAAGTAATTTTTTTATAATACTTACTCTGTTGTTTCACATAAAGTTCATAAACAGTATCAAGAATAACAGATTAAAGAATCATTGTTTTGTGTTTTAAGCCACCATTGGATTGAGAAAGTTTACAGACACTTGAGAAATTAAAATTAGACCACTATTGCAAACGTTATAATTCAGAATTATACAATGATAGGGTCATTGCAGGATGCAAATTGATGGGAGAGATGTTGGAGATGGTCCTCCCTAGAATGTGATGTCTCCTCATGGATAAGTGTTGATTTGTCACTGTTAGTAACATATGTAATGTTCATATTGCATGACCTCTAAAAAAATTGTTATAATTATTGTGTTAATTATATTGTGAAACAGAAAAAGAGCACATGCAATATATAGATTTCCTACGAGCTTCCTTAGGATTTGTTCAGACAGCTCCAAGTGATGATGGTCCATTTCTCTTGCCAATTAGACAATCTGTGACCTCCCATCTCTGATTGCTCACGTGCATTGTGGGTCATTTTCATAAAAAAAATTATTAAAACAAGATCTTTTACTAATGAAGAAATGTACTAATATTGATGTAAGGTCATGTTGATGCTATAACATCATCGCAGTTCACAGATAAAATTGAAGTCCTTTTGGGAGTTGAAATATTCTGTAAGCAAATTAGTTTTATTAAACAAATATTGTTATTCTGTATTATGATGAGAAGTAATAATGTCCTTTCTCTAAACAAATGGTGACGATATGACACTGAGTGCAGCAGTGGTTGAGTAGGTCTGAGATACATGAAATTTGGCCACTATTGAATTGATACCTTATTTTACGTGGCAAGATTCAGGTAATGAGGCCTGCTCTCCTACCTGACCATGCAAATTTCACTACACTTCTTTCACTAACTAGGGAGAGAAGGTATTACTTGGGTGACAAAACAGGCAATTTGAATTTAGCTCAGAGGCATCATTTAGGCTTGAGTATCTTTTACATGCAGTAAATCTACTAACATGGGACAGCCGGCTTTACTTCCCTTCCATAGGAAGGCATATGAAGGATTTTTTTGCCTATAAAAAATCCATGGCATGGATTGAATTTGAACCCGCAAACTTGGATATAACAGTCCAATACACTAACCATTACACCATCGACAACCACAATTGCACAAACGGTAACACAGTGCTCAAACATTTCTTTTTGGAATTACAGGGTACTTATTGATGGAAACACACTGAAAACATTCTAGATAAATATTTTTGAAGCGTGTTATGAGATTGAAACATTACACTCAAAATTACTAAAATAGGTGGGTTAGGTCACATTTGCACTGATAACCTCTTCATTTAAATTTAACTAAAGCGTGAATGAAACTTAGTTAAAAAATATTGCCAAAAGGACACACATAATATTTTATTTTACAAATTATAAATATAATACTCTCATACACTGCATAATTCACTTCTTTCCACAATAAAAATATCTATAATTTTTAAAATATCAATAAAAGTTCTTTACAATAATAACCCAACCAGGTATAATATTGTAAACATTTTTCCATTCCACTGTTTGTATATCTCCGATTAAATAGGTGAAGTAGGGGATTTAAAGCCAATTTGAATTTTGAAATGGCATTACCTAACAAAATGATGCAATACTGACTAAACATAATTATACAATGGACTAAAGTAACTTCCTTTTTTAAAGTAGATCCTTAAAATATAACAAAAAAAAACATGCATCTGTTAATTTATAAAAGGTGTTTCATTGACGAAGAATGAAATATACAGTAATTACCACCCACACCAAAGATTGAACATTTGACTTTCATTATGCATTGGGAAGTCTTTATTTACCAGCTTCCTAGCTCAGAATCTGCAAGCAGTAGTAAAATTTCTTAAGGACTGGTTCAACTTAAGAGTTAAGAAGAACCACCCGTGTTCTGACATGAGGTCCTTGCCTGTTTAGGGATTCAACGGGCTCACATCATCATCAATAGCAGATACACAATTTTCTACTGATATTAACTACTAAATTTGTTCTCTCACAAATGGAAATGGTACAGCTTTATTAAAAAAAAAAATTTGAGTTGATATCAATGAATCAACTCTTTATCTCCATTACCCGAGTTCGTTGGATAGTGTGGATCTTTCGCTATAATACTTTGTATTATAAACTAGTTTTTTTTTTTTTTGTCTGGTCTTTAATGACAGTTTCCCTTCTTTCAAAGCACCTGCCTGTGTTTTTTGGGGGGTCAAAATTTACTGATGAAAAGATTTCTTTCAGTTTTTTTAATACTATATTTGGACAAGCAGTTCTCGGAGGACAATGTAGGTTTTATTGGCACAAAACAACAGATGGGGTAACTAAGTAACAGAAGTAATTAACAGAAATTGTTATCGATTAGTTTACATGTTAGAAGGTAACAGATTACATCGGGATATGAGAGATGTAATGTAGTTCAAAATTCATTAGAGACTAGTGCAATTTTCAGCGACACAAATGACAGAGCAAAAAACCCATTATTGAGCATTTCATTTTTGTTTTTAGCCACAAAGATTCAAATTATTAGAACACTAACTGAGCAAAATGGAAAGCATAAAGCATTGTTGAAACAGAAATGTGGATACTGCTTGCCCAGATAGGAGTTGAATATACATACACACTCAGGTACTTTATTGACGAGATAATGTCATTGATTTTCTTTCATTATATGGAACTATACTATATACTTATTTTAATATTCATTTAGAGAGAATATAGTACATAATTGCAATAATTTTTTAAAAATTTATTTGTAATTGTAATGATTTTCAATATTGTGAATTTTAGATTATCAGCATAACATGAAATTTAGTCAAGAAATATATTTTCTAAAATTTTGTTGATAGAGGTCATCCATAAATTATGTAATGTTTGGAGGGGGGGGTGAGGCAGTGATACATAGGGGTGGGGGTATTAGTTTAATAACGCATTACTGATATTTATTTTTTAAATTCTTCCACATTTGCTGAAATAATTCTGTTTACTCAGTCTTGTACTTAAGCATTAAAATATCAACAAATTACAAAATATAAATAAATACAAATTTTATGATACATAAATAGTTACAATAACTGGAAATATTTTTTCATAGATTTTCACTGAATCAGTTAGATATGAAAGAAAATAGTCAAAACTGTAGACTCTAACCTATGTGCCATTCAAGATGGCATGTATAGAGTTTGTTACATATTTTATCACCTGAGCATCCTTCAAATATTGTCCCTCAATAATTATTTTATTGTTAGGTGCAGTCCACAGCGGCAACTAATTCTGACTTTATTTATGATGAATTTTACTTCATAACACAAATAAAATAAATACAAATTGTTTAACATTTTTAATTATTCTAAAAGAGGTTGATTGTTGCTAGCATTGTGAAATTATTGTG
>CAXIVR010000002.1:15273798-15311298 GCA_964035755.1 Teleogryllus oceanicus
TTATCATATACTTGATTAAGTCAGTAATGTAAATTATAAACAATATTGGAGCCAAAACTGACGCTTGCGGAACCCCTAAGTCAACGTTAATTTCATCTGAGATATTAATTAATTTTACTTTTTGCTCGTCTTATATCTTTCTGATAAGATATGAAATAAACCACTTTTTAACGTCACCTTTGATTCCGTATTTACACATTTTCTTAATGAGTATTGTCCTTTCAGTAGTTTCTCTTGGAAGTCCTATCAATAGTTTTGTTTGAAAGGAAAAGTTTCAAATGAATATGAATGGACCATGTTTTAAATATTGAACCGTTTTAAATCAAAACTATTTCAAAAATATTTAGGGGGTCCGAGTTTCAATGTATCCTCGGAAGAACTTGCAGGGTCCTCCCGTGACGGAGTCTGTTGCGTTGCAGGCCGTCCCGCCGTCAGCAACGAAGATCCCCTGGCCGCCGCCTGCTCTACCTGCTGTTCGCGGGAGCGGCCCCACCATCATCGTGGACATCGCCGTCGCCCTCAACTACTCGCCGGGTTTTAAAATTTAAACCGTTTTAAATCAAAACTATTTCAAAAATATTTAGGGGCCGAGTTCAAAGACCCCAAGAACTTGCAGGGTCTCCCTGTGAGAGTGGCCTTGCGCTGGGGGCCGCGCCCGTCAGCAACGAGATCCCCGCGCCTTTACTCTTGTTGCGGGGCCCACCATCATCGTCCATCGCCGCCCTAAACTACCCCCGGGGGTTTCCCTGACGGGGCAGAACCCAGATTGGATTGAAGCGCTGGTTCAGCGTAAGTTTTGTAATGTAATGGGTTTCCCGATCCACAAGTTTTGGGGTTTTAAATAAGAGGAGGATAAATTTCCCCAAACTTTTAAATCAACCATTTGTAGCACGAATTTGAAATATATTTTTTAGTGTAGAAATAAACTGAAAATGATATTTATCAATTATTTTATAATATACCACAATGAGTGTAGAATCGAAATGCATTGTAAGTGTAAATAATGGAGATACTAAGATTTGTACAATTCGTTGTTTATTAATTAATTTATATATTGGTTTAATTTAGTGACATTACTTATATTTTATTCGGGTAAATATGTAGAAATATGATACATAAAAGTTTTGAATTTATTTAATAGTAAATGTATTCAAGATTTTATGTCCCAAATGCGAATTCCTCTAAATAAATATTTACATTACTCAAAATAAACCCTAACAAAATGAAGGCATCAATATCAACTCGCCTGTAGTTAGATACACATTGATGTTTTTTTATATGATTATATGATACTTTTGATATGATATATATGGTTTTTTATATGATTTTTATTGATTATTCACTTATTAAATTATTTAATTATTCACTTATTGTCCTATAACATAGGAACATGTAAATATCTGAGCATTCAAGGAAGTTATGATGCATCTTTCGATCCTAAAGAAGCAAATGTACAATTTTCATTACCCGATCACAAAATCGGTCTAATGGTACACGATGATGACGATGAATCTAATGAAAATAAAACAAAAGTATCACTCTTCAAAAATATCCCAAAACCTTCTCAAGATACCAAGTGCTGTGAGGAGAACCGTTCTCCTCAACCTTTTACCCAGCCCTCTAACACTACATTCTTTCGCATAAGAAAATTAGTTCCAGACAGATCCAATAATCTTAAAAATATAATCAAAAGCTTGTAAGAGCAAATCTCTGCTAAAACAAATTCAATGATAATAATAAAAACTTACAAGAGAAATATCGATTTTAAATTCTTATTTAAATTAGTAAAAATATGTAATGTGTAGCTGGCGCAAATAGAGTGCTAGAATACGAAGTTATTGCTTTGTTGCAGCTACGTGGGCGAAATTCTACTACCACTACGGCCCGGTGGCATGCCTGCTTCTGGCCAACGTCCTCATGTTCACCTACACGATGTTTCTTACGCGCGCCCACGAAGTGGGAGGGCGTGCCAAGAAAGAAGAACGTCCCGGGGCCAGAAAACGAGAGCGGTACATTCTTTCAATGAATTTCGACAGTTAATAAAGACAATTTTGCGTTGGATATTCTCAGTATTAATATTTGAAAGAGGTTAATTGTCGTAACACTTTTGACAATCTTCATTTCAATTGTTTTCAATTTTTCCTGAAATGAACTTTACAGGGGAAAAATGTTCAACGCGTCATCTACCAAGAACGTTAATCCCCTAGGTTAAATGCATACTCTTTTCAACCGTGGGAGGTAGTGGTGATCTTCCTCCGCTCGATGACGAGATCCAAACTATACGTCGGCTGGCGGAGTTTTACCCAACCAGGTTCTCCCTCCAACGAGACACTTCCCCAGTCGAGACAAGCTCTTTAAATCCGAATGGTCTCCGGCGGGTAGTAGTGTAGTTCATCTAAGTGTGAGTGTGTGTGTGTGTAAGGGGATGAGGATAGGACAAGGAAGAGGAAGGAAAGATCGCGGAAAGTTCGCGCGCCGTTTGATAGGGTAATGCTCAGGCATTTGCCTACTTTGATCCAGAAACCACGGAAAATAATCAATCGGAGCAGAAATTCTCCTCCAGAGAGTGACTGAACCGACCAACTACTATAGTTAGTGACAAATACAGCAAACTTCGACCGAACTCTAAGACCTCGCGAGAAGCACTTCAGTGACATCATTAATGGTCAAAGTCACCACAGCCGGCCAAAAACTGGAATGGCACGTTTTTTAAGAGGAATTACTGTGATAAAACGTTTAAACAAGTGCCTCCAGTTCTTCTTTTACGACCCATGGACATGATCGCGTATTTTACAACCGAGTCTTGTAGGTAGTCATTTGTAGCTAAAACGTTGTTTTCATCACACTGCTCCCCATTTAGAAATTAAAAACATCTGTAAACGATTGAATAGGGTTTATTAAGCCCTTTGTTCAGCCGGTTTAAATTTTCCCAATTGGGGGTTACATTCTCCGGCGCAGTGCTGAGAGATAACTCCCAACTCATGCCCGGAGAACGCTGGTAAGCGAGGTGATGTTCATTTCAATGCCAACTTCCGCAACAGATATTACATTTAATCACTTATTTATTACAAAATAGTAACTTTCAACAACCAAAAATTATACTTTCCATGTGAGAGCATCAATCTTGTGAAAAACGTGGTGCAACCGATCTTCCTGCTAACTCTTACTATATTTACTCACGCCCATACGTTGGGCGCCCAATGCAACGTACCTCTCTCTTACTCTCCTATTTACTTGCCCCTCACTTCCGTGACCAGTCAACGTATTTCCTATTCTACTATAATGTGAACTAAACTATCGTAGCCCTCTACTATTCCTTGTTCTATTCTTTCAACTATTTGCCCTGCCTTCGCTCTGCTATTTTCTAGATACAATAACACTTCGTTTATCAGTCGCCCAAAATTTGGTTAGGTAAAATATTACTAAATCTTACCTGGCCTGACTCGCGTGCTCATTCCATACGGACTTGAGACGGATCCCTCACGTTCGTGCCTGGAAATTTCTAGATAACTACTAAAACAACACACATATTCAAGGCAATCATGAGCCATACTGAGTGCTCATTCATTTATTGAAAGCCCTTAAACACTTTTCCAAGCAATTCGCTCCTCTTGATACTGTTTGCCCTTTATGGCATAAATTTAACAATCAACATTGAACCTTGGCTTGCAAAAAAAATAACAAAATACAAACAATAAAAAATAATACCATTCACATTTAAAAACATTAATAAAATTTTCATTCAAAAGGAATGCGCATTCTCTCTGCCCTTGTCTTCTGAATTGTAATCCTAATTTAATTCCCAAAACTTGATCTTGAAGAATCCTTCCTGTATTTGTCTCGAACATAAGTAAAGTACCAATCGCGAATTTCCTTTCCCGGCCGCACACCGTCAGCGCCGTCGTTGCCGGTGTCTCGCGCACCGCTCGTACGAATTTCCCAACTCGGCTGCCACAGTCTGACGTACTAATTCACTTTCAGAATCGTTACTTATAATCTCGGTTATTTTTCACAAACTAATTACGTTCCGGTAAAGTTTTCCCCAGTCCACGACGTTTTCAAATTCGGAAACTTTTTATTACGTTCCCCGCGGCGCGGACGTATATTTTCGACGTCCTGAACGACTGCTAATTTAATTTTATACTTGCCTATGTCTTACAAGTGTTCCAGTTCGCTGCCTTCATGCCAAACACCGTTCATTCCCATGCCACTTACGCGAAATAATGTTCTCACAATTTTGCATGTAAATTAAAAGAAATTAAATTTTAGCTACACAATGTTCAAATGACTTCCTTTACTTCATAATGCTTTAAGAAAACACTTCCACTGAATATTTCCAAAAAACTCCAAAAATTTCAACACAACGACATAATGCGTATACTCGCGACCAAAACTCAACTCGTTCTCTTCCTTACCACTTTCTGCCATTGTTGGCCTATAATCCGACCACTTTCTTTTTTTTCAAAACACCCGCCCATCACGGTACTGTTAGAAATATTCATATTTCCATCGTTTGCGGACGTCTTTTCTTTCTTAATCCCCACGTTATAAATGTAAATATTAAACTAATTTGAGTCCAACCCCCGACTAATTTTGCCCTAATCCAAATATTCTGTTTTATAATTCCAGAAGGTTTGATGTTAATCCGTCTAGACGTTCTTGAGATATTCAATAAAAACTTAAGTTTCTTATACACTTTCAATAGCACAACAATGGGTGCCATATTCTTTGTTTCTAAACGTGTTACATACAATTCAGACAATTTCTGATATTTCTTGAACCCGTGGCTCGAATTACGTATTTTTCTTACTTGTCTTGACGTTCATTACAGTGGTATGCAAAAACGAATTACTTCCACCATTCTCACACTAGAAACAACCATTTGTGATGGAATGATACTACATCAACGTGCTTTCACATCTTCATAATTGTAAGCCATGGAAATTTGTGATGTGTTGTCAATTAAAATATTAAGGATAATTTGGCTATCTAGGTTGATGTGTAACGATTCGAGGTTACATAGAGATGCTGCCCTCCGGGATACCGCTTTACGTGAATATGTTGATGCTCATAAGTGTCACGTGGCTGCTGAAGGTGGTGGTTTATATGTAATAGTTGAGACCTCAGAGACACGTAGTGTCTCCAGTATGCTTATCTATGCGGAACTGTTCACGTCGATTGGCGTGGAGTAACTGCTGAGGATGATGGGGTATGTGTCATGGTCGGAGGTCTCACAGATATTTGTCTCCCCAGGATCCTAATCTTAGCGAAGCTCTTGGCGCTGATAAACGTTACATGAATGCTGGAGGTGGTGGTTTATGTTCACGGGTGGAGGTCTCAGAGATATTTTGTGTCCACAGGATGCTAATCTATGCAAAGCTGTTCGCGCTGATGGGCGTGACGTGACTGCTGGAGGTTGTGGTGCATACGTCAGGGGTGGAGGTCTCACAGATATTTTGTGTCCCCAGGATGATTATACGAAGCTGTTAACGCTGATTAACGTGGCATGGATGCTGGAGGTGGTGGTTTATGTGTCACGGGTGGAGGTCTCAGAGATATTTTGTGTCCACAGGCTGCTGCTGTACGCCAAGCTGTTCTCGCTGATGGGCAGGACGTGGCTGCTGGAGGTGGTGGCATGAAAGTCATTTGTGGATCCTCTTGTTAGGCTGCTGCTGTACCCCGCGTTCTCGCGATGGCCGAGACGTGGCTGCTGCAGGTGGTATGAAAGTCATTGTGGATCCTCGTTGTAGCTGCTGCTGTACGCCAACCCGTTCTCGCTATGACGGACGTGGCTGTGAGGTGATGACATGAAGTCATTTGTGGATCCTCGGTTGTCAGGCTGCAGCTGTACGCAAAAGCTGTTCTCGCTGATGGCCGAGACGTGGCTGCTGGAAGGGGTTTGTAGAAGTCTTTGTGGATCCTCTGTTGGCAGGCTGCCGCTGTACGCCGGTTTTTCCCCGGGCAGGGGCGACGTGCTGCTGGGGGTGGTGGCATAAAGTCATTTTGGATCCTCTGTTGTAGTGCTGCTGTACGCCAGCTGTTTGCGCTGAGGGCGTGACGTTGCTGCTGGAGGGGGGGCATGAAGTCTTTTGGAATCCTCTGTTGTCAGGGCTGCTGACGCCAGCTGTTCCGCTAAAGGGCATGACGTTGCTCGGAGGTGGTGGCATGAAAGTCATTTGGATCCTCTGTTTGGCGGGTTGCTGCTGTACGCCAAGCTGTTCTCGCTGATGGGCGTGACGTGTCTGCTGGAGGTGGTGGCATGAAAGTCATTTGGGAATCCTCTGTTGGCAGGCTGCTGCTGTACGCCAAGCTGTTCGCGCTGATGGGCGTGACGTGGCTGCTGGAGGTGGTGGTGTGGGCAGTGGGGGCAGACGTCATCACCATGGCTTTGGTGGATGCCGTCAACGTTCTCCGCGGTCTGGGGGTCTTCGCAGCCTGTTGCTGCAAGAGGGACGTTCTGGACGCGCTCAGGGACCGCTTGCCGAATATCTGCATACGTCGTTCGGACCACTCAGGATCATCTAACACGCAAAGCACTGACGTACCTATGCACAGCTCAAACTGATGGCTGTCAAATACAATGAAATGCCCTTTGCAAGGAGAAAGGCAAAAATCTGAAGTTGGATCCTATTTGATATTCACAAGTGTATGAAATAAATAGGTTTGCTATTATGTAGGCCATTTGATGATTTTGAGGAAAACAAAATATATGTTATGGTTTCCGTAAATTTCTAGTGCTTCAGCATTAATTCGTTGTTTAGTTCAACATAGCAACAATTTAAGGCGTATTATAAAATTTTATCTTGTGGAAATGTATTGTTGAGAACTAAAGATGAATAATCAGTGAACCAACTATCGTGTAAGAATTGTCATTACTAATCAAATGTGCCGAGAAATACGCTTTTCAAAATTAAATCATTGTAATAAATTGTTGTCAACATTAAGTGAACAGCGGTTATGTCATTGCTATTCAGCGAATCAATATTATATTTTTAATATCCAAATCAGAATTCTGATGGAGTAAAATGTCACAAGAAAGAAACGTTATCTAATGAGAATAAATTATTTTTCTGACCAATTTACTGCATTCAAAACTGAAAACCACATACAACATAGTAATTCTACTAGATAATAAATTACTTTTGGAATTCATAATGAGAAATAACATTGATATAACACTTAAAATATTTGTTTATTAGGAGTGAAAAAAGTTGGGAGAGGTATCATAGTATTAGATCAAGGATGATTTATAAGAGTAATAATCGGGTATGAATATTTATATTAATATCCAAAATCATATTCTATCGCGGTTTTCAAAACGTGTATTTGATCTCTTCAGAAAACTGCAGCTCACCTAGGAAGCATAAACTACATAAATGTACGTTAAGTTGTAATGGAAATTAAATGAGTGCCACTTAGAATTAATAATTGATATTATACGAGTATATCATGCCGTCAGAGACGGATATTTTCATGTTATAATTTTGTATTTATACCATAAAGATTTATAATAAAAATAAATGTTTAATTTAATAATTGTCTGGCTCGACCACTCTCGGGAATGAAAAAATATCAATAGAAATATATTTTTCTTTCTCGTATACGTATAAAATATGAAGATTTTCCAACATAAAACCTATTGTGGAACCATGAGGCCCGAAAAGCGATTTTTTCTTGTATCTGTATTATCATCATTCTTACTCACCCTTTCGATACGAGGTTTTTGGACGAAGAACTCGAGCAGAAAATTAGATTTGCTCATTGAGTGGCATTAGTAATGAATGTCACTAGTTTTATTACCGTTAAAATGTTGCCACTGTAATGTACGGTATGGGATCGTCTGTTGTAAGAATGTAAAGAAAGATCAGGTTCTTTAAAAAATGAACAAAAAGAGTACATTATTTTTTAGAATTACAAAAAATTGAAAAGATTGGCAGTAATCGTGGAAATGGACTCACTTGAGACAAACACAATGATTATACTCTAATCACTGTGACAAAAAAGACACATTATCTGAAAAGAATAAACTTACACATATACCCTTATGTCACAAATGCACAATATATAAAAGAAAGGAAATAATCGTGAAATAAACCTCCCTAATAATTCCTATACAGTACGTAACACCTCTTGGGTGAATTAAAATGAACTTCAACTTAGTTACAATTATCTGTTAGAATTAGCTAGTTAACTGTTAATTAGCTAATTAATTAGTTAATTAGCTTATTAGTTAATTAGTTAGTTAAGTAGATTATTAGTTAATTGGCTAATTAGTTAATTGACTAGTTAATTAGCTATTAGCTAATTAACTGTTAGAATTAACTAGTTAAAATTAACTGTTTTTTGACGTAAAATAAATAAATAAAAGTTACAATTGCATTAAATTGTGTAATCCAGTTAAGAAAGTTTCAGATAAAATATGAATATAATACCTTCTTCAAAGGTATCTCACAAAGATTACGCCAGTGAATAAGTAACTAGAATGTATTCTTTGATGAAATATAAATGTAACATACGTTAACACTTTCTTTTGCCTCGAATGAATTTGTTAAGTCCTAAGAATTCTGTAGCTAGAAACTTACAATAACTTCAAAATATTAAATAAACTGTTTTCAGTTACCCTATGTCTGGAAAATCCCACCCATAGGTTCCCTATTATCCACACATAGGGTTAACACTCAACATGAGTTCGATTTCAATGGAACCAAAATTCTAACTGTCGAACCAAAGAAAATAAAAAGAGTTGTTTTAGAAACTCTTGACATAAAGAAAAATAAGACTATAAATTTAATAAAAGAACCTTTACCAAGTATTACTTCAACATTGTGCAAAATCTTAGATATAATATGTAAATATGCGTGCAGTAACTAGTCACCAATAGGAGTTTGCTGTTATTGTTTTATTCCCTTTGATATGCTCCCTCGGTTTCACTGGGAAGAGGTTCAGATGTGTGCAACCTCTTACGGGGCCTAGTCAAATGTGTTGGCTAATATAATAAATATTAATATTGTTTTAATGTTTGTGGTTTTACGGATTTTATAATTCTTTGACGAGATGTACACTGTACCTCATATATGTATGTAAGTGATGTTCTGTTTATTTTATATATTTCATATGTTCATAGTTTGAATAATGTTTTAGTGTTGTATCTTAATGTTTTTTACGTTGTGTAGACGCCTGAAGATGGTCTGAAGACGCCTGAAGATAGTGATCTCCAAAACGTTGCCATTAAGAAATTTGATGTGGTTTTATACAGGACATTTAAATAAATTTTGAAAGTTATGAGCAAATATAGTTGTCTTCAATACAATGAAGCCTTATTTTTGTAATGAAATTATGCACAAATAGACAACTCGTATACTATATAAAATAAATGCGTTTAAAACTGTTCTCTACAAGCATTTTCCGAGCATAGAACGTCACAAATCAGATTTTACCAAGCACTGAAGTGGCTGAAAGTAGGTCCTATCTCTACAAAAGTAATAGTACCCACACTTTACAAGACAAAATTGTATTCGAAATATAAAATACGTTCATATTATATATTACAATGTTTACGAGGAGCCGGAGTTCAAGTGATATGTAGTGAATATAATGAATTCAATTGAATTCAAGTACCTTGTAGCCAGGGATGGATCCCGGGAGACGGGGTTAAAAGGAATATACTTCCCTCCCCTAATTAAACAACGCGGTAGACAATTTCTGTAATTTTTTTATCTTTCGATATAGTAACGAATGTGCTTGTTTGAAACATGTGCAAGCATGTGTTTGAAACTACTTTTGTTCACAAAATTTCATTCATTCTTGACTCCGAGTACGCAGTAAGCGGGGAAGGGGTAAGCTTGACCTATGAATGGCAGCATGTATCAGAAGCGTAGTAGCATTATATTTAATTTGTACACCAAAGAGGATTCCAAAGATAAATTGTAATACGTGCATCAGAAATTTTCCGTTTCGACGTATAAATATATTAAAACGTAACGAAATATATAGTAATACGTAAAATATGTGAAAATATGTAATTATACCGAAATATGTAAAACAAAAACAGTTTTAATTAATTGAGTATGTATTGTAACTGTAAAAAATATTATTGTGTGCAGGTATATGGTTCCTGTAAAAACGTAATTACATGGAAATTTGTTCCCAGAGTTAAAAGTAATTTGATTGAGACACCAGCCTTCCATAGCTACATAAGTCTAATCGGCTGTAGCGATTTCTGTAAAACCCCGTAGATGAATAGATTCCTGCCTCTCTAGTAGCTGTGAAGAGGGGAAATATGTAAAAAAGGGGAGTCAGTGATGCCTCCGGGGCTGTAGTCTGCGTGTCCAGAGTCGAAGTACTGTTGTGACGAGTAGCCACGCGCGAGAATACAAAATAAATCTCTTCTGGTCCTTCGACGACCCGAGAAGTTCCTGGGATATCTTCTGGTGGCAACGAATTGTCTATACTTCTGGTTTAATGGATTTACGTCGATTTTCTTTTCAAGCAGTCTTTCTATGTACGTGGCCCAAACGGTCCCTATATGTAATAAGGGCCGGTAAAAAAATTTCGTTCGCCAGTTTCATTTTCGTTTATTCAATTTTTTCAAAAATGCCAAAAAATATACATTTTAAAACTACCGAATTGAAGATGGCGATTTTTGATTTAAACAAATTCTGTTGTGAAAAATCAGCACTTCAAAAAGGTCATGTAGAATTTTATAAGAAAAGAGTTAATTTCGTTTAATTAGTGTCGGAAATTTATGCAATTTCTAAACAAAATTCTGAAAACCTTAAACGAAATGTGTTCATTGAAGTTTCTTCTCGTATGTAACAACGTATGGTAAATAAATTGGTACTGTTGTAGAATGGCACGAACTTTCTCGCAATTGTTAGTTTTCTAATCTCTTTAGTCACGACTAGCTTTTCAGTTAGGGTTTATTTTCTTTCCAGCTGCCTTCCTTTGTCACCCAAAGAACATTTTTTTACATTTTCGCAATTGTTAGGCTCCGTAATGCAGGAACTAAAACAATCTGCCTTTAGGACTATTATGGTCCGCTCCGGATCGCCGAGTTCGTTAAATGGTATCTATGGTATGGTATCAGTTCTTCGAACCAAAAGGTCACCGGTTGGAGTCTCGCATAGGTATTTTAATTTGATGAATGTGCTGTTTGAGAAATCTATTCAGAATTCGAGAGACTTTATTGAAAATCATTTATATCACTTCTATTTACATACACAATCAATACATATCAATACAAATACGATGAAACCGGGAGCGGTAGCTCAGTGATGTCACTGCAGCGCCTCTAACCGGGAGGTCCGTCTGTCTGTCTGGAGGAGAATTCTAACGGCCGGCTGCTCTGATCGGTAGTTTTCCGTGGTTTCTCCGATCAACACCAGGCGAATGCCGGAGCAGTACCCTATCAAACGGGCCACGGACCGCGCGCGATCTGTCCTTCCTCTTCCTTGTCCTATCCTCTCCCCTTACACACACACACTTACACTAACAGGCACTACACTACCACATATTCCCGGAGAACAGTCGGGAGCTTAGAGCTTGTCCCGGCTGGGGCGGTGCCCCGCTGCTGGTGGGAGAGTCCTGGTTAGGGGGAAACCCCACTAGCCGACGGTAGATCGGCGCCGGATCTCGCCATCCAGCAGGGGAAGATCACCGCCGTCTCCCGAGAAAAAAATGCACTACACTAACGGGGCTAATGACCAAAGCAGTTGACGTGCCTGGAAACATGAAAAAATCAATCAATCAATCAATACGATGAACCATACAACGTGTCTGTATGTGCTTTTCCAATCAGCAACTTATAAACTTTTTTTTCAGCTCTCTAATTTGATTTCTGAAACGTATGTCGCGTCAAATCAATTGTTGCCTTTCTCTCCATATGCACATGATTAAACTAAATACTACTTTATCTACCGTAATGAAATTTAAATATACTACTACCCTTGTGATCAGCTTAGTTTTCGTTTTAACGTGATATCCCTAACTGTTCCGAATATTATTATTTCTCGCTCTTATTCATGTTTTTTCCATACGACACTGCTGTGGCGTTGTGGTATGGGTGTCTGTAAGTTAACTCTGAGAATCTGAGTTTGGGTCTCGTAGCGGAAATAAATTATTGCTGGTAAAAACACTTTTGCAAGTTCATGTAGTAGTGCATTATGGCGGTGCAGTTACAAATGATGCAAGAAAATTTGTGGTTCTGTTGCACCATTAGTTTTAAAGCTTGAAACCTATAAATTTAAACACGCTATTAAAGACATCAGCACCACCGGTGACGTCATACTGATCTGGAAATGTTGCAAAGCATCACCATGTCCTTCGCTGCTTTGCAACATATCTTTGCGGTGCACTTACAAATGATGCGAGAAAATTCGTAGTTCAGTAGCAGCATTAGTTTTAAAACTTGAATCTTATCAATCTAAACACGCTATTAAAACCATCAGCACCGCCGGTGACGTCATACTGATCTGGGAATGTTGCAAAGCAGCACCATGTCCTTCGCTACTTTGCAACATATATTTGCGCTGCACTTACAAATGATGCGAGAAAATTCGTAGTTCTGTAGCGCCATTAGCTTGAAACTTATAAATCTAAACACGCTATTAAAACTATCAGCACCACCGGTGACATTCCGCTGCGAGCAGTCGCACAGTACGGAGCTCCGCGCTCAGCGCTGAGCCTCGTCTCGTACCTGTGCTCTGTGCCAGTGAAAGATAAAGTGCTACAATAATAGTGTTCATCAGCAGTTCTAACTGTGTGCGCTATTATTGCCAGCAATTAGTGCAACATTTTCATCAGACAACACTGGCATACGCCAGTGTATCGCAGATGCACTCTCCCAGGTCTACCCGACCGAGGGCGAAATGGAGGTCGCTTACCAAGAAGGCGACGTCCGTGAAATATCATTGCAATATATTCTAGATCATCTACTACAACATCAACTAGAACAGCAGTTACCTCAACCCCCATCACATCAGCTTCACATGCTAAGTGGAACAACCGCACCTCCACTTACCGACCAGCAACGCATTGTTGGCAGCCAGGAGGCTGCCTCAACGGACACCAAAAGAAGTCAGTCAGTGTCAGTGAAATCCCCATCGAAACAAAAAAGAAAAGTATAGTCTCGAGTAATGCTAATGAGAACTTTAATCTATCCAGTGCTCTACAATACAATGTCCCTGTCGGGAGCAGATTCGGAGAACTCGCTAATCTGAATCCCAACCCTGAAGATAATCGGTTCGAATATTTAAATGTAAATACGGACGATCTCTCTTCACAACCAGCCAAAATTCCTCCAATCTTTGTGGCGGACATAACCAGTGTATGCGAACTTATAATCGAACTTAAATCTAACGTCACAAACAACTTCATTACAGACGTGAAAAACAACAAAGTTAAAATCAATGCCAATAACCCTACGGACTTGCGTAAAATAATCAAGTATCTCCTACATACCCATCGTCAACTCCATGCATTCAAAGATCCATCAAACAAAAAATGTCTGTCGTATTCAAAAACATTGAACAATCAATAACAGAACAGGAAATTTTGAATGACCTACAGCAACGCTTCACTTCAATAATCAGAGTCACCAGACTTCAAAAAGATGGCCTTCCAATCCCAGTAGTCGCTGTTCTGAACCCATAGAAACTATTTTAACCATACATCAAATTTGCAATCATCGTGTGAGAACCGAAAGACGCAAAAAGCATAAAGGCCCCTATCAATGCCAAAGATGCCTAGGACTATGGTCATACCAAAACAATTGTAACCACTCCATCACGTGTATTCTGTGCCGGGAATCATTACCCGTGCTCTGGCCCTAAGAAGAACGAATCACACGTGCGAATCCGCAACTGAAACCGCGCTGACATAGTAAACATCGAACTGCACCTTCTACTACAAAGAGATCTTAGATAGGAAAAGTACCTCTAAAAATAAAAATAATGAAAATCCACCAAACTCCAATACTACTCTTCCCTTCCAAAATCAGTCAACAGCCCATTTCCCGCCACAGCCGCAATCCCAGCCTATTCAAAACTTCACCCATATTTCAAACACGAACAATCCACCTCCTAGCACATCGCAAAACACCCAAAATTCCAATCACCATACGGCCCATTCCAATAATATCCTATATAAACTCCCAATAATCACCACTATAATTAACTCCACGGTCGCTAATGACCTTAGATGTTGAAGCGACCTTAAATAAACCAATTAAAAAAAAAAAAAATTAACTCCATCACAACCTGCATTATTAACTTCAACTCTCTAATCCCATCTATAATTAGTACTATTCAGAACTCTGTGGCCGAATATCTAACCAACAATGGTAAATAAATTCCAAAACAATGTAATCATTCTAAATTGGAACGTAAACTCAATTAATAACAGATGACCCGTACATTTCTTCATCTACAATGTGGATGTAGCTTGTATTACCGAAACGCACTTGAGCAGAAAAAATAAATTATATATTCCCAATTACAATGTATATAGAACTGACAGAACCGAAACGAAAGGCGGCGGTGTACTCTTCGCAATCAAATCTATTCACGCGCATAACCAGGAAACTCTCCCGGACACGCCATGCTTAGAAACTATAGCAGCCTCAATAATAATAAACAACTACTTCCTTTAAAGATCATAGTCGCATATGTCCTTCAAAATCTATTTAACTCAATGATTGTTGTGTCATTAGGTGACCTCAATGCTAAACACAGTAACTGGTAAAATTTTAGTCCAATTAGTAAATAATGCCAATATTAAAATTCTCTCCCGAGTGAATCCTACTACACCATAGCAAGACCGTTCGCGCAAACCAGATATCTCTCGACATTAGCCTTACTAACACAAAC
Organism: Teleogryllus oceanicus; assembly: GCA_964035755.1. Taxonomy (NCBI): domain Eukaryota; kingdom Metazoa; phylum Arthropoda; class Insecta; order Orthoptera; family Gryllidae; genus Teleogryllus; species Teleogryllus oceanicus. The sequence continues at coordinate 15,288,663 of CAXIVR010000002.1, forward strand.
ATTAACTTCCATTTATCGGTAATATTTGAACTTGATTCTGACCATATCCCAGTCTTAATTTGCAGCAAATGTCGCCTCAACATGCCCCTGTACCTAAACAGAACTCATTAAAAATTAACTGAGGAAGTCTACCGAAACAATAAAAAGTACAATACCCAAAAATAAAAAAATACTAAATACTCCTCAAATAGATCAACTGTTAATTTTCTAACTGACCTCGTCAACACAAATCCATCCGTTACAAAAATTTCAGCTGACTAACACCTGAATACATCCCATAAATCCTAAGAATAAATTACCTCAAGCATTTTAAACGCAATATCGGTAAAGAGACTAAAAGACTTGTGCTCAGCCAAGAACACGAGAATTAAAGAGAGAACTCAACCTAATCGCCAACGAGGTCAAACGACTTATCAGAAATCATAACAGCGAACAATATCATAAACTCATACTGGTGTTATTACTCAACACCAGTAATAACACATTAACTCACTAAAAAAATTCTCAAGAAAAAAAAACACGGTCCCTCCTTTAAACACAGCGACAGGCAAGACATCCTCACTTCAGAAGGCAGAAGTGCTCGCCACGCATTTCGAAACCACATTCTATGAAAACACGAATGCCCACCCGCAACATAATAATATTCTACAAGCCACAAAATTAAACGTCTTCGGTACGTAATTGGAGATGAGAAATTTATTCTCATCTCCCATTGAAATTTCTAAAATCATAAAGAATCTTCCTAACAAAAAAGCCCCAGGTCACGACAAAATAAACAATTTGGCATTTAAAAAACTACCACCAACGGCAATTGCGTACTTAAATAACATATTCAATTCATGTTCCAGAATTGGATATTTCCCCCCATAAATAGAAACATGCAATCATCATCCCCATTATTAGCAAAGCCAAAGAAAACCCCATCAAACCCCGAGAGTTATCGGCCAATCAGCTTATTAACAACTCTTTCCAAAATATTCGAAAAAATCATATTGCGAAGACTGAAGAACCACCTATATTCAACCAATGCTATCCCCAAGGTACAGTTTGGATTTACAGAAATAATCTCAACGCAACACCAGCTATTAAGAATTTCAGAGTACATTTATTCCGCTTTAAAAAAAAATCACTCTATTTACTCTATTTACTGCTCTATTTACTGCTCTATTTACGGCTCTATTTACTGATATTGCACAAGCTTTTGACCGAACTGGGCACGAAGCTCTCCAAATGGACACTCCACAATACTTAGAATCAATAATAACAAATTTCTTAAGCAATAGAACTTTCTCAATGTTAACAACCATTTATCCAACCCAAGAACAAACGCTATCGCTCAATTTGCCGACAACACAGCCATCTTTGCCTCCGGTACAACCCTCACTGAGTTAAGAACCCACTTACAACTATATTTAAATACGATAGACAGCTGGGCTGCTAAACTTAAAATTCAACTAAACCGCTGCAAAAATATTTAGTTTAAGACCCCACTCTCCCCCACTTCCTCTCACTGTAAATAACAAATCATTAGAATGGTACCCCCGCCCAAAAAACCTATAAAATATTTAGGCTTATATCTTGATACCAAGCTAACTTGGGGAAAACATATAAATGCCAAAGTGTCCCAAGCTAAAATAAAACTGATACAACTACGACCACTAATTTACAGAAACAGCCCAATACAATATAAATCAGCCACAGCAATTTACAAGACTATTTTAAGACCATTATTGTTGTATACCAGCCCAATTTGGATCAATTCTGCAAAAACTAACATCCATCAATTACAAGTTCTGCAAAATGAATTCTTAAGAATAGTTGCTCATGCCCTATGGTATATAACCAACAATCAACTTCACAAGGAATTTAATTTGGAACCCATTGAACAATACATCACATATCTGTCCACCAACTTTTATCATAACCTACCTCAAATCCCAGCCCTATCACCATTCAAACTAGCAAAAAAACCCAAATACCAAACACGAATCAAAAACAAATATCCATATCACATATTCAAAAATTGTGATTTAGATCCGACTGAGGACACGAAAAGGGATTTCCTCCCCCTTGTTAGTATGTAAGATTATATTTAAGGTTAGCATATAAGTCTGTAAATACATATGTATAGTTATTTTTACTGAGCTATTTAATTCTTCAAAAATTCATAAACTAATAAAAAACCCGCCGGTGACGTCATACTGATCCGGGAATGTTGCAAAGCGGCACCATGTCCTTCGCTGCGTGCACCGCCGTCCGGACGTTGCGGCGTCGTTGCGTGAGCAGATCGGCGATACTTTCGCGGAACGCGTCGCGACGCTGAGCCAGGCGATTGTGCGAGGCGCAGTGCGCGAGGTGATGGGGCCGCGAGTGGCTGTGGGGCGTTGTAAGCTGCGCTGGCGCAGGGGGCCTTGGCGACCACGCCCCCCTCCGCGCCCTTCCAGCTCCGCAAGTGCTGCGCCCTGGACCAGCTCCTTAACAAGAACATGAGCGCTTGCGTGCCCCTGGGGAACTCCACCCGTTACAAATTGAACATAACCAGCTTCCAGGTGGGTTATGTTATTTTTCTTTTGTACTACAGGTATATCGACATAACGAAACAGAGACGTTAAACCTACTATTTAAAATCCTTATTTTTATAATAGGATTATTGGACATCTATGATCCCTATTCTTGCTGGGACCATCTAGGAATTTTGTTCATTGTGGCTATTACCTGTATCTGCTGTATCCATTGATTAAACTAGATTGTTAACTGGGACTTATGAATTATGAGCTGAGAAGATGATGGCGAGGGATGAAGGGACAATTGCAAGTACAACCATGCCTAAACAGTATTCGAACCTGCAGCCACCTCAGCTCTGAGTGCAGCAACCGCCTGCGCCACAGGCCCGGCAAAAGCGCTAATTTATTATATATAATACAGTTTTGTAATAGCCTCACAGCTTTCTGTGAGGAGGCCCCGGCTTCCATTCCGGGAAAAGAAGCTGTAACTATGTAATAGAAATTGTCTCGTTTTTACTGATATACGACTACGAAGAAGTAGAGCTAAGGCATACTAAATATGCTAGACAGGGGGACGGGAGTATGACATGCTCACTCTACGTCTCGATTAACCCCACGCGTGAATAATAACGCCAACAGTAGGACGGTGGGCAGACGGCGGCAGGACGGGCGCGGGCAGACGGCGGGCAGGGACGGGTAAGGGCAGACGGGCGGGCAGACGGGCGGGCAGACGCGCGGCAGTCGGGCGGACGGGCGGGCAGACGTGCGCGACCAGGGCGGACAGCAGGGCGGGCAGACGGGCGGGCAGCCGGGCGGGCAGCCGGGCGGGCAGCCGGGCGGGCAGACGGGCGGGCAGACGGGCGGGCAGACGGGCGGGCAGACACGACGGGCGGGCAGACGGACGACGGGCGGGCAGACGGGCGGGCAGGCGGGCGGGCAGACGGGCGGGTGACGTGCGGGCAGACGGGCGGGCAGACGGGCGAGCGGGCAGACGGGGCGGGCAGACGAGCGGGCAGACGGGGCGGGCAGACGGGCGGGCAGACGAGCGGGCAGACGGGCGGGCAGACGGGCGGGCAGACGGGCGGGCAGACGGGCGGGCAGACGGGCGGGCAGACGGGCGGGCAGACGGGCGGGCAGACGGGCGGGCAGACGGGCGGGCAGACGGGCGGGCAGACGGGCGGGCAGACAGACGGGCGGGGCAGACGGGCGGGCAGACGGGCGGGCAGACGGGCGGGCAGACGGGCGGGCAGACGGGCGGGCAGACGGGCGGGCAGACGGGCGGGCAGACGGGCGGGCAGACGGGCGGGCAGACGGGCGGGCAGACGGGCGGGCAGACGGGCGGGCAGACGGGCGGGCAGCCGGGCGGGCAGACGGGCGGACGGCGGGCAGACGGGCGGGCAGACGAGCGGGCAGACGGGCGGGCAGTGACGGCGGGTGACGGGCGGTGACGGGCGGGTGACGCGCAGACGGGCGGGTGACGGGCGGGCGGTGACGAGCGGGCAGACGGGGCGGGCAGTGACGAGCGGGCAGACGGGCGGGCAGACGGGCGGGCAGACGGGCGGGCAGACGGGCGGGCAGACGAGCGGCAGATCGAGCGGGCAGACGAGCGGGCAGACGAGCGGGCAGACGAGCGGGCAGACGAGCGGGGAGACGGGCGGACAGGCAGATGGATGAACAAAAGACGGATCGGCCGCTTGCATCAGGGGATTTTCAAATGTGAATTTTAGTACATGTTTAATCTAAGGCATAGGAACAAGAATTATCAACGTTTTTATCGGGAATTTACAATACAATTTTTTGTCCTGAAGAAATCCGTTTTTCTGCAGCATTACGTACGCAGCATACGTGTATAATATGCAAGAGCGTAATAACTGGGCCGAGGATTGAGAACACTGCTAGGCGGATTAAGTGGCGCATTTATCCAACACAGAATATATACTTCGGTATTATACAACGGTATTATATCAAACACTACGGTATTAAACATAATACTACGCATCGCACATAACACACTACGGTATCACACATAACACTACGGTATTTATCATAATGCTACGGCATTAAACATAATACTACGGTATTTAACATAATACTACGGTATTAAACATAATACAACGGTATTATAAATAACATATGCAACAAATAAAGAAGTAGAAAACAAAATATTTTTAATCTCTTCTGCGGACGCTGAGAATTTAAGTCCAGAAAGATTCCCTTTTAAAGTTCTATAAAGTGATGGCGCTTGCTTTATGGAAGCCATGGCCCTGCTCTATGGAAGCGTAAATTGGGCCCTGAAGAAGAGAGATTAAAATAAAATTGAAGCCAGCAAACTGAAATTTTGAAGATACGTAGCCGGCTATACATTCGTGGATTAAAAGAATGGTATTAGAGCTTAATTGAATCTGAAGAATATCGTATATATAATGAAACAGTACCAAACAAAATTCATCTAACAATACGTTCCAAAGGAAGATGATAGAAAGTACTAAAGAAGAGATGGCGAGACCTATTCTATGGTCACAGAGCTCAAACTCAGTTGATTTCTGCCTTCTCCATATCTTTTCACCTATTTTCTAGAAATACATGTCTGTCAAATTCTTCTACTTTGTGCAAGAAATTTTGCTCTGGAAGTGGTTGGGCAGGTTGGTGTCACAATGACGTCACGCGTACGATTTACAGTACCCCACTCAGGAAAAATGTCTCTCCACACGATATGTTGTACATCAACGGCAATAGCGAAATGTACATTGAATATTACTAGCTAAACTTACTGAATTAATTTCTAATTATTAATATATTGATTCAATTATCTCAATAGAGGTGATACTAAAATATTTGTTGATGGGATGAAAAATTAAACGATTTTAAAATTATAGTAGATGTACTAGAGAAACAAATTAGTAATAAGGGCATAGAACTAATTTTTTGAGAAATATTTAAATCTCACAGTGACTAAAGACATGTATGTTTTCCCCTGTATATAATTTGAATCTCTGCTACAGAACTGGATGCAACAATTTAATGAATCGGATCTTTTGAGAAAACGTTGATATTTTTTAAATACATAATTTACTAATTTAGTGACCATCTGTTATTATATTAAAGTTCCTCTTTGATGATATCTTGACTCCCAACGCACAATAAAAATAAAACTTCACATACCAGCACAATTCAGTTCAGATTACAAAATCGGCAAATATCGATATTTCAAAATTTCGATCTACAAAATTAGAACATTGTCGTCATAATACTTGATCTAAAAAACAACCATGTTGCAAAAGTGGTTTAGAAGACTAACATTAACTTGACATGTATGAGCCGGTTTTAGTCATTTATATTCACTACTTAAGGCACAACAATCTAACAATTACACTATAAGAAAAAATTAACGCCTGAGGATCACCGCGAACCGGTGTCAACTTAATTGTAGAAGGGTGCGGAAGAAGGGGAGGCCCAGGCCAACTGCAGGCATTACGTTGGACCGTCTCTCCGCGCGCCTAACACGAGGAAATGCGTACAAAAGCGCCAAAACATGCGGGTCATCTCTCGCGTGAGAGATAGCCATGTTACGATTGCAGTTGAGCGAATTTTTGCATGCAAAATTATATTGGCGAATGTAACAACTTTCGTCATTGCAGGAAAATAAGCTATGGTGGATGAACTCTAAAGTTCGCCTTGCTCCGAGCAGAAAAATCGAGATGCTGTCGGCTTTAGCACTGAATGCTTCAGTGCTCTACAAAGAACGACCCTGCGAGGCGGATATCACGTTCATTCTGTGGACGACAGAAACTTCACTCTACTTGAATGGATCTCTCGAGGTAAATTTTCAGAGTTTCGATTTTAAAATTTTATACATTCTGATCCTCGCATCTTCTTTATCTTTTGATGAATGTATTTCATTTCCATCGATGGTCTTTCAGAGGAAGGTCATTTGACTATAGGCTTTGACCCTCTTTCTTCATTCATTGGGAGAAAATATTGAAGGCAATATTCTAGTTCTGTGACTTCAGCCAAAGGTTTTCCGTTCATGGATTTAAACGCTAAGGCGTTGATGGATGCATTTATGTAGGGTCAGAGGGATATTAGATATTATATTCTTTTTTGTCTTTAGCAACTACCCACCTCCATGACCCTACAATTAAGGAACAGCACTCTTACAACCGACTTTCCACCAAGGCCTTTACGTTCTTAGCGAACAGAATTTGCGAGTACATACGAAGCCGGTAAAGCAGACCTTGGAAAAGGTATAACGCTATCAATACCATGAACTCTTATGCCTACTGGCGTTCATTTTTAACATCTGTAACTTTCTTAGTATTGTGGTTTGTTACAACGTTTCGTAAATATTCGTAAACCATGAGAGTTTTTACAATTGTTTAATTCTTTTTCTATGCCCAACTGTAAAGTACATTATCCGAATAGATCTGGGGTCTTCACAAAATGAAGTAAAATAATCTGAATTTTGAAGAGGATGTTCTTCTTGTTTCAAAATCTGCCTCAGGTAAATTGAGCACGTTGAGATGGTATAGGTACAGTAGGATTTCAATAATAAAATTTTCCAGGATGGATATGTTTGTTAATTAGTAATTTTGTATATTTGTTCAAATAAAGCTTCTAGTGTGTGTATCTATCTATCTATCTATCTATCTATATATGTATATATATATATATATATATATATATATATATATATAGTGACGTACTGCAGGCCGGTCATCCGGCAGTAAATCTATTTGTGGTAAGGTGCCTTTCTGTGAATGGGCTCGGGGGTTATTAATCAAACACCACTGTTCCGTGAACAAAGTAAACTGAACTTTTTTTTTTTCTATTAATTCTATACAAATCACCAATGATACAATATCTGTGGTGGTCTCTTAATTCTTTCTCCTTTATATCAACGAATCACTGTTAGTCTCTCGACCGTATCGACCGGAAGAAACATTTACCGTTACTTCTTCCCCTACGAGCGTCATGGCTCTGGGACTCGGGTACTTCTGCACGCAAGTTCTTCATCAGGTACTCCTGATATCAGCTATCACCTGGCACATAAAAAGGATCGACTATTGATGGTTATCACACAAATTGTCCGTCAATTAATCTTCTGCACTCGTTCGTTCGCGATACTTTTTGTTTTTTCGACCGCGGAGCAGCTCCAGATACGTCCTTCCTCGCCGGCGGCCAGCCAGACACTGCCTCGCGGCGTCGTTCCCACGCTCAGCCAACCGACCACCCTTCGCCGCTCGTAACCGTTTTTTGGCTAGTGAGGCCCTCTGCAACCGTTCTGCCGTGTTCTTGCTTACGCCTGCCGTTTCTTTGGGTGAAACGCAGCGCTCTATTACCCTCCCCTTGTGGATTTTTCTCCGAAAATCTAATGACTTAATGGTCTATTCTGTCCATTGCCTCTTGTTGGGCAAGGTCTTAAATTGTAAAAAATTATAATGTCCCACCACTTCTCTGTTATCGTTGGCTAGTTTAGCCACGTTTGGGTTTGCTATCTGTTCAATGGGATGTACGGTCCTCATATAATGGAAAAAATTTTATATAACCTAGTTTAGGTTAGAAACCTTTGTGGACACGCAACAATACTGTCTGCCCCTCGTGAAACTCATATATTTTCTTCTTTAACTTTGCCTTCCTGACCTTACCCGCTTGCACTAAGTTCTGACGTATCTGTTCCGGTGTCTTCGGTGGTCCTTCCTGAGTGACTTCTCTCTCTCCAGATGTATAGTATGTGAGGCGGTTTTGGAATGCGCTTCCCAGGGCGTCATGCCAATACTGTCATAAGGAATTTGATTCAGCCAGCAATTGATATCCGGTATTAACTCATTCCACTTCCCATGATTCTAATACAATATGTTCTAAATAGTCTGGATAATTCTTCTTCATTATCCGTTCTGACAGATTTGATTGAGGGTGTCTCACAGTAGAAATGAATCGGTATCGCCCCATGCCCTGTATGCCCTCTATCCACCTTTCTCATTGCAGTGAACATCGTTCCGTGTGGTCGATAATATCTGTTTGAACGTCCCCGCACATTGAATAAATCTTTTCACGAGTTTCAAGCAATTATTTGAGTTAATTTTGTTCACTAAATATATTTCTTGCACGAACTTCGAGAAGAGACCATGTTTACAAAATGTATTTATTCCTGTCTGTCGTTCGAGGCAAAGGTCCGTATGCATCCAACGCAGCCAACTGCTTTTTCTTTTGGTATAATGTGATGCATCGGCCCGTCATATTTATGGTTGGGGTATTTAGCTTGAGACACGTAATGCATGAGCTACTGTTCTCCCAATTTGCCTCCCTCATTCCTTCCACAGCATAAAGCTTGTATTGTTTAAGAATATCTTCTTGCAATTGAAATGCCAACGACGTGCACGGAATTCAATTAATTCACCAGTGCAATTTCGTGGAACCCAAATCCTCCATGTGTCTGGATTCTCTTTGGTCTTGATCAGTACTGCTTCTGTACTACTTTCCAGCGGTGTTGATTTATGCCGCCACGTCCACGTCCTCGGCTAGTTGTCCTTTGGCGAATTCCTTCACCTTTGTAGATTTCATCATCCCTTCTTCTTGTAATGTTACTAAGTCCTCCCACGTGAAATAACGGTGATCTTGATATGCCCAAATCGATCACCATTACCTGAAATTCTCTCGCATTGGCAACTGGCTTCCCTACTTGGCTCTGCGCTTAATAAGTCCGGCAAATGGTTATTAATCTTTGCAATGTTCTATATCGAATGAGTACCTTGCAATGCCATCACCCATCGATGTAGCCGATCATTTTGTAAGTGGCATCTACTCAAAAACGTTAATGCTTGATGGTCAGTACGTACTTTGAAATGCCGTCCTTTCAAATACGGCTTAAATTTGATATTGCCTACACTATAGCGTTGGCTTCCCTTTTCCGTCGCCGAAAATCGTAACTCGGGTCCTTCAGGGTCTGGGTCTGATAATAGACACGATTTTCTCCTGGCCATCGATAACTTGCAGCATCGCCCCAATCCCAAAGTCACGCTGTCAGTTTGGACGATACATGCTTTGAAAAATCGTGGGCTATACAGCAGCTGTTATAAAACATGTCTTTTTACTCTCTATCAATGCCCTGGCAGGCGTCATCCCATTTCCATTTTTGACCCTTTAGCAGTTGGTAGAACGGATACATAACGTCCGCAAATTTTGGACAAAACTGAGGTAATAATTGCATGTGCCAATGAATCTGCGCACTTGCTTATTCGTTCCTGGTGGCGGCTCTCGGATTCTTCAGCGGTTTCAATTCACGCTTATCCCTTCGGCTGATATAACGTACCCAAGGAATCTAATCTTCTTGTGAACCACGTTGATTTCTTCCATTTAAACACCAGGTTGCTCCTCTTGTAGAATCTGGAGCAGTTCTGTAAACCTTGAAGTGTTGTTCGATGGATTTTGCCTGCAGGACAATATCATCCACGTACGCTGTGACCTCGGTCTGCATCTTTCCTTGTAGTATTTGGATCTACGCACTGAATCAGTGCCGCTCCGCTATTCCGTAGCTCAAACGGTACTCACAAACACATAGCATATTCCCCGAATGAAAACCCTGCATATTTCTGGTCTTCTCTTCAGCAACCTGCATTTGCCAATAAGCCTTACTGAAATCTGTACTCGAAAAGATCATACTACCCCCAAATCTTTGTATAATGCTTCTTCCATCGACAGGTGCATCCCAAATGGGATGTCACTGCATTTAACTGCTGAGCGTCTAAGCATAACCAATTCTCCGTCCTTCTTCTTTTTACGATTACAATGATTCTGTGTACGACGTCTTTGTTTTGATAATGCCGTCGCTCACCATGGATGCCAGCAACTCTGCTACTTCTTGCTTCAATAACACTACCGGTATCGGGTAGTTTTCAAGCAAGCCTAAAGGGGAGTGTGAATCGTGTTGTATACGGAATTAACCTTGATCGGTGCCCGATTCTTCTGAAATACCTTTGTTTTCTATCAGTAGGTCTAACAGCCTAGTTTTCTGCTGGGTTTCCAATACTCTATCTGGTCAACCTGTTGTTTCACCTTTCTTCTATCCCTCCTCCGATAACACGCCCGTACATATTTCTAATTCCTCTCCCATTCCCATGTCCATCTCTGATTCTGGCTTCCTAGTTCTACGACTCCGTGGTCAAGATCAATAATCGCGCGTCGTTCGGATAAAAATCTGTCCCTATAATCATCGGATACAACAACTTCTTTTACTACTAGAGCTACCACTTCGTACTTCTGATCGCCAATTTCAGCATTAACATTATTTATTTCTGTGATAGGGCTTGGATTTCTTCTGAGTGGCTCCTATCACGTACGCCCTATTCATGGGCAAGCACATTACGGCTTTCCTTTCGCAATCAACTCATTATAAAATTCCTCTGATATAACTGTTGTAGTACATCCAGTATCAACCAGTGCTTCCGTTACCACCCCTTCGCATTCTACTTTGATCGTGGGACATTTTCTCATGCGAACTTCCGAACTTTTTTTTCTCTGCCACGGTTGTGATTCATAGGACACCGATCAACGTCATTGATAGACCTACATTCAGCTTCCTTTCTTCCCTTGTGTCCGTCATGGGCCGCTGTCATCACGGACTCTCTATCTGTTTAAAGATGTTCCTGTCCTCCACTTGACCAGGCCGTTGATTGATTGGGCGCACTCGGTTTGTTCTCTCTCTTCTTCTCGACGGTTTGGGGTCTTGTCCACCTACCCGGTCTTCGGTTACTGGCTCCGATTGCCACCGGCTTCCTGTTGGTCTCGTGTAGTCCACTGGTTGCCTGCCCACCACCATTCCTTGGTTCATTGACTGGTTCCGTTCTACCGCGTTCACGTTTCCTTCCTCTTATTTTTCGGGGTATTGGCAAACGTTAAACTGGCGATCCTCCTAATGCGTTCATAAAGCTCTAAATTGGTATGAACCCGAACTTCAAATTATTTTGGATCGACACGGGAAACTGACGGTCAATAAACACATAATTTCTGATCACCATTGGGGACGTAGTGTCCTACAATCTCCAACACGTTGCGTCGTATATTCCCGCAGAGTTCCCATCGACTGAGTATAATAACCATTCATTGATTTAACTTCACATTAATCGAATTCATCGTTCCAATACCGCTCATAGAACCGGTCTTGAATTTTTCAAAGGTTCCGGAACACATCAAATGTGTCGGCCCACGTCCGGCGTTCCTCCAACATCAAATACAAAAACTGGACCTTTGCATCTTTCCGATGTGTTGATCACGGCTAGGTGTCGTTCCGCTGCCCGCATGAAGGCGCGCATGGGTTTTCGACCATCTCCCAAAAACTTCAATGATTTGGAGGCGTAAAAGTGGGCATTCCGCCCAATTGATCGGCGTCACGTCCGGCATTCTTTGATTAGCTCCACATCGGATTGCAGTGATGATACTTTTCTTTCTGCACATTTGTATATCTCCTATTTTTCTTAATTAATTGCTGCATCATTTTGTGTCTTCCTTTTTGCGCACCTCCTGCTTTGTGCGGTAATCTTCTCCTCGTTGTTGATGTAGGTTTGTTTTTCAACTTCCTGCCCAATTTGCCAATCTGGGATCCTATCTTCTGAACCCTGCTCTACAAACTTACTGGCGATGATTAGTTTCGAATCTCGACCTGTCTCCGCTATCTTCTTCTATCGCTGGCTCCTGATTTGCTTGTTAATAGGTCCTATTTGTTTTTAATTTCCATTAACTTTCCGTTCTGTTCCTCGATTGCCTTCTTTGTTCTTCAATCATTGTACTGTTGTTCCGCCTTTCTATCCTGTTCTTCCGCTAATTTCACCCGTTCTTTAATCGCCATTAGCCGCTTTTCGGATCTTTTCTCTGTTCCTCGATTACCTTCTTTTGTTCTTCTGCTGATTTCTACCCGTTTAATCGCCTAGTTGCCGGATCTTTTCTCTTGTTCCTCTGCTGTTTTATCAAGTCGGTCGTTAATCATTTTCATTACATAGCCATCAAATCTGATGATATCTGCTTGGCGTTCCTGACTTGTTCCTGCTACCTGGTTCATCGGCGTTGACGTGACTTTTACCTCTTCATCAAAACAATCGCCCGACGTGTCCTCTAATTTACTCAACTCCAGGACTCTACTATACAGGAACGTACTCCGCCGATTCCTTCATCCGAGTCTTCTACACACTCTATCTTCTCATTCCGTTCTAACGTCGCCTTTTGAGCCTCCATTTTGCTGTCGCAATCTAATTTCTTGTCTTCAGCTGCTTCGTATCGTTCACTCATTCTCTCAATCGCTTTTACTGCTTCCGCGCTTGCAATGCCGCCCTCAGCTCGTCTACGCCGCAATACTACTGCAACTGTTCCCAATTTAATTAATCTAATTCCTAAGTAATTGTATTGAAACAATGACCTATCAGTGATTCTAGGCATTAGCTGAATACACTATTCGTTTTAAATTCTTGGCATGAAAACCACAATTGTATATTCTACTATGACTAACCCACTTTCACTATACAGTTACCACATATGACATACAACATCCACTCTCTGCAAACAAATGTTAACATCACCTATGCACATAAATTCACTACACAAAAATACCCTTCATAAAACATATCACATATCAAAAATAATACAAATAACACTTCTGGAAAATTCCTGGAAAACATTGGCAGGCACAACTTCAATTCAAATTCACAATAATAATCCATACAGTCTCATTTCACACACTCCTACAGCTTCCTCAATAATGACACAAAAATATACTGTATGCAGTTTTCAAACATTACTCTAACATTCCAATAAACAATATTAATTCCTTCACTAATTACTTTCCATTCATCAAGCACAAACAATGCCCCTCCACACCTGGGCTATACTGTTTTAGATGATTGTGATATTATCTTGTAAGATTCATGCCCATATGCTCAAAATAATTAGAATATACAATTTTACACCAAAAATTACATTAACTTTCTTGTATTCATTACACTTTCCTGCTAAATTTACTAATTTCCTTTGTTTATCCAATATTGAGAAACACCACTCAACTATGGTATGTTATCATGTACACAAATAATTATTCTAACAAACACAATATTTATACACACTGTTTTCTCTTTTACACATACATAATAGGTACTCTGCATACTGTTTTCTGGATTGACTGACCACATATTTAACTAAATAACATTTACAATCACAATTACCATTGCCTGGTCAATATTTCTATAATTGTTTATATTTCCTCAACAGTATTTACCTTACATAAATGACAATAATAAATTTCTACTACTTTTTCCCCAGTAAGCAATCGTACATGGCACACTGCTCTTATTTCAATATTTCCTAACTAAACTGTTAGTTTAAATTATTACACAAGTTTGTTAATTCAAGAGTTATTATTTTATTCCCCAATTATATGAATTCTCGGTACTGTCTTCAATTTATTGCAACATCATGTAAATACTCTCAAATTAATCCTGAGCCACATTTCCTTAAATACACGAGTCCATACTGTTCAAGCTAACTGTGACGTACCGGTAGGCCGGCTTGTCCGCAGTAAATCTATTTGTAAGGGACAGGTGTTCTTCGTGAATGGGCTCGGTTATTAATCAAACACCACTAACTCCGTGAACAAAGAACTGAACTATTTATTAATTCTATACAAATCACTAATGATACAATATCTATGGTGGTCTTTACCTTTTCTCTTATATCACCCAGAATCACTGTTAGTCTCTGATCTTACTGACCGAAGAAATATTTACCGTTACTTTCCCTACGAGCGTCGGCGGCTTGGAGGACTCTCGGGTTGTACTTCGCACGCAAGTCTTTCTGATTTGTGGTACCCTGATATCAGCATCACTCTGACAATATGTGCGATCGACTATTGATGGTTACTGCCACAAATTGTCCGTCAACAATCTTCTGCACTCGTTCGTTCATGATACTTTTTGCTTTCGATCGCGGAGCAGCTCCAGATACGTCCTTCTCGCCGGCGGCCAGCCAGACACTGCCTCCCCTCGCGGCGTCGTTCCCACGCTCTGGGCCAAACTGACCCCACCCTTCGCCGCTCGTAACCGTTTTTCTTGGCTAGTGAGTGCCCTCTTGCAACCGTTCTGCCGTGTTCTTGCTTGATGCCTCGCCGTTTCTTTGGGTGGAAACGCGGTGCGTTTCAATATATTGTAATGAATGTTACTGCGAGTAAAATAAAACAGAACAAAAGATAATCTTAGAAATGAAAACATATGTCTTGATCCTGCAGTGAAGCAGAACGGGGAAAGCGTGCAAGAATAATTATTTTCTTGCATAATCAGTAACTCGTTTCTTTGTAGATCCGTAAGAGGTATTCGTTCTTTTTGCAGCAGCATGACCACACATTTATCCTTGTATAGTATAATACTAGAAATCTACGTTCGACTACCGAGTATATGTGCGTCCGTCCATCACTCAGGTTAGAAACATCTCGTTCACGAGTCGAGAAAAATAGCCATGCGACTTGCCTTGTCTACTGGTGGGACATGTTTTTGAAATCGCATCTGGGTGAATCTAAGACAGTTCTCCAAAAATCGCGTGCTTTAGTGCTTTTAGCAGTGCCATTTCGCGTTGGTCGTGAACACGTGCGTCAACGCCATGATACCCAGGCTGTGAATGACAAAGATCGCCAAAAAGTTATTTTTGACCCGCTGTTTACAGTGCGCGGTGTAAGGTTTCTACTCAGAAGGAAAAGATTCATTGTCAGTTATATTCAGCCGTAGGATCATTTTATATGTAACATATTCTGATAATGGGATAAAAGTACATAAATGTTTGATACAATAAAGCAAAATGATCTTTCTTATCCTTGCAGATATCGAACGTGCGAAGTTACAGAGTATGGCGCTTAACCATATTCTTCCCCAAGGGCATAGTTTTTTCGACCCATTCAAAGAATTGTACAGCGCAACACCGACACCTACAGACCAATTTATCTGCGTTTCCGTATTCTTAATCATGTCGGTTAATTTTTCAAAGATTTTTAGTTTCTAGTTTACTACACGAGATATTTCAGTTAAAACCCGGCCTATAAGAAAGTATCGGAAATTAAAAATATATGCCCCTATCGATAATAGTGTGTGACATTGTTGACGCTGTACCACGAAGGGCAAACTTACTGGCCTTACATCTACTCCTTGAAACACACTCCGTTCAGAATTTACGTGGCAGCAAAGTTTTAATGAAAAGGATATTAGACGAATCCTGCAGGTTCATACCTACAGCACCAATGTAGAAAGGTACAAGGAATTAATAAAGGACACATGTATAGTTCAGGCACTCCTAAACGTTTAGAAATATGAGAATTTGAAATTCAGAGATGTCCATGCTATTGCATTTTGATTTTGCAAATCAAACTGTTCGGCAAGAAACCTCATAAACCTGACCAAAATCGATAATAGAACGTCAAATGTGTGTCCGTATACTTAGGGACATTCTCAATGGAGGATAAAAAAGTTTTGAAGAAAGGAATCAAAACTTGTATTTATGAACCTGTACACCAACTACTTTCATTGGTGAGATTTCCGTACTTTCGACTATAAAACGGGATTTGTCACATCAAAATGACAAACACTTATTAATATGCTTATTACGAAACATAGACATGCGTATTCTCGGCGACGACGAAGTTGAAGGTTGTATTCTTGGACAAGAACGTTTTAATTGAGAATTCAAGATGGAGCAAATGTGAGTAATATATTTGCTCAAGAAATTTCTTCTAAAATATTTTTATAAAACGGTAAATTGGAGGTGGGGTGGTTTGCGTAGTGTTAGCTAAATCTAGCATTCACTGAAGTTATTCTGTGCAGATGGAGTTGGATAGTGCGACTGGTGGACCAACACAGAAATTGGTGCTTCCGTCGGAAGACTACTGCATGGACTGGACGACGAGGAGAAAGAAGTATACCCTCGCTTTCCTGGCTTGTCCGTGCAAACACGTGGTGTGCGTCCGCAAGTGCTGCGACAACAACCGAATGCTGACTATTTCGGAAGCTATTGCTATGAAGCAAAACGCTCACTGCGACGACAAACTTCCAGGAAACGTCAAGTGGAATGCACCGTTCACCACGCTCTCTGCTGGATCAGAGCGTAGGCAGGCAAACGTGACATACGCTCCGCATGAGGACTGCTCTGATACGTGCCCGTCAGGTCGGACGAATGTAATAATTAAAATGAGGTACTTCCACGCTTCCTACTTTTTTAGTAGTATATTATTATTTGCAACACTCTAAAAAGAACATAGAACCTATTATTTCTGTGATTCAAATATGGTTTGTGAAATGATTTATCAGCAATTCCAACATTCTTCATTGACAATATTAAAATTGTATTTTGTCTCACACCGATTTCTCACGAATAATTTTTGTTTTTCAAGGTCAAACTAAAAATTGTTTGCTGTAGTACTTGAAAGAGGCTGGCACAGGAAATTATACAACGCAATTACTCCAAATGTTGTAATTTCAATTTAAGTTTCATTGCAAAGTTTTTTTATGTTTAACGGTGTAAAGCATCATTGAATTTGATTAATATTTTCCGGAAACTACGTGTTTTGAGAAACTGAATTCTAAAACGCTCACACAATCACTTGATTGACCTTCACTTTTAAGCACAATTTATTTATGCTCTAAAAAAAGAAAAATGATGAAATAGAGACATAAAACTGATAGGGCAGTGTGAAAGTTTTAAGTGATGTTGATGTTTGTAAATTTGTACACCATTTCCAATTTTACATCCAAATCATTTGTTGATATTTTCAGTGACATGATGAAGAGCAAACTTTTGCCGAATGGAACGCTGATAACCCAAGTAACCGGGTCTCCATTCTCTGTACGCCAATTCTGTGTGGATTACGGAAAGGACGTCAGCAGGGAGGGTTACTTCGCCTATGTATGCGCAAAGGTGAGAATTCCAAATAGTGGACTAGTCAATATTATTCCTCACTTTATTTTATTTCACGCCATTGTTCCTTCTATTTTTCAATTATACAGGTTCCATTACACTGCTGGATCAGTTTACCTTTTTCCTTTTTAGACACAAGATCACACAATTTCCATTTTTACGAACATGCAACCATTCCTTGAAAGTTTTTCTCGTTTTCAATTCCGTCGAGGTATGTCCATATATTGTTCAGTATTAAAAATAATTGTTGAGATACTCTAATTAATATTTTATTTAAGTTATTTATGGTACTAGCGGTAAAAATGACGTATTTGACGGTAGAAATTTTTGCCAAAAGACTCCTCTTTTATGAGACCATAAAATCACTTTTACAACGTGTGGGATACACTATTTTTGAGACATCCTTTCTATCATTTATTTTATTTTAATTCAAGTATATAAAACACTTGACACGCGAAGGTAAGTAGTAGGTGATGAGGAACAGGCGAATGTATTTTTTTTTTATTATGTGGTTTTCGTAGATTTATCTGAACACATGAGAATCGTGTGTTCAGCAAGCTATATAAAACACTTGTTAGTTGACTTTTGTGAAAACTCTGTAATATTTTTGTGGTCACGCTCGGCAGAATGTGTCAGAAGTCAGATAACATTTAACAATAAACTGAGATGCTATATATCATCTAATAATATTAGTGGACATTTGTGAAAATTTCGTAAGATTTTTGTGACCTTTGTATGACAGTTTTGTGTTTGTTTTGTGCAGTAAACAAAAATATTTAACAATACATTGCATTGCTGTGTATCAGTAGATATTAATTATTAGTGAGCACTTGTGAAAAAGTCAACTAACAATATTAGATGTAGGTTATGTGAATCCTCTTGCCCTGGTCAATCAACGTGTGGACCATAAGACAAGGATTGAATACGATTTTCGAATACGGTCGTGGTGTATGCTTATCTCTTTTAGCATCCCTCATAATAATTCCATTCTTGAAATATGAGAAAATACCCCTAACGGAAGGATGAAAGATGTCACTGAGGGGCAGAGAAATATACGTTCGTTAAGAGAGTCTACTAACATTTGAAAACGAACTAGTGGTACTACAGAATGGCACCCACTTTCTTGTACTAATTATTGTCTAATTTCTTTGGTCTGAGCTAGCTTTTTGGTCTTGCCCCATCCTCTTGCCAGCTGCTATCTAACACTGACAAAAGTATATTTTTTCAAAATTTTCTCAATTTTTCGGCTTTCTAATAGTAGAACCGAAATATTACTTTAAAATATTGTAGAACTGTAAAACCGTGTTCCATAACGAAATTTTCCTTTAAGAAATTGGAACCATTTTTAAGAAAATATTATTTAAGCGTCAGTGTAAAAGCGAAAATTGAAGATACTTTTCATAAAAATTCTTTAAGTATTTGAAACACTTAATTGCAAGTCATTTGTAGCACTTTTATCAGAAAATTATATAATATACACAAGTCGCTGAAAATATACATTTTAACGGCGTAAGCGACCTTTAAAAAATGACATTTGTGTCCTAATAGTAGAATTAAAATATTAGTTTAAAAATAATAAAGAGGTGAAAAAATTTGCCCTATTTTGAAATTTTCATTCAAAAATTTGGACTCGTTTTTAAATGGCATTTAGATAAATGTGAAATTTCACGATCTTTTTCACAGAAAACATTTGGGGTTTCAAAAATGTTCATTAGAAGTAATTTAAAGAACTTCAATTCACAAATGCAATAATGTTTACAAATTGCTGTTAATTTGCAAATTCACGGCTTTTATATATTTAAAAAATTTATTTGTGTAGTTTTTGAGGAAAAGAAGAAACAGCAAAACGAATTTTATGCCATCTTAATTCGTGCTATTACCACTCTCCGTACATAAAGTTTGACGAACAAAATTGTTTCAGCCATGACGAAACCGAAAAATTGAGAAAAGTTTCAAAAATGTACTTTGGATGGTGATAGATATCAGCTGGCAACGGGACGGGGCCAAAGACCTGGCCCAGACTGTACTAAACTAAGTACTGCGAGAATGACTGTGCCTTTCTGTAGCACCACTCGTTAAGTTTGTGACATTATCTGTCAACCTTACATTCTCCTTTTTTAATACCTCATTTTCTTACAATCTTAGGGAGTATAATAAATAGGGACCCAAAATTATGTAGTATCAAATGTCAAAATATGTACGTAAATATGCAATGAAAACAGTGAAAATATGTAATAAATATGTAAAATCGGATATAATATGTCATATTGAATACATTAATTATAAAACAAATTTACGTAAGTCGAATTTACATTTATCAAAAATTTCCTTAACAAATTTTAAAAGTATTCAAACGTTTTAAACGATATTTGGAGAGCAGATGTAGAAGCGTATTTTGCACCATACAACTTTCCCGTCAGTACTAAAAGCTTCAGCTATTGCTATATAGGGCAGTAGTTTAGCAGCCAGACTATTCGGAATACAATCCCTCGTACAAATCGGCGATATTATTGACCAGTAAACAATCACTGCAGCGTGCTGCATTTTCATCGAAGTGTTACCCTTCGACCATAGCGTCGGTTTCTCGGAAATTAAGATTAAAGATCACAAAACCCGACGTCAGTAATACTTTTTATATCGAAAGGTGAAAATGATGTCACTGACGCGCACTTCCCGCCACTGAGATATCTGAAGCAGGCACGTCGAATTGTAAGAACATCCGATCGCTTCTTAATGTAGCGCAACTCTGTTCGACAATACTCACGTTAGTAATAATGTAGAAAAATTCTGATATTTTTGAAAAAAATTACTTTCAAAAGAAAGTATAACATAGAAGAAAATTGACAAAATAAAAAAAATTGTAAACAACAAAATGTGTAAAATACGTAATTTAGTACCAAATATGTAAAAAATATGTAACGAAAAATTTGCATATTTTGTTAGGACAGCGACCATTCGCCAAGATCACAGTTTTGAGAATGGTATATAGAAAGACAAAAAATATGTAATTACATTAAAATCCGTTTTCTAATAATAAATGTGTAATGGAGGGAATTTATATATTTCGAGAACCCAATTGACTTCTAAGAGAGAGCTGAAGAATCGAAAAGAATCTTCAATTTCATGTTTGGATAAATTGCATGAATGTTATTATATTTTAAAAGAGTGAGAGTTGTACTCAATTTCAATACGGATTTTATTTTGAAAGTGAATTTTTGATCATCGACACTGATACATTTTGATGACATGTTGCAATGCCAGAATAAGGATCCCAAGCCTATGACATGGAGGAACTACGTGTACCTGGTGCTGTACCTGGTGGGGCTGGCGTCGCTGCTGGCTACTCTGGCGGTGTACGCGCTGCTGCCAGAGCTGCGAAGGCCGGTGAACGCCAAGGCTCTCATGTGCCACGCGGCGGCCCTGGCGGCGGCCTTACTCACCCTGGCGGTGAGCGAGTGCATCTCCGTCGGCTCCCACGCCGCGTGCGCGGCCTTAGGTGAGACGCTAATGCAGGCTTAGCATGGCAATTTTCAAGTCAATTTTTATCTCACATGTTTAATACTATTATTATTATTATTATTATTATTATTATTATTATTATTCACGATTATTCCCATTTAAAGAGAGCGTTTGAACTTGAATTCCTTTTATGATGATCGTTTGTGTTTTCTCTGGGCCCATATTTCATGTGTTCACTATGTTGTTTCTTCCGCTCTGCTGTCCATTTACATCCTGGCCTATTATTATTATTATTATTATTATTATTATTATTATTATTATTATTATTATTATTATTATTATTATTATTGTAGATTGTGTTCAGCCTAGTGTGCTGGATATTGAGAGAGAGTTGATTGTATGGAAGAGTAATTTCGCACATGCAATTCAAACCCTAAGATAGTTTAGTAGCGCGGTTACGATGGACTGTTGGGTACCGAACTATTTATACAATACCCACGTATATGAAATTATGAGGAAAGAACACTGATTTGCCAATAGTTGTACCATTGGCCCTTGCATAAAAACAGAATATACTGATAATTGAAAGGTGATTCTGATAGCGAAGTTTCATGGATACGCTTAAATTGACAGAGTGATAGACCTTGCAGAACTTTCCTGGCTTTAGACACAACAATTTTATTATGCATTGCATGGTTTCGTACAAAGTTTAATTCACTATGAGAATCAGCGCTCCTAAACATTAACACTCCGTCACTCGCGCTGTTGTATAGAGTTAAACAGAAGATACTTCTCTTGTTAAGAAAGGAATGTTAGCCTTCCACCTACAAAAACAATTCTTCCATTCCACTAATGGTATCTGGGAAGAATATCTGTATTACGTGTCGCCATACCTTGAAGTAAAATCGGAGTGTCTGTTTGATAGAATCCAACTAAGAATACTGGCATACGGTGCTTTTGTATAATTGATAAAAATGATATTTTTCTGTAATATGAGAATATTTAATATTTGTTTGACGTAGTAGGAGTTTGGTAAAGCCTATTTCTCCAGTGTAATGAAAAATTAGAAAAATGACGGGACAAATGTCTAGACCTAGAAAGAGATAATGTTGACAAGATAAAGTTTTTTTTTAAATTCAATGTTCTGTTTTACTAAACTTATCAAACAGCTCTCGTATTAGACCCTGCATTCCCTTGAACAATCCTGTTCATAACTTATGGAATTTTAAATAAAACTGGCGTTACTGTGGGCTATTACAAAACAGTGACTTATGAGGAAATGTGTTATTATGCTATATCTTCTGTTAACAGTTCTAAACATGTCTTCTTTTAATTCACGCAATGACATGGTATTTCTCTTTCAGTGTTCATTGTCCACTTCTTCTTACATGCCGCCTTCTTCTGGCTTACAGTGTTGTGTTTGGACTTAACTCGCGGCTTGGTGTAAGTTACAATTATTCACTACCACAATAGTATTTTTTAAATCAATTATAAGAACCTAAATGAACAACTGTACCTTTTTATTATAGTATGTTGGATATGTCATGTTCCTAGAAAAAAATAATTTTTCGAAAAGAATTTTTTTAAAAGAATTTAAAAACTTTCGGCGTCGTCCTACAACTACAATAGTGAAGATACATTTTTCTTAACGAAATGTGTTCATAAGATCTTCAAATAACGTCAAGTTGAATGTTTGGAAAATATGAGTACATTTTGAGTAATTTGGCATCAAACTAAGTCGC